>NWSH02000008.1:633783-659874 GCA_002382865.2 Heliothis virescens
GGTAAAATTTGACAGATTCGGGTACCGTGACCTGCTGTTGTCTGTACATCTAATCCAGAAGCTAATATCGAAATAAACGCTACATTACATTTGCTGGCAAAAAAACAGACCCACTGACAAAGCGACTTAATAAACGTGATATAAATTGAAACAATATTGTCAGAAGGAAACAAAACGTTCCCATAAAATAATAAACATCGCGAATTGACAGTTTGACTTTTCAATTCAATATTTTACTTTCCAATTGCCAAGCATTTGTAGTATCAAAGTTCTGTCAAAAATAACAATGGTATCTTAATGGCTATTGTTCCGCTGTCGGTTTGTTCATTGTCCTTGCGCCAATACTAAGTGTCCGGATCTATCCAATGTGAAAACCGGACGGACTCGACGGCTCCTGAAAATGAACAATTTGAAATTAAATTCTATACTAATAAAAGCTGAATAATATGTTTGTTTTAACGCGCTTATGTCAGGAACTATTGGTCCGATTTGAAAAATTCTTTCAGTGTTAGATAGCCTATTCATCGAGGATTTACTTTTATTCAGATACGCGGAGTAGTTCTCATGGGTGAAAACTAGTACCTAGTACCTAGTGTTTTCTTTTAGGAAAACATCTTTCTTAAAAAAGTGGTTAATCCCATCTCACCTTATATAATCAAAGAAAATTACTTTCGACTTTGGAACTGAAGTAATTGTGAGGTTTGAAAGACGATCCTTTATTTGAGATAACTTCATAACATGGTCAATTTTATGATGCGCTATATTAGGTTTAAGCTGTGTATATAAATTGCGAAAATCTCGGAAACCACTGAACTTTGCTCAGAGGTAAGAGTGGCTTAATTTGTTGCTCTTGGGCCCTTCTATTACCTCCTTCCGGATATACGTCGAATTACAAGTAACCCTGTATAAGAATAGTTTTAGTTAAGGTAGTAAATGTAAACTTCTTAACATATTTAAGGAATGTTAACTTTCTCCTTTTGAATACGTTGTATTTTAGAAATTTCACTTTTAAAACTTTTGCAACTGGCCCGTTTTTATTGCACTTGAGTGTTATTTGTGCTTACCTCAGCTTAGCGCTCTTTTTCCTGTTCCCGTCAGCAATGGCGACAGCCTGAGCTACCACTGGGCCGTCATCTGTCACATCCTAGCAAAATAAAACATGACATGTTACTAATGTTATACATCCTAAGGTTTTGAGATTATTTTTATCCACTGCCTCGTTGGTCTAGTTGTCGCATAGCCGACTGCTGATCACGAGGTCTCGGGTTCGATTCCCGGGACGGGCCGAAATCGCTTTGTGGGTTTTAGAAACTTTCACAAAGCAGCCCGGAGTTGGAAGTTGGTGATTGATACACCCGTGCATCGGAGAGCACGTTAATGTCGGTCCTGCGCCTAATCTCTCTCCGGTCGTGTCGGACTTCCGTCCCATCGGGTTATGAGAGTGAGGGAATAGGGAGTGCACCTGTGTCTGCGCAAATGCTTGTGCACTACAATATGTCCTGCGCAGCTGGCTGATCTCCTTATATGAGAACAGCCGCCGTGGCCGATAATCGGCTAGGAGGCCATCAAGTCTGTCGCTCGCAGTAATACGCTAATGCGATCACCTGTCGCCCGGCTGGTAATGTTGACGGATTTGCACTGCTCAGGTGTTGTTGTCGAGATTATGTAAATGGGCGTCAGGTAAGTAGATTGTCAAGCTTGATACCTGTGACATGGACAGGCTATATGAGAACATGGATTTATTTTTAACACCACTCAAACAACATCGAAATAGGGGTTTTACTGCAGTATTAATTGTTGAGAAGAGTCCAACGCAAAAATAAGCGAAAGCTACAAAATCTGCCGAAAGTCTAACAACGAAAACATTTTTTATGAACAACATAATCGCGTCAGTAACCCTTTATCTTGTCGACGGGTCGTTTATCACGCACACGGGGTCCCCGACCGGAGCCGGGGTCATCTCACACGATCAGACGCACCCTACGAGAGGTCACGGGGTAATGGACCGACGGAAACTAAACGATCTTTTGCAAATTGATTGCATTTTTCCGAATGTTTGCGCAGAGATTGCTGAGGTTCAGCTGTAATGGCCGGTTTGGTCTTAATGCTGTATTAGTGAGATCGATGAGTGGTTGGTAGATTTGTTACGGAATTGTTTTTATTGTTCGTGTTAGTAGCAATCTGTGTCATACTTGAATGAGTTCAGATATGTAGACTTATGCGTCCTCCATATCTACATATCTATAATTTTGACTTCGCTTTTTTGAACAATGAGAAAAATTCTCTCATATATTTATGCATCATATTCTCCTTGTTCTCCAGACTCCTCAGCCTCGATGTATCCTCTCTCGAGGACGTGTACTGGTTGGAGGACAGCACAGCGCGCCACGTGCTGGACCCCAAAGACTTCGGCGCGTGGTCAGCAGCCCGGCAGAGTCTACCCACTGGCAAGGAGGCGCTGCAGACCCTGAAGGCTGACCTCTGGAATGCTGTGGTCAAGAATAGTAAGCACCAGGATGCTTGGACTTGGGGTACGTAAAACATATGGTCCATCTAATGCTTTCTCATATTGATCGGTGGCTGTCATTTATCACTGGTAACATTTTGATATAACTGGTAATATAATTTTGATATAACCTACAAGTACAACGCATGCTTGGGTCGCGTTAGACAATCTGATATTGATCAAAACCTAGAATTGCTGCTTTGGGTGTAATCTCAGATCTCTTGAGCTAATAGTAGTGGATGCATGTCGTGATGTGAGTACTTACGCGACGCAGGGGGCATGCTGGTGGTGTCGGTGTCGGTGTGTGGCCTGGTGACGCTGGCGGCCATGACACAGCCCTCCCTCGCGCCGGAGGCTAAGCACTCCCTGTTGCAGTACGTCACCGGGAAGTATCTGCATCCTCCTAGTTGTAAGGTAAATTCGCACTTTTTTATGACAGTTCCTAACAACTCCTGGGTAATAACTTGTAAGATGCTTAGGTATACATTAGACTTAGATAATTAATCATTATTTATTTTACTAAATAAAAAGTATTTCAAACCTTGACTAACCCAGCATCATGAAGAAAAAAAAGACTGCTGACTTATGGTGATGGAGATTGTTATAGAACATAAAGACTTGTAGGCGTTGTATGTAGGAATCAGTTAGGTCTAGTTATGAAGGCAACCTCTACTATAACGAGATGACATTGATAGGATTTCAGTATTTATAGCTTTATAGGACAGCTGTGTATGTAAATTATTTTCTGTCCAGTTTATAAATAGCTCGCCGCCCTTTGAACACGTGTCATATATAGGCCAGGTGTGGGCGGATTGGAGTGAACTCGTTTTTGAACCTTTTAAAATCTGGCCGAGAGGATATTAGTCGAATATGGAACAGTTTGATTGAAGACTTTTGGCCCAAATTTTTCATTTCTGATTGATGGTTTAGAATGTGCAATACAGTGTACAGTCTGTAGATTTTTTTAAATTTTCTCTGCCAATTTACGGGGAGATTAATTTGATCTTCCTGAAATGGCAGAGTCGGTTTCCCCTTAGCCTTCTTTAACCCTTGGAAAATAAGATAAATTGCACGTTTCTTATGACATCCCTTCTTTGAAATAGAAGCACGCTACAATTTTAGTTCCTTGACTTGGCAAAATGGTTCTTCTAACATCAGCCCCACAATCTCCAGGTGGAATGGGGCTGGACGGAGCCGCAAGCTGTGGGCGAGACGATGTGCTTCACAGTGCACTGCTTCCAGCGCAATGGACACCCTTACCCCATCTGTGATACGGACGAGCTTACTGTGTCCATCACTCATGGCACCAGGAAGGTATGCTGGAGTAGGTGTGAATTGAGGTGCTCTTTGGGAGATTTTTTTCAGACTGTGGTAAAAACCCGATGAAATGGGGGTGAATTGTGATTGTGTTCGTAGAAGAGTAGTTAACAAATATAAAATCTATTACAGTGCTGATCTTTTAATTTGGAAAATTTTAAATATAGTGTCCAAAAGACCTTGAGTTTGACCGAATCTAATTTTAGCAAGAAGCTGGTGTGTTTACGGCATGTGGTTATACGTCTTCAGGTGTATCAATTTGGCCTTAAAACTTATTGCAGGTGACGGCGGTTATAGAGCTTGGGTCTGGCGACCCGGCGCAGGCCAACACCGCGCGCGTCAAGTTCACCGTCAGAACCGCGGGCGTCTACGTCATATCTGTTATGATTGGTGAGATGTCAAAGATCCCCAGTAAGCGTTTTTATGCCTTTTTTTGCGTATTTTTTTAGTTTTGGTGTTCTAATTTGTGCCTTAAATAATGCTGAAAAGAAGATTACTTTTGAATGTCAGCAATTTCGTATTATAAGATAGACTTGTAAAGCAGATGTTATTCTTCAGGGTTGGTATCGGTTAGCGGGAGCCCGTACCGCAAGTGGTTTACGGCGGGACGGGTGGAGGCGCGCCGCTCGCGGGTGGGCCGGGCGCTGCACGCGCTCGTGTGCGCCGCCGGGCACGCGCGCGCGCTGCACGTGCACCCGCGCGACCAGTACGACAACCCCGCGCCGCTGCCCGACACCGAGCCGCCCAAGGTAACTGCCATACCGACAGCACTGCACGCGCTGCACGTGCACCCGCGCGACCAGTACGACAACCCCGCGCCGCTGCCCGACACCGAGCCGCCCAAGGTAACTGCCATACCGACAGCACTGCACGCGCTGCACGTGCACCCGCGCGACCAGTACGACAACCCCGCGCCGCTGCCCGACACCGAGCCGCCCAAGGTAACTGCCATACCGACAGCACTGCACGCGCTGCACGTGCACCCGCGCGACCAGTACGACAACCCCGCGCCGCTGCCCGACACCGAGCCGCCCAAGGTAACTGCCATACCGACAGCACTGCACGCGCTGCACGTGCACCCGCGCGACCAGTACGACAACCCCGCGCCGCTGCCCGACACCGAGCCGCCCAAGGTAACTGCCATACCGACAGCACTGCACGCGCTGCACGTGCACCCGCGCGACCAGTACGACAACCCCGCGCCGCTGCCCGACACCGAGCCGCCCAAGGTAACTGCCATACCGACAGCACTGCACGCGCTGCACGTGCACCCGCGCGACCAGTACGACAACCCCGCGCCGCTGCCCGACACCGAGCCGCCCAAGGTAACTGCCATACCGACAGCACTGCACGCGCTGCACGTGCACCCGCGCGACCAGTACGACAACCCCGCGCCGCTGCCCGACACCGAGCCGCCCAAGGTAACTGCCATACCGACAGCACTGCACGCGCTGCACGTGCACCCGCGCGACCAGTACGACAACCCCGCGCCGCTGCCCGACACCGAGCCGCCCAAGGTAACTGCCATACCGACAGCACTGCACGCGCTGCACGTGCACCCGCGCGACCAGTACGACAACCCCGCGCCGCTGCCCGACACCGAGCCGCCCAAGGTAACTGCCATACCGACAGCACTGCACGCGCTGCACGTGCACCCGCGCGACCAGTACGACAACCCCGCGCCGCTGCCCGACACCGAGCCGCCCAAGGTAACTGCCATACCGACAGCACTGCACGCGCTGCACGTGCACCCGCGCGACCAGTACGACAACCCCGCGCCGCTGCCCGACACCGAGCCGCCCAAGGTAACTGCCATACCGACAGCACTGCACGCGCTGCACGTGCACCCGCGCGACCAGTACGACAACCCCGCGCCGCTGCCCGACACCGAGCCGCCCAAGGTAACTGCCATACCGACAGCACTGCACGCGCTGCACGTGCACCCGCGCGACCAGTACGACAACCCCGCGCCGCTGCCCGACACCGAGCCGCCCAAGGTAACTGCCATACCGACAGCACTGCACGCGCTGCACGTGCACCCGCGCGACCAGTACGACAACCCCGCGCCGCTGCCCGACACCGAGCCGCCCAAGGTAACTGCCATACCGACAGCACTGCACGCGCTGCACGTGCACCCGCGCGACCAGTACGACAACCCCGCGCCGCTGCCCGACACCGAGCCGCCCAAGGTAACTGCCATACCGACAGCACTGCACGCGCTGCACGTGCACCCGCGCGACCAGTACGACAACCCCGCGCCGCTGCCCGACACCGAGCCGCCCAAGGTAACTGCCATACCGACAGCACTGCACGCGCTGCACGTGCACCCGCGCGACCAGTACGACAACCCCGCGCCGCTGCCCGACACCGAGCCGCCCAAGGTAACTGCCATACCGACAGCACTGCACGCGCTGCACGTGCACCCGCGCGACCAGTACGACAACCCCGCGCCGCTGCCCGACACCGAGCCGCCCAAGGTAACTGCCATACCGACAGCACTGCACGCGCTGCACGTGCACCCGCGCGACCAGTACGACAACCCCGCGCCGCTGCCCGACACCGAGCCGCCCAAGGTAACTGCCATACCGACAGCACTGCACGCGCTGCACGTGCACCCGCGCGACCAGTACGACAACCCCGCGCCGCTGCCCGACACCGAGCCGCCCAAGGTAACTGCCATACCGACAGCACTGCACGCGCTGCACGTGCACCCGCGCGACCAGTACGACAACCCCGCGCCGCTGCCCGACACCGAGCCGCCCAAGGTAACTGCCATACCGACAGCACTGCACGCGCTGCACGTGCACCCGCGCGACCAGTACGACAACCCCGCGCCGCTGCCCGACACCGAGCCGCCCAAGGTAACTGCCATACCGACAGCACTGCACGCGCTGCACGTGCACCCGCGCGACCAGTACGACAACCCCGCGCCGCTGCCCGACACCGAGCCGCCCAAGGTAACTGCCATACCGACAGCACTGCACGCGCTGCACGTGCACCCGCGCGACCAGTACGACAACCCCGCGCCGCTGCCCGACACCGAGCCGCCCAAGGTAACTGCCATACCGACAGCACTGCTGATTCTTTCATAGATAGTTGGTCTCAAAGCCTCAACAGGCTTTGACCCTTAGGGACTTACTTCCAAGTTGTCGTGGTGCCTTGACTTTTCGCGAAGGTTGTGTGATAATTGAAAGGTCTAAAACAGTCGTCATCACACAGGGCTTCTCCATCAAGATCAGCCCGCTGGGTGGGTCGGAGGACGAGGAGCTGTCGCGCTCGGCGACGTTCGCGTACGACGGCGTGAACCAGCGCGTGAGCGTGGCGCTGTGCTTCCCGCGCGCCGGCGTGTACCGCGCGCGCCTGCTGTACGAGGGGGTCATGCTGCTTAACGGGGAGTTCGACTGCATCGTGCTCACTGGTCAGTCATGTATACCAAATTAACCTTCATTATAATTAAAAAAATGTTTTGTTGCCAGTTTGATTTTGTTTGGTAACATCGGGTGAAAACTCAGCAAAGTGTGTAATGTGGCACGCCATTTTGTGACGTGCAGAGTCGTATTAGCGCGGCATGAGTGGTTTTAGATCAGTGTTATGGCGTACAACGCTTGAAGCGTAGCAGTGTAGCATGCTACAGAATCGTGTTAGCGTAGCCCACTCCGTGTCTTGTATTAGCCTAAAATATGAGTCGTAGCATGCAACCCTTACATGAACATAGCAAAATTATGTGCTACAACATGTTCTCGTAGCGTGCGACAGTTCTAACATGCTAAGCTACGACGTAGTCGCGTAGCATGCTAAAGCAATATCTTCCCGTAGCAAGCGACACGGCAACAGTGCAGCGCAACATGTCGTCGAAGCGGCACAACATCTGCTACGAGGCGCGGCTGGTGTCGGGCAAGCCGCGCCGCGTGCTGTGCTGCATCAGTCCCAAGCAGCTCACCATCAAGGACTACATCCTCAAGTTCATACCCAAGAGGATCACCAGCTTTCGACTGTGTCCTTCGACTAAGGTAAATCTCTTGCTCAAACGCAACTTTACATGTTTTTAAGATTTCTGCCTAAGAATGACAAAAGAGGGGGTGTTTTAAATTTGTCCGTCTTAAATGGGTCATTTGTGAACAAAATTATCGAAAACCTTTCTGAAGGACCAATAAGTGTCTGTATTTCGCAGTTGATCTTAAAGCCGACGCCGGAAGGTTCAGGTCCCGGCGGCGAGTTCACCCTGGAGGATGGAGTACAGCCGCAGCTGGAGCTGGTGTCTCCTGAGCGGGACCTCATCGCCGCCACCTTCACGCAGCTGCTGCTCGCCAACTGCGGAGGAGAGGATACCTTTAAGGTACTGTGTGATGTACTGGAACTGAACATGTCAGTGGGATCTCTCAGGGTTAGTGCCTTTAAAAAGAGGGATTGCGCGACTGAAATGCAAAGGACGATGAAATAAGAACGACTGGGTTTAAAGCATTAAGATTCTGATACTCCTTTGTGCTCTGGTTGCCGGGGAGTTTGTTCCACCGTTTCTTCTTCCCAGCAAAAACACATGGGAAGTGGTGAAAAGTGGGCGTTTTGGGGACTGTCTTTTGTTGTCAAAAATTTCCTTCAAAAATTGCAGATTTTCAGCCTACTTTGAAAAAATGATTTTTATCTATCTTTATCTGCCTATAAAAGTTTGTTCAAGTCATTTGAAAATTTCCCATCCTAAAAAATATCGTCCGAACTTCCATGGACATGACCATCTGACTCCACATTACTGATGTATTGTCTTCTATTATATTATATTCCAGAACAAGCAAGACTTCTTCTACAGCGAGATCCGCAAGGCGCACGCGCGGCACCCGCACGAGAAGCTGGCCATCCGGGTCCTCCGCGCGGAACTGCTGCGCACCAGCCTCAAGGCCACCAGGCACTTCACCGTGCAGGACTGGTGCAAGAACTTCGACGTCACCTTCCAGGGAGAACAGGGTAAGTCTGTAGTTATACCAGGGTTAATCGACTTCACTTGTAAATAGTAAATAAATTCATTAATAAATATAAAATTAGTAGATTAACGTATTCTCAGTTTGACAATGGACCTAGTATTAAGCCCTGTGGCACGCCTTAAACTGGAGGGTGTAATGATGATGAATCGCCACTTACAGCTTTGCATTGCAACCTATGGTGTTAATACAAGTCATCTATGTACGTAAATTTTCCTTTTTCATAATAGCGTGCTTTGCATAACAGTGTATTATGATAGACACAATCTAAAGCTAGACATAACATAGGAATCAGGTGAGTTAATTTTCCTTAATAGAAAGTCTCAGTCACCCATATTTTTGGCTTACGAGTTTTTTTTTATATTTGCCATTTCAATGTATGTTACGTGCTCAAAGCTGAAGAAGGAATTACATTTAGGCACATTACTGTTGGCATGGTGAACTCCTTTTGACGGTCTGTTCGTTCCGTCAGGTGTGGACTGGGGCGGAGTGCGTCGCGAGTGGTTCTCGCTGCTGTGCGGTCAGCTGTTCGACTCCAAGTTCGGGCTGTTCGTGTCCTTCCACGACTCGCCCACCGGCCTCGTGCATCCTAATCCTGATCGACCGCCGCACCTCAAGGTCAGCATCTGTACACTTCTTCTATCGTTGAAATAATGTGTTATTTTTCTTTTGTGTTTTACAGTTTATTTTAAAGCCTGTTTGTTTACTGGGAAAGTTTAAAGTTTTAGTTTATTCTGAACACACCTGACAATTTAGCGGGAACAGTCTAGTTATTTTTTAGGTTGGTACAATAATGGTATTACGCAAAACAATAATCATCTGCCTTTTCCTAAGTTGGGTTCGGCTTCCAGTCCAAATGGTCCCATCCATGGATTAAATGCGTCAAGCGTGGTTTAACTTATTGATTAATCAATCTGCGCGGCATTGACTTAGCCACGAGACGATGTGACGTGTGGTCGCGTGCCGCGCTGCCCCGCGCATCCCGCACCGCGCCCCAGTCCGGCCGCAGCTGGCGGGCTGTGCGCGGGGCGGCGCGGCCGGACAGCGTTCCCTGAGAACTGCTTGTCAATCCAAGCGACTGGTATGTGTAGCCTGACGTTCTGTCCCCTGCTCCGCAGCTGAAGCACTTCGAGTTCGCGGGCAAGCTGGTGGGCAAGTGCCTGTACGAGTCGGCGCTGGGCGGCTCGTACCGCCAGCTCGTGCGCGCCCGCCTCACGCGCTCCTTCCTCGCGCAGATCATCGGCCTGCGCGTGCACTACAAGGTACTGTACACTCGGCGCTGGGCGGCTCGTACCGCCAGCTCGTGCGCGCCCGCCTCACGCGCTCCTTCCTCGCGCAGATCATCGGCCTGCGCGTGCACTACAAGGTACTGTACACTCGGCGCTGGGCGGCTCGTACCGCCAGCTCGTGCGCGCCCGCCTCACGCGCTCCTTCCTCGCGCAGATCATCGGCCTGCGCGTGCACTACAAGGTACTGTACACTCGGCGCTGGGCGGCTCGTACCGCCAGCTCGTGCGCGCCCGCCTCACGCGCTCCTTCCTCGCGCAGATCATCGGCCTGCGCGTGCACTACAAGGTACTGTACACTCGGCGCTGGGCGGCTCGTACCGCCAGCTCGTGCGCGCCCGCCTCACGCGCTCCTTCCTCGCGCAGATCATCGGCCTGCGCGTGCACTACAAGGTACTGTACACTCGGCGCTGGGCGGCTCGTACCGCCAGCTCGTGCGCGCCCGCCTCACGCGCTCCTTCCTCGCGCAGATCATCGGCCTGCGCGTGCACTACAAGGTACTGTACACTCGGCGCTGGGCGGCTCGTACCGCCAGCTCGTGCGCGCCCGCCTCACGCGCTCCTTCCTCGCGCAGATCATCGGCCTGCGCGTGCACTACAAGGTACTGTACACTCGGCGCTGGGCGGCTCGTACCGCCAGCTCGTGCGCGCCCGCCTCACGCGCTCCTTCCTCGCGCAGATCATCGGCCTGCGCGTGCACTACAAGGTACTGTACACTCGGCGCTGGGCGGCTCGTACCGCCAGCTCGTGCGCGCCCGCCTCACGCGCTCCTTCCTCGCGCAGATCATCGGCCTGCGCGTGCACTACAAGGTACTGTACACTCGGCGCTGGGCGGCTCGTACCGCCAGCTCGTGCGCGCCCGCCTCACGCGCTCCTTCCTCGCGCAGATCATCGGCCTGCGCGTGCACTACAAGGTACTGTACACTCGGCGCTGGGCGGCTCGTACCGCCAGCTCGTGCGCGCCCGCCTCACGCGCTCCTTCCTCGCGCAGATCATCGGCCTGCGCGTGCACTACAAGGTACTGTACACTCGGCGCTGGGCGGCTCGTACCGCCAGCTCGTGCGCGCCCGCCTCACGCGCTCCTTCCTCGCGCAGATCATCGGCCTGCGCGTGCACTACAAGGTACTGTACACTCGGCGCTGGGCGGCTCGTACCGCCAGCTCGTGCGCGCCCGCCTCACGCGCTCCTTCCTCGCGCAGATCATCGGCCTGCGCGTGCACTACAAGGTACTGTACACTCGGCGCTGGGCGGCTCGTACCGCCAGCTCGTGCGCGCCCGCCTCACGCGCTCCTTCCTCGCGCAGATCATCGGCCTGCGCGTGCACTACAAGGTACTGTACACTCGGCGCTGGGCGGCTCGTACCGCCAGCTCGTGCGCGCCCGCCTCACGCGCTCCTTCCTCGCGCAGATCATCGGCCTGCGCGTGCACTACAAGGTACTGTACACTCGGCGCTGGGCGGCTCGTACCGCCAGCTCGTGCGCGCCCGCCTCACGCGCTCCTTCCTCGCGCAGATCATCGGCCTGCGCGTGCACTACAAGGTACTGTACACTCGGCGCTGGGCGGCTCGTACCGCCAGCTCGTGCGCGCCCGCCTCACGCGCTCCTTCCTCGCGCAGATCATCGGCCTGCGCGTGCACTACAAGGTACTGTACACTCGGCGCTGGGCGGCTCGTACCGCCAGCTCGTGCGCGCCCGCCTCACGCGCTCCTTCCTCGCGCAGATCATCGGCCTGCGCGTGCACTACAAGGTACTGTACACTCGGCGCTGGGCGGCTCGTACCGCCAGCTCGTGCGCGCCCGCCTCACGCGCTCCTTCCTCGCGCAGATCATCGGCCTGCGCGTGCACTACAAGGTACTGTACACTCGGCGCTGGGCGGCTCGTACCGCCAGCTCGTGCGCGCCCGCCTCACGCGCTCCTTCCTCGCGCAGATCATCGGCCTGCGCGTGCACTACAAGGTACTGTACACTCGGCGCTGGGCGGCTCGTACCGCCAGCTCGTGCGCGCCCGCCTCACGCGCTCCTTCCTCGCGCAGATCATCGGCCTGCGCGTGCACTACAAGGTACTGTACACTCGGCGCTGGGCGGCTCGTACCGCCAGCTCGTGCGCGCCCGCCTCACGCGCTCCTTCCTCGCGCAGATCATCGGCCTGCGCGTGCACTACAAGGTACTGTACACTCGGCGCTGGGCGGCTCGTACCGCCAGCTCGTGCGCGCCCGCCTCACGCGCTCCTTCCTCGCGCAGATCATCGGCCTGCGCGTGCACTACAAGGTACTGTACACTCGGCGCTGGGCGGCTCGTACCGCCAGCTCGTGCGCGCCCGCCTCACGCGCTCCTTCCTCGCGCAGATCATCGGCCTGCGCGTGCACTACAAGGTACTGTACACTCGGCGCTGGGCGGCTCGTACCGCCAGCTCGTGCGCGCCCGCCTCACGCGCTCCTTCCTCGCGCAGATCATCGGCCTGCGCGTGCACTACAAGGTACTGTACACTCGGCGCTGGGCGGCTCGTACCGCCAGCTCGTGCGCGCCCGCCTCACGCGCTCCTTCCTCGCGCAGATCATCGGCCTGCGCGTGCACTACAAGGTACTGTACACTCGGCGCTGGGCGGCTCGTACCGCCAGCTCGTGCGCGCCCGCCTCACGCGCTCCTTCCTCGCGCAGATCATCGGCCTGCGCGTGCACTACAAGGTACTGTACACTCGGCGCTGGGCGGCTCGTACCGCCAGCTCGTGCGCGCCCGCCTCACGCGCTCCTTCCTCGCGCAGATCATCGGCCTGCGCGTGCACTACAAGGTACTGTACACTCGGCGCTGGGCGGCTCGTACCGCCAGCTCGTGCGCGCCCGCCTCACGCGCTCCTTCCTCGCGCAGATCATCGGCCTGCGCGTGCACTACAAGGTACTGTACACTCGGCGCTGGGCGGCTCGTACCGCCAGCTCGTGCGCGCCCGCCTCACGCGCTCCTTCCTCGCGCAGATCATCGGCCTGCGCGTGCACTACAAGGTACTGTACACTCGGCGCTGGGCGGCTCGTACCGCCAGCTCGTGCGCGCCCGCCTCACGCGCTCCTTCCTCGCGCAGATCATCGGCCTGCGCGTGCACTACAAGGTACTGTACACTCGGCGCTGGGCGGCTCGTACCGCCAGCTCGTGCGCGCCCGCCTCACGCGCTCCTTCCTCGCGCAGATCATCGGCCTGCGCGTGCACTACAAGGTACTGTACACTCGGCGCTGGGCGGCTCGTACCGCCAGCTCGTGCGCGCCCGCCTCACGCGCTCCTTCCTCGCGCAGATCATCGGCCTGCGCGTGCACTACAAGGTACTGTACACTCGGCGCTGGGCGGCTCGTACCGCCAGCTCGTGCGCGCCCGCCTCACGCGCTCCTTCCTCGCGCAGATCATCGGCCTGCGCGTGCACTACAAGGTACTGTACACTCGGCGCTGGGCGGCTCGTACCGCCAGCTCGTGCGCGCCCGCCTCACGCGCTCCTTCCTCGCGCAGATCATCGGCCTGCGCGTGCACTACAAGGTACTGTACACTCGGCGCTGGGCGGCTCGTACCGCCAGCTCGTGCGCGCCCGCCTCACGCGCTCCTTCCTCGCGCAGATCATCGGCCTGCGCGTGCACTACAAGGTACTGTACACTCGGCGCTGGGCGGCTCGTACCGCCAGCTCGTGCGCGCCCGCCTCACGCGCTCCTTCCTCGCGCAGATCATCGGCCTGCGCGTGCACTACAAGGTACTGTACACTCACCGTGAGGCCTGTACCGCCATATTGTGATATACAAGGTGCAAGTAACAGTTACCTTAAGCAGCAGGTAAAACAATGAAGAATACTGGCTAACCTAACATAATCCCCTGCAGTACTTCGAGCAAGACGACCCGGAGCTGTACCTGTCGAAGATCAAGTACGTGCTGGAGACGGACCTGGACGGCGGCGAGTCCGTGCCCGAGCTGTACTTCGCGGACGACGTGTACGACTCTTCCGGCCGCCTGCTCGAGACGCATGACCTCGTGCCCAATGGATCCACTATACGGGTATGTTACTTTAAATATGTGTTTATCTTTTTGTTCCATCATACGATCCGTCTTCTGACTACAACGAAAACAACTAATAAAGAATGAACGGAATCGGTGTAACCGTTCAGATGAGATTCGATGACAATTTTAATACTCGCGCGTTCGTAATCGTTTACTAATTTTGATCACTTTTTGTAGACTTGACGAATGTTCTTGTCTTGTAGCTCTACGGATAATGTGCTGCATGAGGGCCATTTATATTTTTATAGACCAAATCTACAGTGGTCCTTCTTGAGCCCTTTGTGTACCCTGGGTCGGGATAACACTTTCGAACAATCCCGCCATCCCGGCTAATGTCATGTTGTCATTTTTCACATCCCTATAGTTATCCGTCAACACGCTAGGCTAGTTATGATGCAACCAGAGTACCCAGCTTGAGAAAGCCTTGTCTCCGCAGGTCCGCAACAGCAGCAAGATCTCGTACCTGGACGCGCTGGCGCAGTGGCGGCTGGCGGCGCGCGTGCGCGCGGAGACGGACGCCTTCCTGCGCGGCCTCACGCTGCTCGTGCCGGACAACCTGCTCGCCATCTTCGACGAGAACGAGCTCGAGGTATGTAACAGTTCTCGATAAACTCCATGTTGTTCAACTAATTTCCTCTCGTACATGTGCAATCGTTTTGTTTAAGCTAAAGGATAAACGCATTTGCGACAGCCACGAATTTGTACAAAGCGATTTCTCACTCATGGTTACTGTAAAAGACACCCAATAAAAGAGTATCTGTCTGATAACCCCATCGCGCCACTTTATACAACGTTGGTGGAGCGGTGTGATGTTCCAAATTCAAAAACCGCGCTAATGGATTGGATTTTCATTGTCTGTAGATTCGAATCCTCGCGATTCTATTTTTAAAATAATGGTAACATTCTCATGCATACTACATTTGTAAGTTGTGTATGTATTTACTAACTGGTATTCAGACATGCAGTTTTACGAAGAGGTTGCATAAGTACCTGGATTGGGAGGGCAAATAGGTGGTCATTCTATGTGCACTTCTACTCAACTGCATCCAATTAGGCTGGAACCAAATTCGTAGCAACTCTCTATACATATTTCAAGGAATAATAGGGGGGTATATGGGTAGTGACAGCGGGTCGGGGCGGGATTGGTTCGTGTGTGCTGGGCTGGCTGTGGGCGGTGGTGTCGGTAGTGATATCTATGTCTGTGTCCCCCCCCCAGCTGCTGGTGTGCGGCACGGGCGAGGTGTCAGTAGCAGACTGGCGGGCACACGCGCTGGTGTCGGGGTCGGGGCGGGACTGGTTCGCGCGTGCTGGGCTGGCTGTGGGCGGTGGTGTCGGTAGTGATATCTATGTCTGTGTCCCCCCCCCAGCTGCTGGTGTGCGGCACGGGCGAGGTGTCAGTAGCAGACTGGCGGGCACACGCGCTGGTGTCGGGGTCGGGGCGGGACTGGTTCGCGCGTGCTGGGCTGGCTGTGGGCGGTGGTGTCGGTAGTGATATCTATGTCTGTGTCCCCCCCCCAGCTGCTGGTGTGCGGCACGGGCGAGGTGTCAGTAGCAGACTGGCGGGCACACGCGCTGGTGTCGGGGTCGGGGCGGGACTGGTTCGCGCGTGCTGGGCTGGCTGTGGGCGGTGGTGTCGGTAGTGATATCTATGTCTGTGTCCCCCCCCCAGCTGCTGGTGTGCGGCACGGGCGAGGTGTCAGTAGCAGACTGGCGGGCACACGCGCTGGTGTCGGGGTCGGGGCGGGACTGGTTCGCGCGTGCTGGGCTGGCTGTGGGCGGTGGTGTCGGTAGTGATATCTATGTCTGTGTCCCCCCCCCAGCTGCTGGTGTGCGGCACGGGCGAGGTGTCAGTAGCAGACTGGCGGGCACACGCGCTGGTGTCGGGGTCGGGGCGGGACTGGTTCGCGCGTGCTGGGCTGGCTGTGGGCGGTGGTGTCGGTAGTGATATCTATGTCTGTGTCCCCCCCCCAGCTGCTGGTGTGCGGCACGGGCGAGGTGTCAGTAGCAGACTGGCGGGCACACGCGCTGGTGTCGGGGTCGGGGCGGGACTGGTTCGCGCGTGCTGGGCTGGCTGTGGGCGGTGGTGTCGGTAGTGATATCTATGTCTGTGTCCCCCCCCCAGCTGCTGGTGTGCGGCACGGGCGAGGTGTCAGTAGCAGACTGGCGGGCACACGCGCTGGTGTCGGGGTCGGGGCGGGACTGGTTCGCGCGTGCTGGGCTGGCTGTGGGCGGTGGTGTCGGTAGTGATATCTATGTCTGTGTCCCCCCCCCAGCTGCTGGTGTGCGGCACGGGCGAGGTGTCAGTAGCAGACTGGCGGGCACACGCGCTGGTGTCGGGGTCGGGGCGGGACTGGGAGCGCGTGCTGGGCTGGCTGTGGGCGGTGGTGTCGGTAGTGATATCTATGTCTGTGTCCCCCCCCCAGCTGCTGGTGTGCGGCACGGGCGAGGTGTCAGTAGCAGACTGGCGGGCACACGCGCTGGTGTCGGGGTCGGGGCGGGACTGGGAGCGCGTGCTGGGCTGGCTGTGGGCGGTGGTGTCGGTAGTGATATCTATGTCTGTGTCCCCCCCCCAGCTGCTGGTGTGCGGCACGGGCGAGGTGTCAGTAGCAGACTGGCGGGCACACGCGCTGGTGTCGGGGTCGGGGCGGGACTGGGAGCGCGTGCTGGGCTGGCTGTGGGCGGTGGTGTCGGTAGTGATATCTATGTCTGTGTCCCCCCCCCAGCTGCTGGTGTGCGGCACGGGCGAGGTGTCAGTAGCAGACTGGCGGGCACACGCGCTGGTGTCGGGGTCGGGGCGGGACTGGGAGCGCGTGCTGGGCTGGCTGTGGGCGGTGGTGTCGGTAGTGATATCTATGTCTGTGTCCCCCCCCCAGCTGCTGGTGTGCGGCACGGGCGAGGTGTCAGTAGCAGACTGGCGGGCACACGCGCTGGTGTCGGGGTCGGGGCGGGACTGGGAGCGCGTGCTGGGCTGGCTGTGGGCGGTGGTGTCGGTAGTGATATCTATGTCTGTGTCCCCCCCCCAGCTGCTGGTGTGCGGCACGGGCGAGGTGTCAGTAGCAGACTGGCGGGCACACGCGCTGGTGTCGGGGTCGGGGCGGGACTGGGAGCGCGTGCTGGGCTGGCTGTGGGCGGTGGTGTCGGTAGTGATATCTATGTCTGTGTCCCCCCCCCAGCTGCTGGTGTGCGGCACGGGCGAGGTGTCAGTAGCAGACTGGCGGGCACACGCGCTGGTGTCGGGGTCGGGGCGGGACTGGGAGCGCGTGCTGGGCTGGCTGTGGGCGGCGCTGGCTAACTTCAGCACCGAGGAACGCGCCAGGCTGCTGCAATTCACCACTGGCTGCTCGCAGCTACCGCCAGGAGGCTTCCAGGTAACACTGTACAACATTTTTTTGCGTCGACAGTCTTATCCCAAAATTCATTACAAAGATATTTTTTCTTTATTATTACGTCCAAGGCTCCAATTACGGAACCATTCGTTTCAGAATAACGTCGTTACTAACCACCACCAAATAAATATTTTTTTACTATATACATGCATAAATATATCTACAATAACACCAACTCCACGTTCCAGGAGCTAAACCCCCGCTTCCAGATCACCGCGGCCCCGAACTTCGGCGCGCTGCCCACAGCACACACGTGCTTCAACCAGCTGTGCCTGCCGGACTACGACAGCTACGAGCAGCTGGTACATGCCCTGCTGTGGGCCATCAACGAGGGGGGGGAGGGATTCGGTATGATATAAGTCGATAGGAGAAGTAGGGGGAGAGTCTTGCTCGATTTGGTAGATTTTTCTTTTTAACACCCTGTGAAGTGTTGGTGACTTTTTTGTTTTTAGGCAATGTTTTCTGGCTTTTGGAGAGTGAAAGAGACATTTCGAATTGAGAAGCAGAAGATTTAGAGACAAATTTTGTTCAAGATTGGAATAATATTTGAAAGTATTTGCGTGGTCATCGTTTCTTGGCAATCAAAAAATAGTTTGAATTTGAAAAGGAGTGATTATATTCATAATAATGGGACCAACCCTGAGAACGTCACAAAACAGAAGTTTCCCGTTGATCCCTTTTTCGAAATTAACTCATAATTGACCAAATCGAGCAAGTTCCTCCATGTTGAATAATTTTCAATTTTATCTCACAATGGCGCCTCAATCTACGTAATTTTATTTGCGTACAACTATTTATATGTAAACGAGAACAAAAACATTGTTCTCTTAACTTATTTTACGCGTAAATCCCACTGGTGGGCAAAAGTACTTTGTGTATAATCGTGGGATCGAAATTGTGCAATTGGGATGTAATTAATGTAAGCGAGCGGATCTATAACTAGTCATAACTCTACGTCAGATTATTGTAAAAATAACGTATTTATGATTCGCGTAATGGCCCACGATGGCCCATGCTGGTCCATGCTGGCCACACGTCCATTGTATACGGGGAATGAGATCGGATACAATTCCGTTTCTCCAAGTAAAAGTAATAATAAGGGACAGTTTCAGAGGTTACAGATAAAGTTCTAGATAACTATATAACAGACGATGCTATAGAAATGTATTTAATAACTTTATTATGACATCATCTGTCTGATAGTTATCTAGAAGGTTATCTGAAGCCTCTGAAATTGGCCGTAAATATTGTACATAAGACGTGGGTCTGTGAGCGTTTAAACTTTAATGGAATCCTGCCAAAGACGAAGTCCATCTTCATGGAATTGATAAACGTATGACAATAACGATTATGGTAACATCTATGTTTATTGTCTATGGTAATATTAAGCGAGTGAGATAACTCGAGTGTTAACTCGAGTCGATTGTAATTGATAAAAAAATAATTAAAATTATTAAAACACTATTGGCAAAAGATATGAAAATAAATCTAAACTTGAATTTAAAGCAATCACATCGCTTTTCTAAGATTTTTAATATAAGTACATTAAACAATGTATTAAACTGACAGAGATTCAAATCGTATTAGCATTTTGCTTTTAGTCACTTATTATTAAGCACTATCACGCCAAATTGCTTGAAACCTGATATTTAAATAATTTAATTAATTGTGTCTTAAGGAATATCAGAGACCTTCGAATAACCCGCGAGTTTTACTGTTCTACTTAGTTTTTCTTGCGCGTATGAGGCATTTACTTAAGTATTTCTTTTTTCATTAATTCCGAGGCTATCTTACTTTAAGATTCACGTAAAAAAATGTAGTGTTTATTTAGATCTGAAGAGAATATTGAAATTATAATTCTATAGTAGAAAAGTAGCATATTTCTCCAAAAAACAGAATTTATACCATATTATTCATAAAGAAGTATTTTGCGGTATTGTTCTTAAATATTAAACAATCTATTCATTGTTTATTATTATTTTGTTATGTAATGTTTCACAGTATTTATACAACTTTATATAAAAGGGAATCTAATAAAACTATTTAATTCGATTTCGGATTTTAAATAATTCTTCAATCCACTTCTATGAGGTAAATTCCGAAAATTTAAAATCTGAAATCTAATTCGAAAATAAAAATACTTAATTTGAGTACAAAAATAAATAATTTGGCCTAAACTGTTCTATAACTCCAATCTAAACTCCAATGTTGCATTTAATATAAATAATTACGATTAAATAATAATAATATGTAGTAAAGTCTAAAATATATTTAATTAATTAATGATAAATCCAGTGAACGTATACTTCAGTGTGAGATTGTCTTTACATTAAAAGTTATCAAGATATTTTGGGAATAAGACAAAAAATAATAATCTTAAAGTTTTTGAAATCACTTTGATCTTGTGGCAAGATGATATACAGTATATAAATAGCCAAAAGCACAAGAAATGTATGGTTGATAACTTTTAGCATAAAAATCTGTTCTTCATCTAGGATAAAGCAATGAATGTTAGTGTTCAAAGATATTATGAGTATAATTATAAGTATATATGAGTATAATATAATTTAGTGACTTAAGTTTCAACATATTACTATGGTTCTAGTCATACGATACTTCTAGGTTTCGCAATATGATTGCATTTTATTGTGTTAGTGAGAAGACACTATTTATAACATATTTTATTTACTTTTGCTAAAGTATTTTGTTTTGAAAACGAGTAAGATATTTTATTTAATTATTTTCTATTTTAACTAATAATAACAAACCAGAGTATTATTTAATGCTTCTCTTAAATGGTATATAGTGTCCGTTCTCCATACACATCCGCACAGTTTTAGCTAGCTATTAATTTATAAGAAGTGTTTACTTTTATAATAACGCCATATTTGCTACTTATTCTACTGTCTGAAGAAAAAAGGCACTTATTTTAAGTATTTTTTAACAAAGATGTGCTCTTTTTCATTGCTTCTTTTTGTATCTGTTGCAACATTATTTAAAAATACTTTGTCCTGGCCAATTATTTTGAATTCTGTATTGCACATCAGTATTTATCTGAAATAATTAGTCTCGTGGCAAAGATGGCGTTTATAGAATAGAAATTCAACTCATTCTTATTTATATACATACATTTATATATGAGTAGCTGACATCTTGTAAATATCTATCTCAAAACTAAATTGCTTTGGGCTGGCGGGACTGCGATCAGGAGCATACTTACAAATTCTTCAAAGATGGTTATTATTCACTTGCAAAATATGTGCGGTAGGTACTTTAAAATTATAATGTGTATGAAAAAGTAAGGTTTCTACGGCCTTTTAATAAATATGTATGTCAGTATTTTGTTTACTTCAGTCGTTGTACCGCTGGCCTGATTCTTTGATGTTTATGTAGTAGGGGACGAGCTGTGGGCTTTATTCAGAATCATTCATAGCCTTTTGTTCAATTGATTCATAAAAAAAAGTAATAATTTATAATAAGTACTCATTTTTTTTCCATAGATCCTGAAAATTCTGTTGGTCAGGCACCAATATTTTGTGTTAAAAATTTATTTATTACACAAATTTTGCTGATAAAAATACTTTTCTTGTATGTCTGCAGTGTAAAATTGTATATGATTTGTTTTAGTAAACAAGTGCAGTTCGGCCCCAGTGATAGGAACCATTCCAAATGTTGATATTTTGTAGTTGAGACATTGTTGATTAGAAATGTAAGACTGAAATAAATTGATGACGTCAAACGTTTTGTTTTAATTATAATCTATCTTAATGTTTTCTTTGTTTGTACAGGCTCCGAAATTACTGAACTGTTTTGAAAAAAATCTGAAGTCGGCTATATATTTTACAAGCTTCTGCCAGCGGCTTCGCCCGCTTCGCGAGGGAACTATTTCCCGTACCCGGATAAAAATTAGTCCTATGTTGTTCCTAAAGGGTCTATTCTATCTCTACACTAAATTTCATCAAAATTGGCTCACTGGTTAAGGCGTCAAAGCGTAACAGACAGACAGTGTTACTTTCGCATTTATAATATTATAGTAGGGATTCGGGTACGTGACGGAGTTTCCACATGCCGGTAAAACTACGAGAAATAAACATTAATGTTAGGTACATACATTAATTTCCGTTCAGTAGTTTTTGAGTCTATCGCAAACAGACGGACAGCCTCAAGATTTTCATGTATCAATTAAAATAATTTCAATTTTTGTTTCTTTTTCAATGTGTCACAAGTCCAAAGAAAACAACCAAATTATTTTATTTACGTTTATTACACAAACACTAAGCAACAACAATCACTTAAAAATACATTCAAGAACCACATTATATTTAAATAACATCTAAAACATGCTTCTTATACAAAAAGTAAAATACTTACCAAACTTACCTTGTAAATGTTTAAACAAATCGTTTCATTGAACATGTCTTATAAATATCCTCGAATTTCAGTAAAAATTACAATCAGTTTAAAGGAGTTAAAATCGAATCTTATTTTGAAGTCGGGTAAAATATTTCTTCATGACCTAAAAACTTACTAGTAAAATGCATTTTTTATGGTATGCCATGTCGAGCTGGTATGAGGGTCCACAGGAGAGCTTCAGGCACCGCCTTGGGGTTACGGAACCACGACCTTGCTGCACCAAGCATTCTGAAAATATACGCAAATTATAAAAAAAAACATGAAGAAATGCGTCGCATGAATAAGACTTGGTTGGTGAAATTCCGTAACAGCCCAGATATGGAATAACATGTAGGTAAGGAATCGTCAGTTTCTACATATCCTATTATAAGTTTGTTGTTGGATGGATGGTTTGTAGCCAAGTTTCATCAAAATTCTTCCAGTAGCTTTTGCGCGAAAGAGATCAAACGAACACAAACTTTCGCATTAGGAAGTAGGATGTCGTCCAAGTGTGTTATAGCACAGATTAGGGTTATAGTTACTTGGTGAGGGGTCGTGGCCACCAGTCGAGCTGTTCCCGTGTGAGGGCCAGCTCGGCCTGCAGCCGCGCCAGCAGCCCGCGCAGCTCGCACAGCTCGGCGCGCAGGGCGGACGTCTGCTCGGCTGCTGCTGAAACTCGGCTGTTCAGCTCCGCGCACTCCAGGGAACAGCGAGAACGAGCCCTTAGAAATAAAGGGTGTTAAGAAGGGGGATTTACCACAGAATACTACGTTTTATATTTTCTAGAAAAAAAAAAATACTAACTGCCAAATTGATAACTTCCTTTGATTAATGTGGCTAAAAACAATGAGAAATAAAGCAAAACTACTTACGTGCCTCAATTTTTCTACTGGTGACTGCCATACCTACTTACCACATAAACCTAAATATACATTTTTCAAAATTAGTACCTATTTAAAGAGATAAGAAAATCCGGCAAATAAATGTAGGGTGCATCACAGTGCGAATCCGAAAGGTAAAAATTGTGACGACCGAACGAGGCTTTTTCTAAAAAACTCTGCGGTTCACGGAGACGCCGCTAGCTGTCATCAGTCCACTCGTGACTACGGTCGGTGCAATTCGGTCGAAACGTCGGAAGAAAAGGTATCGTATATGTGTATTAGTCGCGAAAGGTTCATGATTAATAATGGGACAGAGCAAATATTTTTGCTGATGCTTGAAGATAGCTGCATCTAGTTAGACTGGCAGTAACCTTGCCTGGAAAAAGGCTAAACAGATGTTATTCAACTCACTCCTCCTCCTGAGCGAGCCGCTCGTTAGTGACCTGCAGCTGTCTCTGCTTGTCGTCTGTGTCGCGGCGCAGCGCGGCCACCTCCGCCTCCGCACTCGACAGCAGCTCCTCATGCTGAGCTAGCTCTTCTTCTAATATCGCCAGCTGTGACCACCGGGTATATACCAAATTAAACCTATATTTACACTTGGTGCATGGTGGATGGTCATGTGTTGATCAGATTATATTTGAACATCCACTATACTATGTATTCTTGCATGGATTAACGGCATTAATAGTCTAGTAGCGGTTTCTCCGCGCGGAAAGTGTCGGGTGTAAACCTGTGCTCGGCTTTGTCGCTACACGCGACAAAAATTCGGTAATGTGAAAGTCCTCTAGGTGTATATTTCGGAATTATAACTACAAGCTGCAGAAACTGACACTAGAACCGATTGGTAAATTCGCTTGGTAAATTCGTTACTGACACTCCCATGGTCCGCGGGTAGCGGAGGAGTTACGTGTAACATCATTATTGACAGTCACGTACGCCCCCCGCACACCCGCGCAGACCAAGGAATTTGCCAAACATGTAGAAGATCTGCAGTATGTACCCTGTGGTTGGCGTGTTCCCTGTCGCGCGCGGTGTCGGCGTGCGCGGCGCGCTCGCGGGCCAGCGCGTGCTCGCACAGCGCCGCCGCCGCGCGGACACCCTCCAACTCGTTGCGGCAGTTGCGCCAGCCTACATGCATCGGAATGAACACTTAACTTATCTGAGAAGACAAGGGAACGTATTTTGATCCTGTTAAAATCTTTTGAACCCATTTTCATTTTCTTCTCACAAAAGACGATAGACCCCCTGAAAGGTGAATAAATGTGGTTTTCTTCCTCACCTATAAAATCGATGGCTGTCATTAGATTAAAAAATGAAGTAGGTAGTTTTGCTCAGTCTTGACCTTGTCTGAGGTTAAATGTCACTCAAGATTCTTATCAGAAGAACATCAACTCACTCACCAATACTAATTTCAGAAGCTCTATCCTCAGCAGCACAAACGTCATCTTCCAACGCCAGCTTTTCCTAAAGAACACGAACCATTTCAAATAAGACAAGTCCCAAATATCAAACTCCTACCTTGTCTTCTTATCTCGACGTCATAAACTCACTCGTTCCAGTACCGCCTTCTCCATCTCTTTGTCTCTGAGGAGCTGTTTCAGTCGCTCCAGTTCCCTCATCGCCATTCTGACCTTGCAATTGTCAGAGTCCAGTAAGGACTTGAGGGTAGAGACCTGGATACGCAGGCGCTCCGAGTAGGACACCTGTTTCGGAAGGTTGAAAATATTCGCTTCATTTGACACCAGTTGTTGGCTAAGGATGTAGTACCTAATAGATAATAAATTTGTGGCTACAATTTACTCATAAGATGAAGACAGTTCTGCAAGAAATTCTAAAAAACCCATCCCTAGATATTGTTTAATCATTTCTAAACACACGGAGTAACTTTAAAGTTGAATTAAATGGCTTATGTTAATGTATCAGCGCAAAGCCTGAGTTGAATAGCATTTGTTTTGTCGATACCAGTATTTATTTTGACTAAATGAAGCCATAAGCCTATATGAGCCAATAAAGCCTTTTGAAGCAGAAGCTGATCCTAAATAGAACAGTGAAAATGACCTGGGTTTCCAAAGTTTTACGGAGACAGCGTACGTCCTCCCGGCGCCGCCTCCACGCTGCTACCACCATAAACCGGAAGATCCTGCCCGCTGCCAGCTCCTCAGACGCGCTGTGTACCACACCTCCTGGAGACTCTACCGCGTCGAGACAGTTCTTCCTGAACAATTATTGGGCAATTTTGTTTTCGTTAGTAGTTTTTTTTCTGTGACCTTAGTTTTTTGGTGTCACGTATCATGTTTCTGGTGAATAAATTGTTATTTTCATGTATTTTTGTGACTGCCTGACAAATCTCCGTACCGCGTAAGGGTTTGTAATTTTTCAGGGCTACAAGCTCACGAGAAAACTGGTGGGTGTAGGTACTGTACATAATATCATCCTACATCCATATTAAAATTTTACGTATTTTCTTGCCCAAAAAAATTCTCCCCTCAAATAACCGCCAGAGTTTGTTCCTAAATACCTCTTACAATATATGGGAACTAACTTCTCATGTCTAATTTTCACCTGTTAATCAGAATCCTCTTGGTAGGCGTCAAGTCCTCCATGGAGGCCGCCTTGGTCTTAGCAACCGGTCTGACAGGGGTCTCCTGGTTGGCGTAAGCATCTAGGCAGCTCCGGATCCTGGCGAGGTTGGGGCTAGGTGCGCACCACTTGGCTGTGAACTTGTTTACAGGAGCTGAGAACAGCTGCTTCTTGGGGTGCGCTGGTTGGACACGGCTGTAGGGGGTTGATATAACTTCAAAAATAGTTTGTCAGTATTTTTAAAGAAAGATTTTTTTTCTCTTGAAGACGCTATACGAAAATCACATTGTCTAGGCTTCCTAAAAACAGATTAGGAGTCGGTAAGTTCAGTGAATCATAATGATTGTATTAGGGTTTCCATGTCTGTTCCTCAATCGCGCTTTAACTGCTGAACCAAATGTGCTGAAAATAGGCACACATACATATCGCACCTACGGTACAATAACGTCACTTATGCAATTTTTGTCAAAACTGAACTGAGTATGAGAAGATACTTCTAATCCACCGCTTTAGCTAGTGTGTTATTGTCACTTATGTAGTTGTGTTTTAATTATTATCAATTAATTTTTTTATTCAACAACTGTACAGTCAACTCCAAAAGTCGCTATACATATCCAAAATGCCAAAACTGCTACACAACGTACGCTCCATAAGTTGGTATACAACATACACGCCAAAACTAGCTATACATTCTAAAAGTTCAAAAGTAGCTAAACACTCAACTGCCAAAATTAGCTGCACAACCAAA
>NWSH02000008.1:665204-678495 GCA_002382865.2 Heliothis virescens
TATCACCTTTTTCAAATTGCTCTCGTAAAATTAAAATACATTTTTATAGTTTCATACTTTGAACTTACATACCTTTCCTCGTCTGTAGGAATAAAAAAAATATGCTCTCTAATCTCCTGGCATCAACACATTTCGATTTATTGTTGTTTATCTACTTTAGGCGTTTTGGTTGTGTAGCGACTTCTGGCGCCTTGGGTGTGTAGCGAGTTATGGCGGTTTGGTTGTGCAGCTAATTTTGGCAGTTGAGTGTTTAGCTACTTTTGAACTTTTAGAATGTATAGCTAGTTTTGGAGTGTATGTTGTATACCAACTTATGGAGCGTACGTTGTGTAGCAGTTTTGGCACTTTGGATATGTATAGCGACTTTTGGAGTTGACTGTACAATGTAATCGGGTGTTGAATTTTCAAATGCTTCTCCTGAAAAATTAGGTAAGATGCATAAGTGACGTTATTGTACCGTAGGTGCGATATGTAGATTGTGGTCCCACTTAGAGATGCGAGATGCTCATACAATTATAGTAATACTGAAAGTCGGTTCTTCCAGAGAATTCTATTTGAAAGAGAGAATACAATTTTATTTTAAGGGAGATCCCACTGTATCCTGTTTACCTACATATCCTCGTCATACTAGGTCATTGTGTAGTTTGAGTTTCCAAAATGACTAACAATAGGTACGTTCAAGGAAAAATGTGTTTTATTTATGCTTGACATAACGTAGCGTAGTTTCCATTTTCAATCACGTATTTGTGATGTAAAACAAACAAAACGATCTGTGACGCTAAAGTGCGTCATACCCATCCATCACTCATTGAGAGGTAATTGAAATAAATAAAACAAAGTTTACTAGAAGTTGCTGACTAGTGACCTCCTTACCTACTAGTTGTTCTATTGGTGAATACTCTTGCATCGTTTGATTCACTTTTTCTTTTTTCAGCTGTACTATACGCTCTTTTCTAATGTAAAGATATTTTTTAAAGATAAAGCTGAAGAGTTTCTTTACTTGAACGCGCTAATCTCAGAAGCTTCTGGTTCGATTTGGAAAATTCTTTCAGCGTTCAACAACCCAATTAACGAGAAAGGCTGAGCTAGGCTTTATCCAGGTAAACGAAGTAGTTCCCACGAGAAGCGGGTAACAACGCTAACGGTAGCTAGTATTACTTCGAATATTTGTGATAGTTCGACAGGATGTTAATTTCTAGAGCAACAGAATTAAAAAAATATATATATCTACCTAAATACAGAATAGGTCAGTTCATCGATTATGCCCATACATAACGGTTCATACATTGATATCAGTTCGAACCGGGAGAGAATTGTAAATATGGGTTTATCCCAAGCGAGCAGACTGCGAGGCGCCTTGGTAGATCTATCTATGTATAGTGATGTTTTCGTATGAGACAATACTACGCAATACTACTGTGTTCGAGCTATCTGTACTTTTGTAAAATTATATAACTTAGGATGACTTTTGTGGGGATGGTACAATTACTATGAGGTTCTCTGTAGAAAAAAGCTAATGATTCCTAGGTCTTTCTCACGTGTTGGCGTATCAGATATAATGTGTTAAGTTGTAATGGTATCAGTTGTTACCTGAGTAAGCACTCTCACTGTATAATTTTACTAAATACCAAAAATATGCATCTGCCTAATTTTAAGATTGAATTTACGATTACTTAGTGTTGTAAATTTTCCTATATTACTGTGCAAAGTTACTGGGTGTGTCGCTTGTTTAATTTCTACATTTACATAGGTATTAGATAAGTTTTACATTGAATAAGAAGTTACACATATTATTAAGACTTATTAGAAGTAATTCGGTAGCTAAATGGGCTTTCCCCAGCTGGCCCGGGGAAGTTATCACACATCTGCTCAGCATCCAAGTGACTCATATTTGTTAAGATGAGCTAATGAAATATTACGGGTGTGGTAGACAGCGCGGCGGTCGTTTATCTAATGAGTAATGAGTTTAGGCGCTATCTCTACGCTTTTTGTCTTTGTAAGTCCCTTATTTAAATGAACTTTGTTTTGAAGCCCTCAGCATGTGGTCAGGGTCTGCAAGGGCTAAAATTGTCAGTCAGTAAAAAGTCTGTCAGCCTGATGTTAATCAGGCTGTATTATTTTTTGTAGTATTTCTTCAGAAGCTATAAGGTATAATATCTGATTAAAGTTCTACGTAACTAAATCTAGGTGCACCAATTTCGTTTACGATAGGATAGGACTTGGTTAATTGTTGACCACAATGAACAAAATCCGATTGTCAAAGTGAAACCAAAAAGTATTTAGTGATTCAAGATAGAGAAAATCCGTAGCCGTCGTAGCCACGTAGCCAACTGCTACGACAAAATTCACTACAAAGACTTTTTTCTTCTAGTTTGAGTGAATACGATACGAGTACAAACTCACGCGGGTGGCGTCGTCTGCAAATTATGCCGTTCCCTGGACAATTCCCGTTCCGATATATCGCCGGCGCCGGCCCGGGCGACAGGCGACGCGCTCCGAGGCACCTTTACTAATTGTTCCGGCATCAGGTTGACTAATAGCTGTGTTCTTTCAATTTGTTTTATGTATAAAATAGCACTTTTTTCAAAAGCAATGTTACGTGGAAAAGCGATCAGATTGTAATGACAGTTCGGTGACATAGATTCGAGAATGATTTTGAAAATGTTTTTTTGTTTTTCTTTGTGTTATACAGCCATACTGAATGGTATTATTTTAGAAAAGTTATAACTCCTTGCTCAATAAAGTAATCATTATGCCTACGCCAGCGCTACGCCGCTACGCCAAAGCTACATTTACTACGCTCAAATTCAAAATTGCGCCAATTTTGGAGCGTTTCAAATTGCTGTCATTATACCTGAGTCTTGCCTCAGTTGTATTCTATGTTTGTTTTAGCCTCTGTATTCGTGTTTTAGTTTAAATTGATGCTAAATGTACAGATACATGTTAGCATACAAGTTACAAGCTATTTCAATAGAATTTTACTAGGCTTGCATTATTCGCGTTTCGCTCGCGTCCCGTCGAAACTTGATTTCCCGGATAAAAGTACTCTTCGATAAATGGCTAACAATAAAAACGGCTAACATTAAAAAAAAAAGAACCGGTCGGACCTGCTCATGAGATAAGCGCAATTAAGCAGACAAGCTCTTCAGCTTTGCAGTATTAGTATATATTACTCCAGTTCAACATTTTATTACATGCCTAAGTTCCAACACATACCACAGCAAACAGTTTAACCATATCTTGATAACCTACGCAGTAGGTACTTACAAGGTTATTAAAAAACTGGCCAAGTGCGAGTCAGACCCGCGCACGAATGGCTCCGTACCAGTGTTGATAAAAATCACGTTTGTTGTGTGAGAACCCTCTAAAATATGTATTTTAATCTGGTTTACAGTATTTGTTCTTATAACATCAACAATATATCATCCATAATATAAATCAGCGCTCTAGCTACAATGGTTCACTAGATACAGCCGATCACAGACGGATGGACAGCGAAGTCTCAGTAGGTCGCAGTAGGTCCCGTTTTACCCTTCGGGTACGGAACCCTAAAAGGCTAAATTATGGAGTAGTAATGGTGCAGGGGTGAGTGGCGTGTGGCGACAAGGGTCGCCGGGTCCGTGCCGGCGCCGGGCATCCAGTCGCCTGCATGACGCACAGGGCAAGGAACTTAGGACTACAGGTGTTTTTAATGTATTAGGTAGATATGAGTCGTTTTTGTAGTACCTAGGTAGTAACTTAAATTCTATTGATTGAATNAGAAGCTTCAACAAGTACTGGTTGGAAATGCACCGAAATCGACCAGACTAGGCTGTATGACCTGATTCCTTTGCTTTTAAAACGTTATAAGTGCAAACAACTAAGTGCAGTGACGGGTCGCCAGAAACAAAAATGTATGGCTTATTACATGCATGTCGTACACAGTTTACCTCCGCCGATGTCCATGGCACTGTACGAATAGGCCGCGGGCCGCGGACACCTCACAGCGGTCCTTCCGCACGCGACAATATCAAAACGCACATTTATGTTAACTTCGTCATAACTCGTTTTGTTTTATAACATTACACTTCCCACTTTCAGAGTGTACTTTCATGTACTTTGAACGCACTAAACCTCACTTTTTAACTTAATACCGATCGACTGATTCGAAAACACACACGATGTACTTCACAAATTGTAAACTATAGACGTACCTCCAGCATGAATGATCCTATAATAATAACTGTGAACTGTTTCTTCGCTCTCGCTCGTCCAAGTAACTAGTTATCAAGGTCTCTTGTCTCGACGGTGTGTAGTTCCAAGAATTGTCACAGATTATGTCGCGAACTCTAGCACTGTATTGTTAACGCGCGGCACTAATTTTGATAACTATGGTTAATTAATTAAATAAAAAAATATTCAGGTATCAAACGTATCGTAGTGAAGTAACACTACTCCGGTTAGTGAACGTCAAAAACTCTAATGATAAATCTTATTGGTGTTTGTGTGTACCCGACATCACACTAGCAACGACTGCCGGCGATTGGCCGCGAACTGTCACATGGCCGCCGTGTGACGTATGCGGACATGGCGCATGCGTATGGTGAATTCTAAACTTTATTTTGCGAGAGCGAAGGAGAACGAAATAGCGGTGGTACTATTCTTACTTGCACTGACAGCTAATTGCTTAGATAATCTGTGGTCAACGATTCCCGCCAAAATTAAAACTTATAGCGCTCTTTTGACTCGCGTGGCAAGTTGGAAAAATCGTTAATTAATATTTGCAGAAACATAAAAATAAGGAAAATTGTTATTTTTATAAACCTCATGTTCCTACCGAGCATATCTTGAGTATTGTTATTCTATGCCAGGCACTAAAAACTTCGAGATAGATAAGTATGTAAGTAATTTGTTTGTTTACGCCCTAGCCACCTAATAGTTTCGTAAAATCCTTAGTAGATTGTCCAATCGGCCACCACCTAGCGGTACTTACCTATACTATCCTAGAAAAACGTAATAAGTCATTATTTTTCATATCTTACTGCTGAAGCGATTGAGATGAAATGTGCAGATACAAACTACTTTTTATTCGGGTACGGGACATACCTAGCATGTTCAGGTCGAGGAAACAAAATTTGTTATAAAATGAAAATAGAAAAGTCCTCTAAAGATGAGTCAGCCATCCATTATGTAACGGATGATACGGTTCCAGTCCAATTTTCTTCGGGGCTCAAGTGTGACTCACCGGAGGTCTGAATGACGCGTAGCGGAGGGTGAGAGGGGGGAGGGGGTTGCGTCTCAATTACTGGAGTTTCAGTAGGTATATTGAGCCAGTGACTCACGCAGGCTTTACGAATTTTACGAGAGTACATTCATGAAATTTTAGAACCATTCATGAATTTTAGACACGAAATGAAGACGTATCGAGTAATGGTAGCTTGCTTTGTTTGCGTCAGTAAATAATATTTAGATAGTGCGGTTTTAATGGTAAGGGTTTATTACTATATTTAGATAGCAGGTGTCAAAATTAGGTTAATCTAATAGAAAAAACAAAAAATATTTAATTCGAGAAAAGAATAAAGAAACGATTTCTTGGATGACTTGCGGAAAAGTAGGTAAACTTTAAAAATAAGCACATTATTTGCGACTGCATTTAGAGTCGATAAAATCCTAATCTAATATAAACAATTAATAATATTCCAAAAAAAAAGATACGGTCGAATTGAGAACCGTCCTTCTTTTTGGGAAGTCGGTTAAAAAGGATTGTAAAATTACTACGCAGTCGTAGCGCTACGTCGTAGCTTTCCCTGACCTACGTAAAGTGCGTCATCTTTAGCAGATACATAGAGAGACTATAGATACGCCTATCAATTGGTATCAGGAAACATTATTCATAGCTTAGTTTATTTTTAAAAGGTTTCATGTACTTAGGTATTATATGATCAGTAAACTAAAGAACCCCAACTTATTCAATAACTATTAATTTGTTAGCATTTAATTTTCTTGCCTACAAACATGATCAAATCATATATCCTTAACAAGAAGTAATTTCTTCATTAAACTTACCATCCCGAAGACCACGTACATAAGTAAAGTTACAAACAAAAACATTCAGTAATGAGTCAGCGTTGGCGGCGGGCAGACGCGCCCGTTGCGTGCGGCGCCGAGGCCGGGCGACGCCGCGCCGCGTCATATAGCCGATCGCTAAATTATACCAACCCTCCGTTTGAGCCCCTGTAACTTGTATTATTTAATATTTACGCAATTCCATGAATTAAATGCGGGAATGGTTGGCTTTCAATGTTGCACGTATTTGTTGTGCGTGCGAAAGTATGAAAATCTAGATGACTTCAATTCCAAACAAAAAAAGAGCAAAACATTGATTCTATACAAAAATAACTGATTGCGCTAACTCTCGAAGCATCTACCTTACATTTAACCAGTGACTCACAAAAGTTTCGCAAAGCGTTCTGTAAGGAAAGGAAAAAAAAGTTTAACGAGGCTTTCTTAAACTGAAAATTCTAAAAATTATAAAAACCTTGAAAATCAAATCAAATTCGTAAGCAATCGATGCCGGAGACCTACTTGAGATTGTTAAGGTGCATTCGACCACTAGAAGCGGGAAATTCAAATATAAAATGTTTTTTTCATGTTTTACCTAAGTTAATATTCAACATGAGGCGTGATCTTATGATTGGCGGTTATAATATCCCACAAAGTAATTTCTGATGTCCTTGTTAAACTCCGAAACTTCTTACAATTTAAATGTAACTGTAAAAAACGTTTTATTGCGAAATATCATACTTTCGTCAGTTTATAGTTCATAATAAGAAGTTTCGGAGTTAAACAAGGACATCAGAAATTACTTTGTGGGATATTATAACCGCCAATCATAAGATCACGCCTCATGTTGAATATTAACTTAGGTAAAACATGAAAAAAACATTTTATATTTGAATTTCCCGCTTCTAGTGGTCGAATGCACCTTAACAATCTCAAGTAGGTCTCCGGCATCGATTGCTTACGAATTTGATTTGATTTTCAAGGTTTTTATAATTTTTAGAATTTTCAGTTTAAGAAAGCCTCGTTAAACTTTTTTTTCCTTTCCTTACAGAACGCTTTGCGAAACTTTTGTGAGTCACTGGTTAAATGTAAGGTAGATGCTTCGAGAGTTAGCGCAATCAGTTATTTTTGTATAGAATCAATGTTTTGCTCTTTTTTTGTTTGGAATTGAAGTCATCTAGATTTTCATACTTTCGCACGCACAACAAATACGTGCAACATTGAAAGCCAACCATTCCCGCATTTAATTCATGGAATTGCGTAAATATTAAATAATACAAGTTACAGGGGCTCAAACGGAGGGTTGGTATAATTTAGCGATCGGCTATATGACGCGGCGCGGCGTCGCCCGGCCTCGGCGCCGCACGCAACGGGCGCGTCTGCCCGCCGCCAACGCTGACTCATTACTGAATGTTTTTGTTTGTAACTTTACTTATGTACGTGGTCTTCGGGATGGTAAGTTTAATGAAGAAATTACTTCTTGTTAAGGATATATGATTTGATCATGTTTGTAGGCAAGAAAATTAAATGCTAACAAATTAATAGTTATTGAATAAGTTGGGGTTCTTTAGTTTACTGATCATATAATACCTAAGTACATGAAACCTTTTAAAAATAAACTAAGCTATGAATAATGTTTCCTGATACCAATTGATAGGCGTATCTATAGTCTCTCTATGTATCTGCTAAAGATGACGCACTTTACGTAGGTCAGGGAAAGCTACGACGTAGCGCTACGACTGCGTAGTAATTTTACAATCCTTTTTAACCGACTTCCCAAAAAGAAGGACGGTTCTCAATTCGACCGTATCTTTTTTTTTGGAATATTATTAATTGTTTATATTAGATTAGGATTTTATCGACTCTAAATGCAGTCGCAAATAATGTGCTTATTTTTAAAGTTTACCTACTTTTCCGCAAGTCATCCAAGAAATCGTTTCTTTATTCTTTTCTCGAATTAAATATTTTTTGTTTTTTCTATTAGATTAACCTAATTTTGACACCTGCTATCTAAATATAGTAATAAACCCTTACCATTAAAACCGCACTATCTAAATATTATTTACTGACGCAAACAAAGCAAGCTACCATTACTCGATACGTCTTCATTTCGTGTCTAAAATTCATGAATGGTTCTAAAATTTCATGAATGTACTCTCGTAAAATTCGTAAAGCCTGCGTGAGTCACTGGCTCAATATACCTACTGAAACTCCAGTAATTGAGACGCAACCCCCTCCCCCCTCTCACCCTCCGCTACGCGTCATTCAGACCTCCGGTGAGTCACACTTGAGCCCCGAAGAAAATTGGACTGGAACCGTATCATCCGTTACATAATGGATGGCTGACTCATCTTTAGAGGACTTTTCTATTTTCATTTTATAACAAATTTTGTTTCCTCGACCTGAACATGCTAGGTATGTCCCGTACCCGAATAAAAAGTAGTTTGTATCTGCACATTTCATCTCAATCGCTTCAGCAGTAAGATATGAAAAATAATGACTTATTACGTTTTTCTAGGATAGTATAGGTAAGTACCGCTAGGTGGTGGCCGATTGGACAATCTACTAAGGATTTTACGAAACTATTAGGTGGCTAGGGCGTAAACAAACAAATTACTTACATACTTATCTATCTCGAAGTTTTTAGTGCCTGGCATAGAATAACAATACTCAAGATATGCTCGGTAGGAACATGAGGTTTATAAAAATAACAATTTTCCTTATTTTTATGTTTCTGCAAATATTAATTAACGATTTTTCCAACTTGCCACGCGAGTCAAAAGAGCGCTATAAGTTTTAATTTTGGCGGGAATCGTTGACCACAGATTATCTAAGCAATTAGCTGTCAGTGCAAGTAAGAATAGTACCACCGCTATTTCGTTCTCCTTCGCTCTCGCAAAATAAAGTTTAGAATTCACCATACGCATGCGCCATGTCCGCATACGTCACACGGCGGCCATGTGACAGTTCGCGGCCAATCGCCGGCAGTCGTTGCTAGTGTGATGTCGGGTACACACAAACACCAATAAGATTTATCATTAGAGTTTTTGACGTTCACTAACCGGAGTAGTGTTACTTCACTACGATACGTTTGATACCTGAATATTTTTTTATTTAATTAATTAACCATAGTTATCAAAATTAGTGCCGCGCGTTAACAATACAGTGCTAGAGTTCGCGACATAATCTGTGACAATTCTTGGAACTACACACCGTCGAGACAAGAGACCTTGATAACTAGTTACTTGGACGAGCGAGAGCGAAGAAACAGTTCACAGTTATTATTATAGGATCATTCATGCTGGAGGTACGTCTATAGTTTACAATTTGTGAAGTACATCGTGTGTGTTTTCGAATCAGTCGATCGGTATTAAGTTAAAAAGTGAGGTTTAGTGCGTTCAAAGTACATGAAAGTACACTCTGAAAGTGGGAAGTGTAATGTTATAAAACAAAACGAGTTATGACGAAGTTAACATAAATGTGCGTTTTGATATTGTCGCGTGCGGAAGGACCGCTGTGAGGTGTCCGCGGCCCGCGGCCTATTCGTACAGTGCCATGGACATCGGCGGAGGTAAACTGTGTACGACATGCATGTAATAAGCCATACATTTTTGTTTCTGGCGACCCGTCACTGCACTTAGTTGTTTGCACTTATAACGTTTTAAAAGCAAAGGAATCAGGTCATACAGCCTAGTCTGGTCGATTTCGGTGCATTTCCAACCAGTACTTGTTGAAGCTTCTCAATGTTCTATTTAGCTGGGTGGTTGAGTGTATGTTCTATTTATATCCTAAAAGCTGGCTGCACACTGTGGAAAATGTATAAAATCTGCTTTCGATGTGTTCGTTTAGTTATTTCTGTCGTATTTTAATTGTATCATTTTTACATTTCAATCTCTTCAATGCATCTTCATACTGCTACAATACTGCCTTTATATCTTTTGTCAATACTTTTCTCGTTCTATTTATAGCTACAAAGTTTCGTTGACTCTTAGAAACGTATACCTACAGCTATATTTATTTACATTTCTATTACCTGTGGTCTTAATCTCGAACTCAGAGAACATGCCGAACAGGGAGCCCAATTTTGAAGAAAATTATTAAATTGATAGATTTCTGTCCAATATTTTGTGGGTTTTTAATGAATGTTTTTGGAATTTTGTTGGTTCGCCTTTATAATGGCGACAGTCGTACATAGGTACATTATGATGAAGTGCCCATTGATTTCATGTGGGGAAAGTCGTCTAGCGCAGTAAAATTTAATGATTATTAAGTAATATTACATTCAATTCCGTTGAAATATTATTATTATGGAATGGTAATCGACGATAATTATTGCTTTTGCCTAGTTTGACATTTCAACTTCCGAACGACTTTATAATCTGTGGTTAAATTCGTAATGCGAATGGGAAACGCGAATATTCAAATCAAAATTCTACCTTCATATTATAATAATTTGTAATTATGTAATTTTATCTAAGGTTTTAAAGTAAATGTTAAATTCAGTAAGTTTCAAAAGTGTTAAACATATAGTTCCATGCGATTATTGCTTTCAATACTGCTAAATAACAAAGTAAAAGTGTAAGTTCAAGTTTGTATAAAAACAAATGAATATCAGAATCTAGGGGTAAGACCAATTTATTAACTGATTTAAGTGGCAGACAGATCAAATCTCGATCAATCGTATGTATTGTAATTTAATTAATTTTACTTATCATTTAGCAATTACTTTTAGTTGGTTTAAACATACATCCACTTCCAAATACTGTATTAACTAATGTATTCTAATTAATCGAAGTTCCAATAGCAAACTGTGCTATAGATTAAAATAAAGTCTCTCAATAAATTTACCATTATCGATTAAATAAAAAATATTGTAAAAAGTAACCTACATTGTGAATTATAATAACAATAACTGGCCCGCGCCTAAGATGTCTCACTGACCAACAGTGCAACTCAGTATCAGTATCAGAATGACACATTAAAAATCTTATTATTTCATACTCGGGACACAGTTGAACCACAGTTAGAAGCTAGTTTATTCATAAAAATGTGAGAGCGATACATGTTTTCACTTGACGGGGTGACCTCATTCATCAGAAATGTTAAACCCACATGATGGTTCATGCAAAATATCATAATTATGCACGTAATGATAAGCACGGTATTCATAGAAACTTACTTATTTTAATTTTTGAATATCAACTTTGTTGATTGTATTCCAATTTTCAGGCAGTATATTCCATTTTTCAGATGTAAGTTTCTGTAATTATAACTAGAGATTTATTTAGTTGAAAATGGTATTATACTTTTATATATTCACTTTTACGCTATTGTAAAATAATGTTAGTATTTTATTTAGCGGTTCCTTGCCTACACATCCCGTACATCTTGAGGACCTTTTGTAAAACAGAAGCTATCATTGTGAGAAAATAACTCACACATCAACATCTACAAATGATTTCAGATTTATCCTATGTTATTCTGATTGGCCCCTATGTGTGGGTGTCTTATCTGACTTACTGATTGGACCCAGTAATTTAGTACATTGGCAGTAATACTCAGACTTCTATCCTGTGAGCACATAAGTGATAGCCAGAAAAATATAAAACTTACAATACTAACTATTGTTTGACTGATGTTTACAAAACTGTGATACGGTGATAATAGTTGATAATAGTTAAGTGGTCGTTGCGTGTGAAATGTCAGAGTTTAATAAGGTCGTTAACAAAATTGTGAATTATTTAGGTATGTTTTATTTTATCATGTTATGTCGGTGCCACATGTTATATATGTATGTAAAACTCATAACTTTTATTCAAAATAATAGTCCGAAAGGCGTACTTTGAACTTGAAAAAAATTGAAAACACACCACTTAATATTGTGAGGAGAGTGACTTATCAATAATAATGTGTGTTATCTCAAATCTCATTATTCAAAATAATGCAAATCATCGCTGTTGATTGGATTATCAATTACTTAGTGCATTGAAATGTGTATATTTATAATACTCACCGAGTTTAACATCATCTGCCTAGCCTTTTCCCAGCAATATTAGAGTGGGTTTCCAGTCTTACCAACTGTGTTGAGAAGTCTTTAACTCTTGTGTTGAGAGTTGAGTTGAGTAGTAACAACTGCTTAAGATGTTTAAATGACATCCTGGATCCACTAACTTAACGTGCCTTCCTAAACACGGAGGAATTCATCATGACTGAGATGGTCACCCATCTTTGGACCGACTGGACCAAGAGTTGCTTATCCATCCATCCATCTATCCATCATTATAACATCGATCTGCGTGGCTTTTACTTAACCACGATCTCCTCCAATGTTTGATGACTCATCGAGTTCAATTTTGAAAAATCATGTTTATATTAGCAGTATTAGCACCGTAATATTGTTATTATGCGGAATGTAACAATATGTATGAAGCAATAAATTATTTTGGAGATATACTATTTTTATGGCTATCTAGCTGATTAACACGGCTTCACCCTATTCCCTAAGAAATTACTTCTCGTCGTACCAGACATATCTGTTAATCCAGGTTTACATTGTGATTAACCAATTACCTTTTGCCCATAGTTTCATTCAACCCATTAAGGTAAAGGTACCATATTACGTAAGTGTACGGAATTCCGTAAGTTTTCGGTTTAGGCCTAAAAATAAGAAAACTTCTAATTCTATCAATAATTTAAAGTATTATCTATTAAGTATATACAATAGAGCGTGAATTACACTAGTTAAAAAAGAAGTGTAACCATCGTCGACTCAATTATCACGTCTCATTAGGTCCGTCTGCGCCAAACCGCCATAAAGATAGTATGTGTATGCCATTCGCGCAAGCTACCGCGCGGATTTTCATAAGGGTATTGCGAGTGATATGTAAGTTTTTTCATAACTAAGTTATGTAATTATTTTTAAGGGGTTTAAAACAAACTGATTGATTGCCGTTTCGAGTAACTTTATTTAGTTTTTAGCGAGATATTTGAAATTATCTGACTGCCGCAATTACCTACACCAAAAACCAACCATGTCCATTATTCCGTAACAATTACGGAATTGAGGAAAATAAGGTGATTTTGTTTTTTGTAATTTGCCAGGAACGAGATGAGATAAGTTATTGAAAACAGCTGTTACGGGTATAATGTATACCATGGTTTCTTGGAATCAAATTACGTATTACGATTTAATTTCTCTATGATATCTAAATAAATAAACGAATGTAATATAGTTTGCTTCACCCTGCTA
>NWSH02000008.1:681400-694271 GCA_002382865.2 Heliothis virescens
GGTTTAAACAAAACTGATTGATTCCGTTTCGAGTAACTTTATTTAGTTTTTAGCGAGATATTTGAAATTATCTGACTGCCGCAATTACCTACACCAAAAACAACCATGTCCATTATTCGTAACAATTACGGAATTGAGGAAATAAAGGTGATTTGTTTTTTGTAATTTGCCAGGAACGAGATAGATAAGTTATTGAAAACAGCTGTTACGGGTATAATGATTACCATGGTTTCTTGGAATCAAATTACGTATTACGATTTAATTTCTCTATGATATCTAATAAATAAACGAATGTAATATAGGTTTGCTTCACCCTGCTAATGTAAGTCGATGTAAGTTCAATTTAATCTTCATGAAAGTTCAAAATTACTTCAGTACTAAAATATAAATTTAGACTGGATGATTAAATTATAGACTTTTAAAAGGATTATTTCATATTAAATGAAATTAAATTAAAAGTTCTTTACTTCAGGTATTAAACCCATTAAATACATACATATACAAAGAAAATCATCAAAAATATATAAAATAATTAAAAATACCTAAGAACAATAAAGATTTATATACCCTATTTTTATTATTACTAAGAACAATAAATAACATATATAAATAAATAAATGAATATCATTACAGTTCACTAAACCGTGCTAGAAGTAAGTCGAAGTAAGTTCAATTTGATCTCATGAAAGTTTTAACTGTTTTTTCCTACACTTACAAAATAAAGTTATTTTATTTAGAACACGGCACCTTAAAATGTTTCTATTTCATGTAATCCTGCAACAAAACGGCATTTTACAGACTATGCCGGAATTACCAGCATCCATTTACGGAATTACCTGGAGAGGCAAATTTTATACCGTAATAACGGACATTTACGAGGTCCAGAAAAATTACGATAACTTTTATAAAATAGTTTAAATACAGTAGTTTTATATTTCAATCTCCTCTCTGAAAACTTCTCTGTACGAATGAACAAACCTGAATTCGCTGAATTTTCCTGCTTTACTGGAAATTGCTTGGAAAGACAAAAATGCCTTAATACTCCGTAATATGGTACCTTTACCTTATCTACTCGTGCAAAGTTTGAAAACTTTCACGTCACAGGGGTCGTTTGTGCTACACATTTCCTTTACGGCAAAAAGGGTTAAAAATAACACGCTTATAATAAAACATAAAACTACCCTCGCTTTAGTATTCCCGTCACGCAACTTGAAAATATTTCAAGGGCATTTGAAATTATTCAGAGGGAGCAACCCTAAGTTCTAACCCTAAGGTAACTAGGTACTCCCTCACGTGAGGTTGCTAAAAATAATATCTAGTATGTTTATTGAACTTTATGCTATTCATGTTGACACTGCCGTATTTATTTAGCTACCTTTATTGATTGTTTACGTTATCACCTTTATGTGACTAATGTGTGTAATTCATAATTAGTTACGTTCATTTTCCTCGTCTCAAAAGGTGTTGACAGGGTTTAAGTTCGCTATTTCTGTATCGTAACTGGCATTGTTTCTATGTCGCCTATTGTTAGGAATACTGCTACTTCTGCATTTGGCACGATGTCCTAATTAACTCCCAGCCCAACCTGGATTCATCTACGCTTTTCATTAAAGAATGTAATCTAATAATGAAAAAATGCTAATTTGGTCTTATGGTCTCGATACCCGGGTATCACAAAGAGATCGTCATGAATGGTCAAGTTAACCCATGCTATTTCGGTTGCAAGTTTTGTTGTCACATCAAGTGGATTTAAGGAAATTAACATAAACTTGAATTAAAGCAGTTCGCATGCTATTGCGCTTAGATTACCATTACCAATAGGTATTAGAGTAGTGTTTGCAAGCTAAGTATTTATTCTTCAAAGATATACGCCGATACTCTTTTCTGCCCTGAACTTATATTAAAAACGATCTAACAACTTTATTTGCACAACGCACGCGATGTCTATTCTATTTCCTTCAATAAAGTGCATCTAGACGACGACCTCAACCAATTATGCAAGTGTGGGAAAAGTAATAAGCCAACCAATCAAGTAACGAATCAGTGCAGTGATTGGCAGAGGTCAAGCAAACAGTGGGCGTTGATGCAGTTTACCGAACTGCAATAGCGGTGACATCACAGAATTTGATTCACTAACTGGTTAAATATTTCTGCTACCTAAGCATAAAATGCTAAACAGGATTTTCATACAGATCGCTATAAAATGCAAGCATGTTACCAAACAGACAAAGCAGCATGCATTTTAACTGAACCTCGATCTAGATGCAATTTTAGGATCTGGAAGAGAATCCTATAATTGTTTAAATGTCCCACTGCAAGCGGAAGTGAACGCTGAAGCTAGTTTTCACTTATATAGCTGCATTCAACAATGTACGCGGATAGGCTTAGATTAAAACTCATCAGTCAACCATACAGTGTGTTCGCTTATAAATTCAGAATTGTGAGTAAAACTAATGAGGGGTCATTTGTATGCAGCACGCGTTAGATAAGGCATCCACGGTGCATTGTAATAAGGGCTATTTTCTATCGCAATCACGCCTGTCCGTATACTGCTATCTTTTATAGCCTGCCTTCATAAGGGTATGGCTATTGCCCCTTTTGACATTCCTCAATAACAATTTCTCGTCTGGCCTTGCGAGCTGATACGATGCTTTAGGTATTTGCTATATCCTTTTCGTTTTGAAGCAAAGTGGTTAATGTCTTTGTAAACCTTCCATTTTCCAAATGTAATATGTTATTAATAAATTAATTTACATTTTTAGCCGATAGCATTATACATAATCATAACATGCGTTCCTTGAACAGAACAATTTTAAATGTCCCAATTTGGGCCACTGCGTCAAACGTGGAGCGTTATGCTAACAAAATTATTATAAAAAAAATACGTACCTTTGTCTTATAACCCTCGAGATGCCCGTGGTTAAGTTACATCCACGCAGCTTGACATGTGAAGGGTTAAAATGCGCTTAACGCGCGCGGTCCGTGGTTGTGTGTCCTTGATATGCATTTGAACACCTTTTGTAGTCTTAACTGGTTAGTCACAGATGCAGGAAAGTCTGACAGCCAGTTTTATACCCAATTATTATCTTATCAAGTGGTAATATAGATATGAGGTCAGATAGACAGTCACTACTTATCGCACACTCATACCCTGGTGCTTCTGCCTCAGACTAGCTGAAATTTGAACCTAACATGTTAGGAAAAGGTTGGACAGATCTGCCCTGCTGCACATCGTGAGCACGATATACACTACTGATACCATGAAAAGAAAAATTTTCGAGAACGGGACTATATGATATTAGTAAGGTTGATATAGACGCACTAGACGACCATTATCAGATTAAAACGTCTAGACTTTTTTATTTTTTAATTTTTCCTGTTTTTCTTGTTTATCACTTAATTCGATTAGGTTCTAGACGTCAATCATGGTTTTTCACATATATCAAAATTCGATACTTTCCAGTTTTCCTTATGCGGGGCGCGGACCCGCTTAAGAAAAACAGGAAAAACCGCTTCAGAAGTGTTCCTGTAAGTATTAAAAAATACAAAGTGCATTTTGTCTATCACATAAGACAGCAATGACTATTACTCAAGTAGTCATAATATGACTCATAATATGATTTTATTCTAATGAAACGATCTCCAATACGTCTTTCATGCCAGTTGAAGGGCATTTTAATTCTGTGGTTTGATGCAAGTTCCTCGAACGAATTAGTTTTCCTGATTTTTCCCAATCAATCAGTATATTCTTTCATCCGGATCAACATCAAACTGCACTGTATCACCTAGGTCAGATTTATCAGTTATATGGTTACATACCAGCACTCTTTAAATTGTATCAGTTACTACATCAGAAAATTATGATTTAGTAACAAAAAGAATACGAAGATCCCCAGAACGAACATGGCTGGGTTTTAGTTAGTAAAATCCGACACACCCCTCAATACACCCGTAGCGAGAGGGGTATTACCTTATAATACTTTTCGAATTTTCCCCGATGACTTGATTATCTCAGCCCGTATTACGTTTGCACACAATTCAGACTTAGATAATAAAGGTGCTTCATTATTGTTAAACAAATTAAGCTAACATTCCAATACATGGGTCATGAGGTAGAAGTCGTGAATCATCACCATCTTTGATATAAGAGGAAAACTTACATTAACATTCACTTGAGGTCCACAATAAACGCATGATTGAATCGGCAGGGATGCCCGACAATGTCATCTTACCGCTCTGTAAAGGTTGATTTACAATTGGTGCCACGATGAGTATGTGCAAAACCAGTTCTTAAAATTATGCATCTATTCGATATCCGTTTCGCAACACGTTTTTGGGGCATATTTTGTTATGAAATTCTTTTTGTTTTTATTTGGATGGATTTAAAATATTAATTTTTGAACCGCTACTGGATATTGTGGTGAAACAGGTCTCTTCAAAAATTTCTACAACATGGCCATGGTCAATTTTCTGTATTAGTTGTCCATAGTTCTCGACATATATTATGGAGTAGTTTTTTTACCTGGCCTTTTTATGTTACTTTCCTTCTCGTCTCTATCCAACCAAAGGTTATCTGGATGAGATCGTAAAACCGCCCATTATGTCACTTACTTTAATTCGTTTAAGAAGATCAAACTATAAATGTATGTAAATGATAAAGCATATTATTATCTATCTTGAATAAGTGTCACTAACTAAAACCCTTACCTTTTTAATAGCCCTTCACCTTCCAGTGCCACGATAACTTTCAAATGATCGAAAAACGATGGGATCCTACACACTAATTTCGTTAACTAAAAATAAAGTTTTCTTCAAAGGATGCATATAGTCGGTTTCTGATCCCCTGTACCTTAGAATATAAACTTAGAATATGAACCCATAAGCCTAGCATTTTCCCAACTATATTGGGATTGTCTTGCAGTCTATCGGGATCCCCTCAAGCCACTTACCAACCGCTTGGTAAGACTGGTTGTCAGACTCTACGGCTCTTGATTACCCGTATCGTCTGCCAAAGATGTTCAAGTGACAGCCGGGACCCATCAATTGCTTCCAAAACAGGAGGAACTCGTCAAGATAGACAACCATCCGACCGCGCCCAGTGTTGTTTAACCATGTGGTCGATCGACCCGTGCTACTGTTACTAAGCCACGAGCTTAAGATAATAAACAATATTGTTATAATCTACTATCGCCCCTGATGTAATCTTTTGGCCATGTTTGTCGAAAGAGTATTTAATTGTCAATCGTTGATGATATTTCCTTAATCATTGGTTTAGTGTTTTACCGTGAAGATGTCCACTAGAATTAATTAATTAAAGTTTAATTTATTTAAATTAACTCNGGAAAAGGTTGGACAGATCTGCCCTGCTGCACATCGTGAGCACGATATACACTACTGATACCATGAAAAGAAAAATTTTCGAGAACGGGACTATATGATATTAGTAAGGTTGATATAGACGCACTAGACGACCATTATCAGATTAAAACGTCTAGACTTTTTTATTTTTTAATTTTTCCTGTTTTTCTTGTTTATCACTTAATTCGATTAGGTTCTAGACGTCAATCATGGTTTTTCACATATATCAAAATTCGATACTTTCCAGTTTTCCTTATGCGGGGCGCGGACCCGCTTAAGAAAAACAGGAAAAACCGCTTCAGAAGTGTTCCTGTAAGTATTAAAAAATACAAAGTGCATTTTGTCTATCACATAAGACAGCAATGACTATTACTCAAGTAGTCATAATATGACTCATAATATGATTTTATTCTAATGAAACGATCTCCAATACGTCTTTCATGCCAGTTGAAGGGCATTTTAATTCTGTGGTTTGATGCAAGTTCCTCGAACGAATTAGTTTTCCTGATTTTTCCCAATCAATCAGTATATTCTTTCATCCGGATCAACATCAAACTGCACTGTATCACCTAGGTCAGATTTATCAGTTATATGGTTACATACCAGCACTCTTTAAATTGTATCAGTTACTACATCAGAAAATTATGATTTAGTAACAAAAAGAATACGAAGATCCCCAGAACGAACATGGCTGGGTTTTAGTTAGTAAAATCCGACACACCCCTCAATACACCCGTAGCGAGAGGGGTATTACCTTATAATACTTTTCGAATTTTCCCCGATGACTTGATTATCTCAGCCCGTATTACGTTTGCACACAATTCAGACTTAGATAATAAAGGTGCTTCATTATTGTTAAACAAATTAAGCTAACATTCCAATACATGGGTCATGAGGTAGAAGTCGTGAATCATCACCATCTTTGATATAAGAGGAAAACTTACATTAACATTCACTTGAGGTCCACAATAAACGCATGATTGAATCGGCAGGGATGCCCGACAATGTCATCTTACCGCTCTGTAAAGGTTGATTTACAATTGGTGCCACGATGAGTATGTGCAAAACCAGTTCTTAAAATTATGCATCTATTCGATATCCGTTTCGCAACACGTTTTTGGGGCATATTTTGTTATGAAATTCTTTTTGTTTTTATTTGGATGGATTTAAAATATTAATTTTTGAACCGCTACTGGATATTGTGGTGAAACAGGTCTCTTCAAAAATTTCTACAACATGGCCATGGTCAATTTTCTGTATTAGTTGTCCATAGTTCTCGACATATATTATGGAGTAGTTTTTTTACCTGGCCTTTTTATGTTACTTTCCTTCTCGTCTCTATCCAACCAAAGGTTATCTGGATGAGATCGTAAAACCGCCCATTATGTCACTTACTTTAATTCGTTTAAGAAGATCAAACTATAAATGTATGTAAATGATAAAGCATATTATTATCTATCTTGAATAAGTGTCACTAACTAAAACCCTTACCTTTTTAATAGCCCTTCACCTTCCAGTGCCACGATAACTTTCAAATGATCGAAAAACGATGGGATCCTACACACTAATTTCGTTAACTAAAAATAAAGTTTTCTTCAAAGGATGCATATAGTCGGTTTCTGATCCCCTGTACCTTAGAATATAAACTTAGAATATGAACCCATAAGCCTAGCATTTTCCCAACTATATTGGGATTGTCTTGCAGTCTATCGGGATCCCCTCAAGCCACTTACCAACCGCTTGGTAAGACTGGTTGTCAGACTCTACGGCTCTTGATTACCCGTATCGTCTGCCAAAGATGTTCAAGTGACAGCCGGGACCCATCAATTGCTTCCAAAACAGGAGGAACTCGTCAAGATAGACAACCATCCGACCGCGCCCAGTGTTGTTTAACCATGTGGTCGATCGACCCGTGCTACTGTTACTAAGCCACGAGCTTAAGATAATAAACAATATTGTTATAATCTACTATCGCCCCTGATGTAATCTTTTGGCCATGTTTGTCGAAAGAGTATTTAATTGTCAATCGTTGATGATATTTCCTTAATCATTGGTTTAGTGTTTTACCGTGAAGATGTCCACTAGAATTAATTAATTAAAGTTTAATTTATTTAAATTAACTCGCCTAAGTTGAATGATTTGTCAATGAAATATTTCCGAGTTTAGTTTTTGTGGTTTTTTTTTTTACAAATAAGTCTATATTTAACGTAGTGTCGACAACAGTGGCTTACAAACTATTTATACGTTATTATTCAAGTGTTATTTAATAGTAATTAACAGTAACTGGCCTCAGTGAAGTTCACAACTTTTCGCCTTTTTAACTGCATTTAAAAATAAAACATCTCCCTAGCCACTTGCCAAGGTAAGTTGTCAGATCAACAATCCATTATAAGGTTCTAATAATAGTTAAGTAACAAATTCTGATCTTAGCAATAAGGGATAGCGAGGGATAGTATAATCAATGAGTACCTTTGACGTCAGAGGGGGATCGCTGACGTAGGCGTAGACGGGTTTGGCTGGAGCCCTCTATCCTTGACGTCATATCGTAGGCGTTTATTCTGCCTTGCTTTCACTTGTCGATAGCTATAAGTAACAATGTGTTCACCATCTTCAAATTCAACTTGATATTTATTGACTGGAGTGACTAAATACTTACATCTCAGGTGTAAAGTTATGCTCATAATTAAAGTAGAGGACAAAGGGTGGTTGACTCCTTTGTTTACTCGTGTTAACGTAGTGCTGACAAGCCGTCTTGTAAGAATTTATTGATAGCACACATAAAAAAATTGGAAAAATCATATTTTGTTCATAAAACAGTAAATAGTAAATTGGATAGGTAAATACTGTATTATCATCGCTTATGTAATATGTGGAAAAATTGTTGCTAGTGTAAAAAAATGGTAGCACATTGTCACCATTTTTTCATTAAATTTTGCAAGATTAGAAAACAAAACATTTTCAAAAAATATGGGCAGTACAAAATCTAACATTAAACAGTTGACCGTCTACTGATCCCTCATCACTATGAATAATTAATTTAGCTATACACATTGTAAACATAACTCAAATTAATGTAAGTCCAAAGGTCATCAGCGCATAAACATGTCCATCAGACTCATACATATTGAATCGACTGACTTGAGAGATATTGATGTTCTTTCCCATATCATGGTTCATCACTAACGGCTATTCCCAATAACCTATCTATCTGTTGATTTGCTTACAAGCGATTAAATTTTGACATTAGCTCCATACAAGTAATGTCAAAGTCCTACCTCTAGTAACCTAATCGACAAATAGGCTGGTTATTAAATTCCGCAATAAATTCGTCGTTGTTTTTGTCTAATGTGATTTAACCATTCGGCGATGCTCAATTGTTACGATTTTTACTTCTTATCGGATATTCTGTCGTATTCGGCTTCTGCGCTGCTTTTAAATAATATTCTTCTGGGACATGGCGAATGATTTCGAGTTTTTGAGGTGTTTTGTCTTTCTCTACCTTACCTTATGATCAAAATTTCTTGCTCAACTCTAAAAATACATTTTACTGTGCTTCTTTCAAACGACGCTAAATACGTTTCGTTTAAAACAAGCTCAATCCTGATTTATTTATATTGTGTTTAAGCTTCAAAGGACTGGTTTACTTGAAAATATTGTTTTTCATCGTTTGAACATCAGGCTAAAGTTTCCATATCAATCGTATGAGATTTCTCACTGAAATCGTTCACGAAAACGTCACATTATAATGCAGGTTCTGATTAAAACAAGTTACCTTTCGCATAAAGGGGTTTAATATATTATGGACCTTAATTTAGACCTACGATTTTCCTGCATTATCTTCATGCGGTTTTCCTGTAGACATGAAGATTATTATCGATCATAAGTGCGATAAAATGTCAATTTATTAAGCCAATTTATTGGATTTAATGATTATTGTTCAATATGAGGTTTAATTGCGTTATCAGATTGTATGGTCACTTTGATTAGACAGCGTTTTTCGTATCACATTTTTGACTCTTTCCTTATGTCTGTTGTTGCTTATTTCTTAACTTGTTTTATCACAACAGTTATCGCCAATAATGAGATGATGCAACTTTTAAAGATAAGCAGATGTTACTAATAAAACACGTGGTTTACGTATTCTGTTTTTCCTTAAGCCTCATATAAAAGTCGAAAGTTATTTCAGTGATTATTTAGTGTAAGGATAACATCGTTTATATGTTATAGCGTATGACTGGTGTCTTACACATCGTTATCACGAATTCGTTATGCATTACTCATTCAGAATCGATAAAAAGGCAATGTATGCAGCCAAATGAGCCAACGTTACCCGAAACGTTATTGGAGCCAACTTCAAAACCAAAACTTTGCGGGAAATATGTTCGAAAGCTCGCCTTCTTTATGTTTATGCTTTCCTTTGGCTGTCCTTGTCATGTATCGTCTTTCTTTAACTGAAGAAGAAATGTCTCAAACTTTCTACTTTCCTACTAACTATTCCCAGTCTACACGGTCAAGTTTTCGTATGACTAACCAAAGATTCGTAACCAGATCACTACACAGCATTTCAAAATAAATGGAGCACTTATTACCAGTCATGACCATTACTTATCCTCATTAGATCCATGAGGAAAATGCTCGCATTCCGTAAGCCGGTCACAGACGTGGACGTTTCTAAGTGACTCCCTATCAGATAGTATCGGGAGTGATGTATTGTCATGATGTGTCCTTGATCAGAATTAGAGGGTACAAGATGGAGATATCAAGCCAAGCTAGATTATATTTTGCTATAAGCTTGTATTTTTAACCGACTTAAAAAATGTTTCTTAATTCGTCAGAATCTTAAGTCCCAAATGTAGATGTTTTCGTAGAAAAAGTTCTTATAAGTTTTTTTTTGTCCATCAAGAATTAAAACAGCTATGTGCACCACGCAGTTTTCCTCAGAAATTCAATATGAGGAATATTAGAAGGCTTCGAAGGTTCGTAGCACCAACTTTCGTGCTACCTCTTCCATTCTTAACCAACTTCCCAAATGGGAGGAATGTTTTCAATTTGGATGTTTTTCTGCTTTGGGAGATTAGGTCAACTCCCGAATTCAAAGTGGACAGTGTGACTCATATAATGTGTCGTGAGTTTTCAGTTCAGACTTGTTATCAGTTTTCGTAGACTGCTTGTTATTGTCGCTTTATCTGTGTGAGTGGAGTAAATATGTTGATTATATTGAAATAGAACAGATTTTCCAGTAAACGCATAGAACATTCTTTCGATCAGTAACCCTGAGACAGAAATACTAGTAAAAATGCTGTTTACACAAAATAAAAGATTAATTTCATTAACGAGTTATATCTTTACAATAAAAATGACTTCATTAATTAAATCACTAATAAATTTGTTGGTGTTTCTCTTAGCATGATTTTGCATTAATTATAATATATTTTTACTTTTTAGTGTACAAACTTTGTAAGATTTATGCAGAATTATTCTGATCAATATCAATCTCTGTTTTAAATTGTTGATTTAAAATTCTTTGCTAGCCCAAATTATGCAATGGCATTTAGAAAGGACATCTGCATTTTATATGAAGCTGCTCAACATCCGTGAAGAAAGGATGGCATGCCACCACACCTAACCGAACATATAATATATAACTATAACAAATTATATGCAACGAAGACTGTTCACACAGAGAGTCTTAGAAACTTGCCACGAGTTGACCTATCGGTACGTGTCTATCAACCTTAATTGAATCCAAGTCCATTCCCACATGATTATTCTTGATCTCGGGTTATATAATAAGGAAACAAGGAAGTTTCTTACATACTGTTGGTTTTCCGATGTTTTTGGGATTTCCTTCCGTCCGGATTTTATTTGTGCGTACTTTACCTGACATCTTAAATTACCTTATACTCCTATTAGTTCTTGGTAATAGTAAACATTGTTGCTTGTAGTGTCGATAGAGCTCATTGTCTACTATTGCCCTTTCCCAATAACCTATCTATGCATTGATTTGTTTACTAGAGATTGAATTTTGACTTTAACTCCATACAAGTAATGTCAAATTCCTATCTCTAATAACCATATCCACAGATGCATCCATAGTTTATTGGAGATAGGAATTTGATTTCTGCAGTAAACATAAATAATATAAAATAAAATAAAAAAGCCATTTATTTCTTCCAGAAAAATTCTAGTTTACAAAGTTGTGTTGTTTAGTATTAGTTTAAATAGTTATTAGTTACATTATTTTTTTTATACTTATATGAAGTCTACCTCATACTAAATGATTAAATTTATTATATTTAAAAAGTTATTCTAGAAGAACCCCTCTGCAGGTAAAGGCCTCCTCCAAACTTAGCCAGTTTTCTCTAGACTGTGCTGTTTGTATCCAGTTTGGACCTGCTGTGCGTTTTATTTCATCCTCCCATCTGATGCATCTGCAGTAAACATACCTACCTATTTACGGCCGTTCCCAATAACCTATCTACCTTTGGATTTGCTTACTAGAGATAGGAATTTGGCATTACTTGAATGGGGTTAATGTCAAAATTCTATCTCTAGTAAGCAAATCCAGAGATAGAATATTGAATTCCGCAGTTAGATAATCGAGATTATGTTAGCGGAGATATTGTCACTTAGATTCTAATAATTGCACAATAGTTTGAAATACCTAAGACAGGTTGTTGCTAAGTAATAGGTAATAGTCGCATATCCGTGAGTTTCGCAAGGCGCGAATTATTTATAACCTGAATCGAAACTTGAAATTAAAATTGTAAAAAACAATTATAACCCTTTAGCTGGGTAAATTAATGGACTGCCTAAGGACTTTAGTTGTCATTTTTTTCTCGTAAAATAATCTGAGTAGATCATTTATTGTTCATTCATTTATTTCGTTATTGCGTAGTGGGTAAAGCACAAACCTCGGAAGGATGAGGATATGAGCTCGAATCCTTGAAAAATCCTCGAAATCTTGGACATCGATGGCTGATGTTAAAGGTGAAGGAAAACATCTCGAGGAAACGATTGAGCAAGTGTGGTGATTAACGCCCAATCCGGCTCTATATGAGAGGAGGGCTGTGCCCAGCAGTGAAACGATAAAAATGCTGATGATGATGAGGTCATTTATTTGCTATTAATAGATTAATTCGCGACCTATCACAACACATAGTACTCGGATATTACATAAGTGCCGATTTTTAGGGTTCCGTAGTAAACTAGGAACCCTTATAGTTTCGCCATGTCTGTCTGTCCGTCCGTCCGTCTGTCCGTCCGCGGTTAATCTCAGAGACTGTTAGCGCTAGAAAGCTGAAATTTGGTACCAATATGTAAATCAACCACGCCGACAAAGTGCAAAAATAAAAAGTGGAAAAAATTGTTTTATTAGGGTGCCTCCCCTACACGTAAAGTGGGGCGTGATTTTTTTTTTCATTTCAACCCTAACGTGTGATATATCGTTGGATAGGTATTTTAAAATGAATAGGGGTTTACTGAAATCATTTTTTGATTATATTAATACTTT
>NWSH02000008.1:708457-755817 GCA_002382865.2 Heliothis virescens
GGATGTATGTTTGTATGTATGTTTGCATGTATGTTTGCATGTATGTTTGCATGTATATTTGCATGTATGTTTGTATATATGTTTTGTATGTATACTTGCATGTATGTTTTTATGTATATTTGCATGTATGTTTGCATGTACGTTTGCGTGTATGTTTGTATGTATGCATGTAATATATTCCTAAATTTGTTATATTCTCATATCTTCAAAACGGCCAAATGGATATCGTTAGATTGTTCTTGATTGCCCAAGAGTTTTTAGATATGTGACATTAAAAAAAACCTAACATGGCGTCTGTCTTAATAAGACTAAAAAAACTAAAACTGAATAATACTTCCTGAATAAACCTTATTTAATTACCATTTTTTTTATTGTTATTTATGGGAGAATCTTAGTAGCTGGTAACATTATTACGTAGACGCGCCGTGTTAAACCACGCCCACACGCACACATACAAAAATTTGAACGTTCGATTCGAAAATTGTTGACACGTTTTCTTTGTTACGATTGTAGGGCGACGCTCCATCTAGACATTTATATAATCAAAGGTTTAGAGCTATTTTAAAATATCCGCATCTTGCAAGGACCATGCGCATTCCAGCTTGCTTTACTATTCCATTGCCATACTATTTTCTTACTTAAAATTAAATTATATTAATATAAATTATATAAAAATTAAGACCACTTATGTTATGAATAACTATGACACATGAATACCTGAAAGGACTTGCGGTTTTGTGACACAAAGTATTTTAATGTAGGCACGAATTGTTTGGAGTCACGTAGACCAATGACGAAAGCAATTATTGTGCCCATTATCATTATAACTATTCAGTTTTGTCTAATTAATCACTTCGTCGTAACTTGTCTAGACTTTTCCCAAACGTTGGTTTCAGCTTCCAATCTTATAGGATGCAGCTGAGCGAGTACCACGGTTTTACATGGATCAACTGCCTATCTTACCTCCTAAAGCGAGTTCTCTGGCAACCCAAAAGACTGGTCAACACTGTTTTGATAGTTATTGGATCTGGAATTTAACCAACTAACTTCTGATTGGGCGAATGACTCTGCGCCGGAACATGTTACGGAGCGAATAAATGTTAATTCACCTTACAATAATTCTCTTATCGTGTCTTTGCACAAAGGTCATACTTCTGTACCTAAGTATGAAGTATACGAGTATTGAAGACTGGTCACTTAGGCCGGGACTCCACCAAAGCAGAGATGTGTGCGGTGTGCTGTGTGCTGTGCGAGAAGAGATGTTTTTCAGCTCGCGGGACTCCACCAAAGCGGAGATGTGTGCGGTGTGCTGTGTGCGTTGAAAAATACAAACTGCTCGCGCGCACGGTACTAGCAAGATGGCCGGCCGGCGCGCGCGCGGGGTTCTGCGGGTTGCTAGCGGGCGAGAGGGGGGAGGGTGACATCGCTCACTGCACGCCGCTCACATCTCTCGTCTCCACTGCGCGTCGTCCGCGCACAGCTCACATCTCCGCTTCCATCGCGACATACAAATATTACACATCTCCGCACAGCGATCTCCACTGAAGCTGAGCGGAGAGGAGACGTGTCAATAACTCAATTCTATTGGTTGTTTAAAAAACATCTCCTCTCCGCTCGTCTCGTCTCCGCTTTGGTGGAGTCCCGGCCTTAACTGCTCTTTCAGTCATTGTATGAAAGGTCAAAGTTTATCAGTGTACAAGTAATCAGTTAATTGCTCCACGCTACTGTCGTGTTCACATCCTTATGCATCATTAGACATCTTAGCCGCTTTCTATAAGCCAATTTGAACTCTAACAATTTCTAAAAATGAATTTCTACCATAGATATTTTAAAGATTTATTTACATTTTATTTTATGTTTTTTACATTTCTGTGGTTTCCACTATTTGTAGAAAACCTATTTTATGAGAGTTACAAGCTTAGGTTGAGTATTCTTCTTCCTACTCCGTTACCAAGCTATTTGTGGTCGGGCGCATTATAATTTCCACTTCCATTCCTCTAACAGCCGTCATACTAACGTCCACTCCCTCCTTATTAATGCCATCATTCATCAATTTCGGGCGATCAATCCATATTTTTCTTGATCTACTTTTCAATTAGTATACAGTATTAGGAAACTCAACTTTCAAGAAGCAAGGTGATAGACTACAAAATTCCAATTGTCATGCCATTCTACAAACTAGTCAACTCACTGGCCTAGCATATACGAAAAATTCACACACGTTCAACAAATATTATAAGAACAAGTTTGGCACCGTACAAATCGGGGGCGGTCTCTCTGTTGTAGAGCAAATTTATTAGGTCATGCACCCCGGCTTTATCTACTGCTGGTCCGAGGTGCCTGGCAGGTACTAACAGATTTATTTTACATACCGGCTTTTCATAGTTCGACGTGAATGTTATTTGGTAGCAGTCGCCTTGTTAAAAATTCTATGAGGTCGTCAGATGGATTTGAGAAAACGTTGACTCTAGGACTTGTTAGGTGATTAGACCCACAACTCACTTGATAAGATCGTGTTTATGTGAAAAATAAACTTCTCTTAATATTTCCAATAGTTTACACCTGCACTGTTATTTGTAGCATTTTGGGCCTAGAAATAAATCTTTCTTCATACCAAATGTATTGGAGTTCTGTATGTTTACCTTGTTGACAAACTCAAAATCATTTAAACTTGGGTGCAAAACAGCGCTTTTTGACCGTCAACAATTTTATAAAATACAGCTCCCACCACCACTTCCTATATGTATGTATACTCCCCAGCAAGAAACCCACAGGTAATCACAGGTTGTATTAAATACTTTCGTATTAATTTGATGAAAATACTTGTTTATCAGCCTTTATGCTCAACTCCTCATAAGATTAACAGATTAAAAGATAAGGGCATCAATCAAACCAATTAGATGATACGACATCATGAGCAGATAACCCCCTGGTGACTAACGATAACGAACTCGACGGTGATCAAATTATTCGTATTCGATTAACTTATTATGTATCCCTGTATTTAAAAATGACATATTTTTCTAAGCTACTCAAAGTTTCAGAAAATCTTATTGGTTAGCAGAGAAAGAAATCTCAATAAAACACATGATTCATAGACTTCAAGAATAGACAATACCCGCGGTCGAGGATCGCGAGGCTGTTACATCAAATGGAGATTCACTAAACACGTCTATTAAATAAATATTACATTACTTGTTACTACGCAGCTAAAGGAAAACGGTGTACAAGTTCATTCATCTATTTTTAGTATTTAATTATGATGAATCACTGGATTTTTTACGCTCGCGTGTTAGAGTTTAGTTTGATGCTCGGCTAGTAGATATATTCGATGTAATTGGCGGGAATCTTGTTGCGATGAACTTTTGAACCTTTCCCATCATTTGATAGCGTGACTTTGCTAAACATTGTCATCAATAGAATCTGCAACTTGTCTAATAATTCAACTTTATAGTACAAATATAAAACTAAAACTATTATCTTAAAATATTGATAACACTAGCTGATTCCCGTGGTTTCACTCACGTCTCGGGAAACTTCCCGTGCCCGGGCAGATAATACATATAGTCTATGTAATAAGAGATAGGGGAAGTCTGTTGTTAAACATTTATCCTAGTCCACTGCCGTACGGACCCGCAATGAAATCTTCAAAATAACTTTACTCTTCTAGTGTTATCAAAAGATTTAGGTCTATAAATGATTAGTCTTATCATTATTGTAAGATAAACTGTGACTAATTAAATGGTATTCATATCACACTTCATATACTTACGTAAAATCATCAACATAATTATGCACTGTTAGCTGCTACCAGAGAGACCTACGACCCAGATCATAAATAGACCAAGTAAATCCTTTTTCAGACTGTTGAACCTGAACGTAAGTAATAATTTCTCATAACTAATCGCTAATCTCAGGAACTACTGGTCGATTTGAAAAATTCTTTCAGTGTTAGATAGCCCATTTATCGAGTTCCCACGGAACGCGGGTGAAACCGCTGGCAGAAGCTAATACTCTGATGAAGAAAGCAAAAGAGTCCAACTATTTTGACTGAGTAACAGCATTGCAGTGTAAACTAATTAATTTATTAATAATAATAAAGTAAACAGCAATCGGCCAGAAATAAACACAGATATTCTGAGAAGTCACTACCTCAGAAACTGCTAACTAGAGTCGGATAAAGAAATATAGCTCTTATTTTCAAGTAAATAAGTACTAGAGTACAATGCATTGCATTTGTTTTTAGCTGATATCTTACAATTCAATACATAAATTATCGGCGTAACTCGACCACATATTCTATCGTCATGTCAGTGGACACCGATTGTATGAATACTTATATTTTTCTACCGACCTAAGCAGAACTTCTTCTTCTAACAATCCCTAGTGTCAAAGTTTTCTCAAATCCGCCTGACGACCTCTGACGTGGATTTATATACGACTGCTACTGAGTAGCATTCGAGGACGCCGGCTTTACGTGCCCTCCCAGGCCCGGGGGTGTATCACCGTCAACTTCCAAACTCCAGGCTGCTTTGTGAAAGTTTCTAAAACCCACAAAGCGATTTCAGCCTGGCTCGGGAATCGAACCCGAGACCTGTGATCGGCAGTCGCGCTATGCGACCACTAGACCAACGAGGCAGCTAAGCAGAACGGAGGCCGGTAGAAAAATATATTCATACAATCGGTGTCCATGTCACTGTTACTAATGTATGAAATTCAGGCCAGCGGTTTCACCCGCTTCCCGAGGGAACTACTTAGCCTATAAATTATTCTGATATATGTACATGTCATGTCATGTAAAATCCGCCCAGTACGTTTTGCGTGAAAGAGCAACAAACTTTCACAATTATAATATTAGTAGGTTATTAAGATAAAAAATTGTCCGATCAATAATACCGGTGAAGTTTTCTTAAAAACTGTGGAAAATATAACAGTTTAGTTTTAAAAGCGTGGCGATTAATTTTCATTCCTCTCTATATGAGAAGAACCCTGTGCCCGGCAATGGGAAATAAGGCTGATGATGAAGATAATATTACTAATATTAGTTGTTCTACCTAAATATTCCAAATGACCTTAGAATATCTAACAATACGATGCATTAAACAATTATTTATTTTATCAGTTAAATCGATGTTTATGTACTGACCAGTTCAGTTGAAACAGCTGAATCGATTTGGATAAATGCCATGTTATAGATAGCTGATGTAATGTGCAATTCTAAATTGAATATTGCTGGTTTATTATCAATATTTAGGATGCTTTTGAGATTAGCGAGTGCTTTAAAATTAAAGGTCTTCTTAACGAAATAGAGGTTATTTTTAAGCATGCCATGCAAACGGTGCCGACCTCCTGAATTTTGATTGAAATCTGATTATCCTTCAAAATTACCTGTGAACAAAAAAAATAGTTTTCTTGAATTTTATAACAGTACCTTAAAGATTTTTTGCTCGTTTGTTGAACCAATTGGAAGTTAATGTTTTACTGCTGGGGAGATAACACTCTCCCCGATTTACATAGGCTATATATAAAAATGAATCGCTAAATGTGTTGGTAAGCGCATAACTCAAGAACGGCTGGACCGATCGGGCTTATTTTGGTCTTAAAATGTTTGTACAGATCGAAAGAAGGTTTTAACGATGAGAAAATATGATTATAAAAAAATCAGGATCCGCGTACGAAGTTGCGGGCAGAAGCTAGTAGGCTATATATCTCAAGTTCGGGAAGTAGTTGACGCGAGTGAAACTGCGGGACCCAGCTAGTCGCACACAAAACGGCTACGTCACACCACATATTGGGCTGATGATCGAGCTACACAACATCGTTCGGCTTTTGTTCCCGCCGCTAATTCCGAAGGTGACGCGCGGGCTATTTCAGGGTTCAAGTGCCAGCCCTCGGCCGCTGCTGTTCACATGTTGCAACGTTTGATCAGGATAGGAAGATGGTGGAGAATCTATACTTTAATGAAATAAAGCTGAAGTTTGTTTTTTTCTCTCTAACACGCTGATCTCAGGAACTACTGGTCCGATTTGCGAAATTCTTTCAGTGAGGCTATAGGCTACTTTTATGCGGGTGCGTGAAGCAGTTTCCACGGGACTTAGGTGAAACCGCTGGAGGAAGCTGGTTTAGAATATCTGTCTAATCCGCCTTGAACCAATTTCGTGGGTTAACATTAGGGGAGATGGTTAAATGCCTGCTATTATCGATAGATAAAAAAAAATACTGGAATTGATTAAAATTGAATTCAATGTACAGACGCCAGCCGGTCAACCTAATCGAATCTTTAAAATTTTACCAATCGAACTTTAACCTTCCAATATTGTGATTACGTTGAAAATATATTGAAGAAATTTGATAGATTGTAGTAGGTTGATGTCTATACAGTATTCTGTAATCAGTTACTCGTTCGTTCTCACTAGAATTTATAAGCGCGATCCGTTCTCCGGATCAAACTAAACTCTTAATAGCAATCACAAATTTTCTTTACAGTTAAGGGCAGTGGCACACACAAGTCAACGTTGTTCAAAGTTTACCAAAACGAAAGCATTGGATTTTGAACCAGATAACATTATCAACATGATGAGCGATTTAGTTTGCACATTATACAAGTATTTTATAGGCCGAAACCGGTTCGGCAACTATTTGAGGAAATGAAACAATTTACGTGTTTGTGGTAGGTATTGTGTGATTTACCCATAATCTTATAAAGCAATATAAGCTTGCAGTTTTCACCAAAGCGCTTAAAATGCTATACTAAATATACTATAGGTATGTGTCGGGGATTTACCTACTGGGCTGTACAATAATATCTTTGGACGCAGAGACGCACTGATGCATCCACGCTACCTTTTTTATACATTTTTAGTAGGTGTGTAGCAGTTTTTGCTAACTTGCGAAGATTTTTTATCCACAATCTGGACATGGGTATCGTATTTTTTCACACGTAGAATTTCATATAAAATGTGAACCTGCAAACGTTTAGTTTTCTGTTGGTGAACCAATTTTTGGAAGCGCGCCAGTTCCGGAGATCACCTATTCCAGTACCTATACTTTCTATCTATTGATAAGTACAGTCAACGTCTAGTATTCTGTTATTTATCGAGTCCAATTCACTTGCAACGTTGGGGGAAGATTTTTAATACAACATTAATGAACTCTTCTATCGTATACTAGCTTCTGCCAGCGGCTTCACGCGCGTCCCGTGGCAACAGGATAAAAAGTAGCCTAAAGCCTTCCTCGATGAATGGACTATCAGACGTATAACACTAATATAGATTTATTACCTAAAGTTCCAAGGTGTTTAAAATGGTGATATGATTTTGTTCGGCCGAGGTTACGTGCAGCTACCGAGGTCGAGGTTATTTTCCCATTCGAGTGAATCATGCATGGATATCATGATAATTCGATTACGTCTCTCACCGATAGTTGCTTCCCATTTGTCTATATTAAAAAAAAATATGGCCCATTGAACCTGTTTCTTTATGTAGTTTTGGTTCTAAAATGGATAGTAGATAATTACTTAGTAAAATTCCACTGTGGAATCTCCCAACTTTATCATAGGAGATTCTGCAGTGGAATTTTACTAAACGCATTCCACTTTTGACCTAAAAGGTCAACATAAATTACCGAATAAAACTACTTATAAAATTATACTCCTGATAACTTTTTGCATTCACACCAGTTTGACGATAACCCAATAATACACACGAGTTGCGTAAACTTATAGGCGTGGTTATACAACGGTTTTCCTCAGTATTCGCACTTTGTTAAGAAAGTGTGCCCACACTACAAAATTGTTATGGAACAAGGAAAAAATATTATCCTTTTATTTTCCTTATCGATTTGTAGATTATAATAGTCTGGCCCGCAATATTGGTGTTAATTATTGACAATGTAGCGAGTTCATGTTATCGGGCCGAATTCTGTAGAACCCCCATCATTAAACTATACATAATAATAATATTTTCTGAAATGTATATTTTGATCAATATCGTTTCCTGTAGAGTTCTAGGCATAATTTAAAACGGTATTTTCAGTAAAATACCCGTCTTTAAGTCCAAGGGCTCCGCTAAACTATTTTTAGTCGACGAGTTTAGTCGATGGTTAAAAAATGAAAGAATACAATGTTTTACGTAAACGATATAACCGTCATCCGCCATTTATAAATAGTACTCCATTGAGCACTGTTAGGTTACAAGTCTGTGCGCATAGAATTAAATCAATTAAACATCGACATGTAGCAATAGCCTCGTTTTAAGAGGCACTTGACATTTGCATTGCGTACTAAGAAAAACCGGCCAAGTGCGAGTCGGACTCGCACACGAAGGGTTCCGTTCCAATATCTATGAAAAATAAACGTACTTATTACCTACAATTAGCCAAAACACAAATATATGAATAACAAAGTTATAATTTGCGGTTACTGAAAAAGAGCTATATCTCAAAAACCACTAACTGTATCTTGTTCAAACCAATTTTGGTTAGTAGTTTTTATTGAGATCTATAACATATATTTTTTTCAGATTTTTCACTTTGGTAGTTTAGAAATTACAGGGGGGGGGACACACATTTTGGCACTTTGGGAATGTCTTACTCTAAAATGATTGACTTTAGGAAAAAATGGTTTTAGAAACCTCAATCTCATTTTTAAAGACCTATCTATAGACACCCCACAAGTATAGGTTAGATGAAAAAAAAATTTTTTAGTTTCAGTTCCATGTATGGGGAGCCCCCCTCTAATATTATTATTTTTTTATTTTTTCATAAGAATCGTAAAGCGGTCAATGAAATACATCTACCTACCAAGTTTTAACTGTGTAGTCCTAATAGTTTCGGAATAAAGTGGCTGTGACATACGGACGGACGGACAGACAGACAGACAGACAGACATGACGAATCTATAAGGGTTCCGATTTTTGCCATTCGGCTACGGAACCCTAAAAAGGGTGGGAACTAACAAATTGTGTATTGATGACAACATTGCTCTTTGGGTTAAAATAAATATTTATACACACAAGTGATAAAGTTATTTCCTTGTGGTCTTATTCATTATCAGTCACCAACACCACCAATCCGTGCATCGGAGAGCACGTTAATAATGCCTGATCTCTATCCATGATTTTCAGTCGCATCGGGCTATAAGAGTGAAGGGATATGGAGTGCACCTGTGTCTGCACAAATGCTTGTGCACTATAATACGTCCTGCGCAGCTGGCTGATCTCCTTATATGAGAACAGCCGCCGTAGCCCACAACGGCTATGACGCCATTATATTCATTATTCCTGCATTTCTTGAACTTTAGTTCAATTTCATGCTCCGAGATAACTTATTCCCACCCCCTAAGTGTCAACAATCCCCTTAACAAAAGTCGTTTTGAGACAAATGCTAAGCAGGGCATTATACAATTTTTGTAAAACATTACAATGATAACAACAATCAAAACTTGGAGCTTTTCCTCAAAACTGCAAAAAATATATTGGCTTTCCTAAATAAACAGTAGTAATAGTATTTGTTCAGTAATTTCCATTGATCCACTAGCACCATGCAAACTGACAGGAAAACAATGATAGCTGCACATATCGTGTGCACTGGCTATTGCAATGTATTAATTACACTGTTTTTTGTATGCAATTTTATTTGTCGATATCGACTTCCTATATTTTCCTGTAGTGGTCTGCCAACGCCTGCTTTGTTAGATAATTACATGAATTGTGTTATCACGTGATTGTAATTTGTTGTGCTACTTAGTTAGTTGTGTGATTATGATTATCTTTCTTTCCTTTTCATTCATTATTTAAAGTGGTGGGATCTGTTTTTCTGGTTTTGGTCTTTCATTTCGTATAGGTCGTGTTTAATCTCGCAGCAACTTAAACCTGTAGGTATTGACTACATTTTGTAGTAAAATGAGAGCAAAAAAAGAGTAAATTTTAAAAAAGGCTATCGAAAAAAAAAACTTATAAAACATCGATTGTCAGCTTTATATTGGTATTAAATGGAATAAAACTTCGAGACCACTTTAAATGCATCGTGTATACATTATGGTAATATCAGAGAACTGTTTAGCACCAATCGTATGCCACGTAGGGTATTAGCAGTCAATCACTAGCAATTATCTTATGTCTCTAACGGCATTGTCGATAAAATTTAAGTTTTGTTCCTTCAGATTCTAGTTAAAAAATGTTTGGACAACATAAGCCAAAATAAATGTTAAATAATGATGATATTGGCGTCCAAGGCCGATTGCGTAGGAAATATTATATAGTGCACCAACATTTGCGCAGACACAAGTGCACTCCCTATTTCCACACTTTTACAGCCCGATGGGACGGTTAAAATATTTTTTTGCCACCTTTCCCTTTTAAAAATATCCGAGAAGTTGTTTAAATACTATATTAATTTATATATACTGGTCTAATGACTAATATAACAAATAAGGTAAACATTAGCCTGCAAAATAGCTTTAGGATATCCCAGTTTGCTCTCATACGTTTCGACTGATAGCGTACAAAAAACCCATGGGAATACACATATTATTACTAAATTACCTACCTTTATGTGAAGTAACTGTGCCATAATAATACATAAGTAAAGTATTCTTAGTTGTCCAGGAAAATTATAATAATTAACGCGATGAAGATAAACTTATCGCTTTGTATCGCGTGTTATAGGACCCGTTGACTCAACTGACAAGAAATGCGAAAACTCAGATTTTTATGAGCACAAAATATTTTTTTTAACCAAACCACATATTACGTTACGTTGGTTGTTATTGCCAAGCAGGGTTTCCAAACCCCTCTTTCAAATTCAATAACAGCAACGACTTTCAAAAAGACCGACTTTTCACATATAAATTCTTTTCAAATACCGATGATAACTATTTCCAATACGGGTATGCTATATTTTGTAGCATACGCGTATTGGATATAATAATAGCGTCCTACCTGATTGTAGAGCACGAGGGTTCTCACATGAGAAGATCAGCCAGCTGCGCAGAATATACTATAGGTGCACACAGGTGCACTCCCTTACTCTCATAGCCCGATGGGACGGCAATCCGACACGACCGGAGAGAGATCATGCGCAGGACCGACATTAATGTGCTCTCCGATGCACGGGTGTTTCAATCACCAAATTCAAGACTCCGGCCTGCTTTGTGAAAGTTTCTAAAAGCCACAAAGAGATTTCAGCCCCTAGAACGAGGCATATATCGAGGGGGGAAACTAGTATCGTGCTGCAGAAATGGTTCCGTGCCGAGGTTCTAAGCAGTTCAAGAGTTGCATTCAGTATGCACCGCGCACGTTGTGTTGTTATGCCGTGTGCGTCGTGACTAGCCACGTGACGACAAGCTATGCTCGCGGAAAATCTTTATCACAGTTCATTTTATATCTAGACAAGTAATTCAACATTGATAATCAACTTCTTGGTAAACTGTTAGAGATTTTCTTAGAGGGCAAATCATGGAATGATCTCGCTATAGGTACCTACAGTGATAGTGTCAGACTCTTGCTGACTAAAACCTGTCTTTGTTTCTTCTAGAGCCCTTTGCCTGCCAGGGCCGCAATTTGCTGGGAAGCTTATTCATCACATTTTCTTTATCTGTCATAACTCTAGGAAGCGGTGAAAGGGAAGCGTTTTGGGGGGTTCTGTTCAATGTTATTGACGTGAAAAAGTCCTAATTTTATAGCCCAATTTCAATGAACATTTTGTCTCTGACTTGACTTTGGTAACTATTTCAACCAATCTCCCAGCCCCAAGTCGTTAGAACTGCAGTTTGAGACCTCCTTTGTATACAATAGAATATTGATAACAGTATATACTTAATCTAAAGTTTTGTCATCGCGCCATAACGTGAGGTGAATCTGCGGATCATGGTTGGTTGCCGAAATGAATTATTCTTCAATCAGTCTAGACCAATAATCTGGAAATATTATTTGTTTGTACCCTATACATTCCTAAATTACTGAACCGATTAGAAAAATAATTTCACTCTAGAGAAGCTAGATAGCAGAAGTAACATAGTATATTTTCCCGGTTCGGAAAGAACTTCAGTAATTCCTCCGGGACGCGTGCAACCACGGAAAACGGCTAGTATTATAGATATTGATTATCAAAGAAAAATGTGGAACCAAAGAACGATAAACGAGTAACGATAAACGATTTCGTTATTTACGAATGATATTATACGTCACATGTGATAAGAAGTAACGTGAAAATTTACCGATGAAGATAAGCCTCAACAAAGTTCAGAGGTTCCAGATCTGACAGATCATGAAATAGTAAAATAAGTAGAAAAGTAGTCAACATTAAAAACATTTAAATGGCATTATCAGTAAGAGAGCTATCTGGAAGATAACTGGAACAGCTGCTTTAACAGCAACTTTATCTGGAACCTGAAACTAGTCGTTAATCTTTTAAATCGCCTCTCAATTTCTTGAAAATACAGGTTCTTCATCGAGCAAGCAGTGGAGCAACTCTCAACTAATACTGCTAACAAATAGGTTCATAAACTAAGTTAATTTAGTGTGTTTACACAGAGTAGCCGGTTCCGCTATGCCATGCGCGGGCGCTTACGAATTAACACTCGACGACTGGCTGAAGTTCCGTGTAAAATAGGTCGAATTTGTTGGATTATTTTTAGGGGCTAGTTTAAGATTAAAATGTAAAACACGTAATGTAGAAAATGTAAATGTAGTGGTTTACATGCTCCGGACTGGAGTTCAGAGGCTGTCCTGTGTTTTTAGACAAAAGAAAATTTGAATGATTTTTATTGCTAGTTATGGAAAAGCAAGAGCAGGCTTTCTTGAAAAGCAAGAGTGAAATACAACGGAAATAAACTAATATCTCACTAAAGGATTTTTGCTAATTATCAAATTTTTGCTAATCTATTATTCCAAAACATTCTATTGTTCATATCTCGCGTGTTACCAGTTTTTTAACAGTCATATTTTCTCCACAGATTTCGCTATGAGTGTGAAGGCCGGTCAGCAGGTTCGATCCCCGGCGTGAACAGCACGTCAGACAACAAGACTTACCCTACTATTAAGATATGCGGCTACACCGGACAGGTCGTCATCGTCGTGTCCTGTGTCACCAAAGATGAGCCTTACAGGTGGGAATATACCCTTATTTTCCAAGACCTTATTAATGTATATTTCCTTGACATTTTGAACCCACCGGGAAGTCCATTCAATATATTCTAAAGACCATACAATTCCTACGGCTTTCCCAAAAATGATGGGATTCCCTTCATTCCGTATCTCTTCTACCTTAACGGGGGTAGTTGATATTCTATGTACGTATAACGTGTGATACCTTTACCATTCCTTTCGACTAGTTGTCTGTCTGTCTCAGAAATAGTGTCCAAGAAAAGACTTGTTATATCGCTATCAAAAATACTCCGGATTATCATTAAGGCTCATCAATTATGTGTATTTTCGGAGCCAATTTGGCCTTTTGACTATAAAGATCTTCCTAACCAAACCACACCTTCTTCTCATTGATAACTGAACCAGTACACTGTTTCATACCACGGTGGCAAGTGTTACTGAGTGACCGATACTACTCCTTATCACATTAATTGAAATCTTATCTCCAGCCGTGCGTGTCATCGATTTCCGCTCGATAACTTTGTTTTGGCCATTGATTAACACTGAATTATTTGTTATGTAACCGATATAGAGAATGGGAGTGTCTTGTGCTTACTTTAGTTGGGTATTATGAACATCTAAAGTGAAAACTGAGATAATCCATATTTTTATTAACATTTAACCTTCCAAGAAGATTGTTAAAATATTGTCAATGTTCTACATACTTACTATGGAGAAGTTTCTTTTATGATATAAAGGGTACTAAAATTATCTTTCTTGATAAACCGGTTGGTCGGGGGACTGCAGGGACAGTCCTCAGATATAGTTTATTGTAATAATAACGAGAGCGTCTGCAGTCTGAACTTGCACTAATTAAACACGCAATCGTCGCACATCAATATAAATATGCTAACAATACTCACTGCATTATCTGTTGCGACCCGGATTGTTTGCTGTCAGGGTCCTACTTGTATTGCACTTATAAATAAGGCGTGCAATAGGTAAATATTTTGCAGTAAAAAAAGGTTGGTCTCGTTAAGTTACTTTCATTTTGGACTATATCAATAACTAAAGGAAAATCTTTTAATGACTTTTTTGAAGATGTTTCTACTGACTTGGACCTTCTAGAGGGACACATGGTATTTTTGGTTGCATGCACCGTCAATATGGTTCCCATTTCAAAGTACCGCAGACTAAGAAATATTGACCATCAATCATAACTCCTCCATTTTTCCACCTAGGGCCCACCCCCACAACTTAGTGGGTCGCGAACGCTGCGAGCGAGGAGTGTGCACGATTCCGCTACGCGTCACGGCAGAGACATGCGAATACCAGTTCAAGAACCTCGGCATCCAGTGCGTGAAACGGCGCGACATTGCCGAGGCACTCACCGTCAGGGAGAAGCTTAGAGTCGACCCTTTTAGAAGTAAGTGGATTTTGTGACTTAATTTCAGGTGCCAAAGTTAATAGCGGGTCAGGAGTGCTGAAACTGTTTTTGCCAGATAGCTGGTGGCGAAGGTGCGCGAGGGGTGTGGCCTCATATCAGTGCTCGGAAATTAGCTGCGAGCCGCCATTAAGTTTGGCGAGAACTGTACTAATAGAAATTTTATATCATGAAAATATAATTTGGGAAAATCTTGTCTCGATGGCCGGCACCGACTTGCTCAAAGTGGATAGACATTGTGTTTCTAGTTTCCTCATGGTGTTATCCACTCGTTATCGTACAATGGAAATAAAACATGAACTTCCAGTACGTCAAAGTTAAAAAAGTCCCATGCGAAATTTTAAACCCGTATAATTGATTTCTACTTGTGTTCAACAATACTTCGTCAGTGGATTAAAGATATGCGTCATTAAACGACATGCAGGTCACCTGACGTCATTAAATTCGGTATCTGAGAACATTGACGTCATACAAACGAAAACCACTTCCTCCGTTAAGAGTTAAGTCCCGTTGATCATTAAAATATTGTCCTTCCTCAATCCGTTATCCGCTTAATTGCTAATTAAGAAAATAGTCGTAGGAAACCTGCTTTTGATAACATGATTTCCTCCCAAATCATTCATCTGCCTAGCCTTTTCCCAACTATTTTGGGGTCGGCTTCCAGTCTAACTTAGGCCTTAGTACCATTGTTTTCCATGGAGCGACTTCATATCAGATCTCCTCAATCCAGTTACCCGGGCACCCGATACCCCTTGGTAAGACTGGTTGTCATACATTCTTCCTTAGCGTCCTTAAAATAAATGTTCTCTTACCTTGATCTTGATTTGCGCTGTTTAAGCCGTACCCATTCATCACGACGTATACGCTTAAATGTCACATAATTGAGTGTACCAGTCGCTCAAGGCCGGTCGTTGATCCTCCTTTGTCTTAGACCTTCACTATTGACATGTTGTTGTGTCTCGTTGTTCCTTATTCATGACGTAGTATTTAAGGTCTTAGAAACAAATCTGCTGAGTAACTTTGCTAATGTTAGTAAGATTTTCAATTTTGGATATGGCCATATGGATGAAAAAATCCTTGGCATTCCTTTTTTTTTCTTCTCGTATACCTAGTACCTAAATGTGGATATCAGTATTATCAGCCAACTAAGAACCAAATCTACGTTCGATGTTCAGCCTTTTTAGAGAAATTTTAAAGGAAATAAAAACATATTAAAAGTATTTTATTTGTTGTTCCATAATAATGATGCAATATTATGCATGTTTATGTGGAGTCTAATACTACAAGATTATGTAGGGCGCCAGGCGGATCACAGCTTTGACAAATAAGGAAAGGATTAAAATCTGAACACTTATCATAGCTTAGACTTAGAACACTCGACCATTAACAAGTTTCGAAAAGCAGTTTTTAATAGGCCTTTACAGCTTGTGAAATCTAAGCATTTGATCGAGGAAAACTAAAACATTCATAGTTGTATTCGTGTGAAGTATAATCTGTGTGTAAGTAACCAAATGTTTGTCGCACATAGAACCGTCCATTATTTGTTTAATACTTTTTATATTAGGTAAACAGAAAAACCCTTTTAATTGCTCCCACAACATAACATAGTATCGTTCCCAAAAGCACTGTTCTTCGGTATCATTCATTAAACTTTGACCACGTTTTCACAACAATAAAAGTAGATATGTTATCAGTAATACAATCTTCATTATAACTGCCTGTATTACCTCGATCGCTGACATTTATCTCAGGCACAGACCAGTCTGAGTCTTAAAGTAAACTGAAACCCTAATCCCCAAAGATATGATCCAAGTTTAAGTCTCCTCTATGGGGGAAAGCCTATCTTTCGTCGTCGGTGATGAAGTTGGAGTTTCCCGACTACGAACTGATAACGTACTGATAACACCGTGGGAATACCTACGTGAATGAATTCTAGATTTTTTGTAATGATAATAATGTTCTCGTTTAATATAGGGCTTAGAACACTGGATTTTTCGTTGATGAAATTCCTAATAGGTATTTTATCAGTTTGTTGTACCAACTTGCCACCACAACTTGCCAAAAATCATCAAGACACTACGTAGCTCTTAGACAAATATAAAGCCTTTATAGTACAGGTTTCCTCGAGATGTTTTTCTTCACCTGTAATCACTCATTGATCATCAACCCACATTGAGCAAGCGTGGTGATTGAAGCTCAATCCTTCTCTGTTTGAGAAGAGACCAGTCCAGACTAGAGATGTGCCGTTGCCGGCAATATTGCCCAAAGTGGGAATATTGGTAGCAATATTGCCGCCAATATGGCCCAAAGCGGCAATATTGCCGGCAATATTGCTACCAATATTCCCACTTTTTAGCAATATTGCCGGCAACGGCACATCTCTAGTCCAGACATATAAATAGGCCAATCAGATAAGATCTTCAGACAATATTCCAGTTAGTAACGATATCTTCCATTCAAACTTCCCGTGAATAAATCTATTAATAGCACATTAACATCGATCGCTTGCGCCCGTAATAAATATAAGGCGTGTGTTCACCATCTCAGATTTACGACCACGATAAAATGAGTGCAAATACATTGATATAAACTAGATTTGTTTATTGCTTCGATTAAGGGCAAGCTACTACTTGAAATAGCAAAACCTGTAACAAGTTTCTCAATAGGGAGATTTATTTTTCATATTAAATATCATAGTCCTTACTCGATACATTTAATTCTCTTCACTCGGCCTCAGATCCGGACTTATTAACATGTATTTAGAGCAAGTAAATGCTAACAATTTGCCAATACTTTCTCTATCAATAAATAAGTACATGTCAATTAGACCATCCTATATTTAGTATTGAACAAAACAACTCCTATAGCAGCCAAGATTCACTACAATCCATCACCAACTATAATAAACTATAAACATTCACAAGCAATCAGTATCTCGCTTTCAGACCCACCCGTATATAGCTAGGCGATTTAAATAATTAGCGGCAAGTGTAGTAACTTCATCCAGTAACGGATTCAGTGGACGATTGGGCCCCTAGCAAATTTTAGTGCGGGTTTCCACTTTCCCACCGTTGTGGGAGCAGAGAAAGAGGAGTATCAGATTTTTACTGCCTCTAAACCGTGTTTCCTCTTCCGCCAGTCTTTTGTGTCTGGCAGTAATTCCTTCGAGCAATCACAGCAGCCCTTCAGCCAATAAATTTCACATTTTCTTCGCAGGTCTTCGTTAGGCGCTAGGTAAAGGGTCCCTCTAGTCAGGGCCCCTCTAGGAGAAGTACGGGGGCTTATAGTATAAACTCTGTAATCCGGTCCTGACTCTATCTACCTGTATATGGACCGGCCATGATCGTCTATAGCCGGAACTTGACGACTGGTGGACTTACACAACCGCTTTCTTAAGTAGAAGGGGACCGCCTGTTACATTGATTACATATATACAAATATTATGTGTAGTTATATCGTTTGATAATTGGGTCATTCTTCTTTTTAACCTACAATTTGAACGAAGGACTTTTTGATATAAAAAATTGATTTAAAAAAAATATATACATTTTTCTCAAATGAAATGGTGTCATTTCGAACTGTCATTTAATCATCGTGGGTTCCAAAAGCTACCTGCTCATTAAAGTTTTACCTATTTTTCATAATTTCAAAGTTTTATCAAAATTAGACGTGTCTCTCGAACACCTCCGTCACAAACAAGTTTTTTGTACTATATCAGGTCAGATCTTCATATTTTTATTATTCATATGCTTAACTAAATAACAAATATTTACTAACTCTAGCTCAAAAAAAACAGAAACTCTTAGTTGTTAAAAATATTCAAAAAATAGCTAATATAAAATGTGACAGAGTGGTAATTTTTTTCTTACACGAATATCAAACTTAAAATATTCTGTGTTATTCACGATATGAATTATTATTTAAGATTTTTAACCTTTTATGTTTTGTATACGGAGGTGAAAAACGTTAGAAAACTGATAAAAACACAAAAAAATCTGATCAAAATAATCATTTTTTTCGAGAGGAAGACAAACTTTTGTAGGTTAAAAAGAAGAATGACCCACTTGCATTACGTGAATGGGGAAATTGCTAAGTTTAGGAAATTCCACCCAATTATCTGAAGTCATAAGTGTGCGTACGATTTTAATTGAACCTCGTTTATATTTACGTTTCGGCGGCCTATTCTCAACAGAGACGCTTTTGAATAGATTTTTTTTTTTCGCTGGACTACTCCTATCACTGCCATCATACTTTATACCTATCAATACTTTGATCAATGATTCCTTTCTAGTCAACGTCAGAGCTCACCCATCCGAAGAATGACTGCGTCAAGCACAGATTAAACTTAGATGTGAATATAGATTCTGTCAGTTAAGCGCACGCATGCGTTTATCATTTGTGGTGCAGTTGCTTGTAAAATCATAACGTGTGAAATAGTAAATAATGAATACGAAAGCAGGTAAAGTGGAAGGATTCAAGCGTTAAGTGGTTTTTTTTATACTACCTGAGTTAGTGAAGAAAAACGTATTGAGGAAACCTGAACTCTATTAGTCAGAAATCGCCAACCCGCCTGGAGCAAGGGTCATGATTAACGCTTATTCCTTCTCTGTATGAATATTCAGGCCTGTGACCTGAAGTGGGTTAAAAAGGCTAGTGTCTAAGTAACATTTAGATCTATTATGTCCTTCTTTATGATCTTTATACCTTTTCTTTGTAGGTGAAGTTTCTGTAAACGATCCTTCCTACTGATAATATCATGAGGGTGTGTCAGAGATTCACTCGGCCCTACCTATGGTCCTTTTGGAAGTTTTCATGGACGAGGGCAGTTACACTTTCAAACAATCCCGCAGCCCAGTATTATGTCTTAGACGTACAAAATATTTGCATCCACGATGAGACCTGGATACAAACAGTAGCTCTCAGCGATAGTTAAAAATTTTCATAATCAGTTTCTTGACCCGCCTTGCGTAAGCCCGGAATAACGAGCACACATGAGTAATTCCGGATATAACTCCAGTAAACACTTTTTACACATCTCTGAAACTCGCGTGCGAAACAAACAAAATACATAATTCATTATCTTACAAACATTGATTGATAGCGTTGTATTCACATTAGATAACTTTTACAATGCCCATTCAACATTGGTTTTCCCCGTCATCACTGAAGACGAATAACGGTGACGTTTTACTTAATAATCAACTATTATAATAAAATTTTGAGATATGGGTATGGCAGCTTAAAATAGGCACTCATTCGACCAATCAGGGCTTAGATGGATCCTAACCCGCCAATCAAATAAAGTTTTATCATGCTGTAATTGATTAACAAAATCCTCGAAAACAAGTGCACCAATTTGTACTGAAACGGCAGCTAATGTGCGCGATCATTGCGGAAAATGTAACAATAAAACGTGCTCAGGTACCGAACGAGCCACATCTCTCGACTCACATGCGTTTGACTGGAACAGCTGCATGCAACACAAACTGATCTCTAAACCTTTGTAATAAGGTTGCAATTTGCTCAAAACTTGTCTGCAGTCAATTCAGAAATAGCCGAGCGACCAGAAATATCCATAAACCGCGGCCGGCCTCTTTAAGTGACCTATTAACCTGCTAAAGATCTACATCTTGCTGACTGCTATAGTCGTCTAAATAGTCTTATTAGGACTTTGCTATATCGGGAACCGGTTAGACGGTTGTATTGAGATCGATTATGTAATCTTCCTATTTTCCTGTGGCATTATTAAATTATGGAATGTATTCTTTATTACATAAATTCCAATAAGAACAAGAATGCATATCGGTGGGCGTTTTATATGAGACCGGATTTTTGTCAGTCTTATCATGCAATATGTATTTATACGACTCACTGGTTTCCTGTAATTTATTAAATCACCCAGTCCAATCCAAAAAGCCAGTTATTGAACTACATATTTATGAACATACTCTTAAAATATTAATGGAATTCATTACCAAATTCCATTCACAGAAAGTTAAAATATAACACCAACTGAAAATAAATTCTTAACTGTAACGCACTTACTAGCAACTAGTCGTAACCTTAAATAATAACAATGTTTAATGCAACAGGAAAAATCCAAATAAAACACGCCACGAGGTGGGAAAGCGTCGTCCTTTACGATTCGGCGTGTGCGCACCACCCAACCGGTCTTGCCTACGATTTACGAATCGTGCGCCATTGTTGTGAGCGCGGACATGATTTATGCAACCAATTACGAATTAATTAGTAGTCGATGAAAATTCTCGCGATGTTTGCGGAAAACTAATGTAAGATATATTTTTTTGTTCAACATTGGTTTAATATGGCCCAAGAGCCAGTGGCTGCCAGACCTTCGTGATTTTATAAAAGCTGAAATTTCTTCCATACGTGCCTCTAGTATAGGTACCTACAGTCCCCAAACATGATACCTGGGTAGTGGTTGCTTTGGCAGATAACGGGTAACAAAGGTGTATAAAATTCCATCTCAAATTCGTTATTTTATAAAACTTGATTTTTTGATATCTATAGTAATGAATCATATACCAATCAAGGGGTCTTTTTAAGCCCTACATTTCGTCTTAACACTCCACTTACCAAGTCTTAGTATTTTAGAAGATGTTGCTTAACTAAGGCGTAATGTCGATACTTTATGTGGATTTAAGGAATGATATCTCCTCTATAGTAATGAATCATATACCAATCAAGGGGTCTTTTTAAGCCCTACATTTCGTCTTAACACTCCACTTACCAAGTCTTAGTATTTTAGAAGATGTTGCTTAACTAAGGCGTAATGTCGATACTTTATGTGGATTTAAGGAATGATATCTCCTCTATAGTAATGAATCATATACCAATCAAGGGGTCTTTTTAAGCCCTACATTTCGTCTTAACACTCCACTTACCAAGTCTTAGTATTTTAGAAGATGTTGCTTAACTAAGGCGTAATGTCGATACTTTATGTGGATTTAAGGAATGATATCTCCTCTATAGTAATGAATCATATACCAATCAAGGGGTCTTTTTAAGCCCTACATTTCGTCTTAACACTCCACTTACCAAGTCTTAGTATTTTAGAAGATGTTGCTTAACTAAGGCGTAATGTCGATACTTTATGTGGATTTAAGGAATGATATCTCCTCTATAGTAATGAATCATATACCAATCAAGGGGTCTTTTTAAGCCCTACATTTCGTCTTAACACTCCACTTACCAAGTCTTAGTATTTTAGAAGATGTTGCTTAACTAAGGCGTAATGTCGATACTTTATGTGGATTTAAGGAATGATATCTCCTCTATAGTAATGAATCATATACCAATCAAGGGGTCTTTTTAAGCCCTACATTTCGTCTTAACACTCCACTTACCAAGTCTTAGTATTTTAGAAGATGTTGCTTAACTAAGGCGTAATGTCGATACTTTATGTGGATTTAAGGAATGATATCTCCTCTATAGTAATGAATCATATACCAATCAAGGGGTCTTTTTAAGCCCTACATTTCGTCTTAACACTCCACTTACCAAGTCTTAGTATTTTAGAAGATGTTGCTTAACTAAGGCGTAATGTCGATACTTTATGTGGATTTAAGGAATGATATCTCCTCTATAGTAATGAATCATATACCAATCAAGGGGTCTTTTTAAGCCCTACATTTCGTCTTAACACTCCACTTACCAAGTCTTAGTATTTTAGAAGATGTTGCTTAACTAAGGCGTAATGTCGATACTTTATGTGGATTTAAGGAATGATATCTCCTCTATAGTAATGAATCATATACCAATCAAGGGGTCTTTTTAAGCCCTACATTTCGTCTTAACACTCCACTTACCAAGTCTTAGTATTTTAGAACATATTGCTTAATTTCTTAACTATGGTATATTGCCGATATTGCGTCTGGCAGGATGATGCAACCATCGGAACTGTCTGGCTGCTGAGAAAACATCATAACACAGTGTCTCAAATAACATATATAAATTTCAGCTTTTATAAAATGACGAAAGTAGAACTACAAATTATTATAGTTTAGGGGTGTCTGGCAGGGGGTTGCAACCATCGTAAGTGTCTGGCAATGAATAACGTGAATTCTGATATTATCACGAATAAAATATCAAAAAATCAAGTTTTATAAAATAACGAATTTGAGATGGAATTTTATACACCTTTGTTACCCGTTATCTGCCAAAGCAACCACTACCCAGGTATCATGTTTGGGGACTGTAGGTACCTATACTAGAGGCACGTATGGAAGAAATTTCAGCTTTTATAAAATCACGAAGGTCTGGCAGCCACTGGCTCTTGCTCCAATATGTCGTAGTCAACTGCCTCGTTGGTCTAGTTGTCGGTTAGCCGACTGCTGTGCACGAGGTCTCGGGTTCGATTCCCAGGTCGCGCCGAAATCGCTTTGTGGGTTTTAGAAACTTTCACAAAGCAGCCCGGAGTTGGAAGTTGGTGATTGATTCACCCGTGCATCGGAGAGCACGTTAATGTCGGTCCTGCGCTTGATCTCTCTCCGGTCGTGTCAGATTGGCGTCCTATCGGGCTATGAGGGCGAGGGAATAGAGAGTACTATGTCCTGCGTAACTGGCTGATTTTCTCAGAAAGAATAGCCACTGTGACCAATAAAGTCACATTTTTTCCTGACTGCAAACCAGTTTTTGTGGGTAATAAAAGACCATGTGTTACTCTATACTAATATACTAATACTAATACTAATAATAATATTATAAAGAGGAAAACTTTGTTTGTTTGTTTGGTTGTAATGAATAGGCTCAAAAACTACTGGACCGATTTTAAAAATTCTTTCACCATTCGAAAGCTACATTATCCACGAGTGACATAGGCTATATTTTATCCGGGTACGGGCAAGTCATTTCCCACGGGACCGCGAGTGAAACCGCGGGAAAACGGCTAGTTTGTTATAAAAATAAAACACAAACATATTAAAATTTATGAAAAACACACACATGTGCAAATGAAAAGCGAAATACAAAGTGGCCATTAGTTTTATATGGGCAATAACTCTTTATCAGCCGTGAACAGACCTCTTTGAGCTAAATACTAACCACACACAGTTTTAACCTTTGAATATATCAAGTTAATTATGTAAAGGATTAACAGTAAGTGCTGAACAATTAGTTTATGGTACTTTAAGGCGGGCTAATTTTATGAAATGTTACTAATATAAACTAGCTTCACCAGGGTTTCACCCATGTCCCGGGGAAACTACTCCGCGCACCGAATATAAGTAGCCTGTAGCCTTCCTCGATAAATGGGCTATCTAACACTGAAAATAATTTTTCGAATCGGACTAATAGTTCCTGAAATTAGCGCGTTCAAACAACAAAGAAACTCTTCAGCTTTAATACATTAGTATAAATATTTTTGCGTGTACTTTCGCAACTGCGAGCTGTTTCGCAACTGTGTGTTTAGATATTACATAGTATTTAGTGTTAGTGTACATAAGGACATCATGGATATATTTTAAAGGTAGCTTTGGAGAATGGAGCTTGTAATTTTGTAGAGCTATGCAAAGCCCTTTGGTAGAGCAAATAATTGAAACCTTCAAATAATTGCCACGCTTTGACAATATTCAATTCCATACAATTGTTTATTAAGTTTGTAATAAATTCTTTGAATTGTAATGAATAACAATTGTTAATATTATTTTTGATTAAGAATAATATTTTGTATCATGCCAATGAATTGTTTAGATAAAATTATTTACGTCATCTCTGGCTATTTATCAATTTAATTTTTTACCCGACTGCTAAGAAGGGTTATGTATTTATAAGTACCTTCAGCATCATCATCAGCTGAGTGTGTTCCGCGTGGCAACCTTTCGGGCGGGGTCCGCTTTCCTGCACTTTTCCTCCACTTCGCACGATTCTCCGCATCCCTGGTGGTTACTCCATTCAGCAGCCCTTTCAGGTTTTTTTTTATCTAATATATGTTTGGAATTTGTTATAATTTTTTACTGCTCGTTGATCTAGTGGTCGCATAGCGACTATCATCACGAGGTATCGGGTTCGATTCCCAGGCGGGCCGAAATCGCTTTTTGGGCTTTCGAAACTTTCACAAAGCAGCCCGGAGTTGGTAGTTAGTGATTGAATACACCCGTGCATCGGAGAGCACGTTAATGTCGGTCCTGCGCCTGATCTCTCTCCGGTGGTGTCGGATTGCCGTCCCATCGGGCTATGGGAGTGAGGTAATAGGGATTGCACCTGTGTCTGCGCAAATGCTTGTGCAATATAATATGTCCTGCGCAGCTGGCTGATCTCCTTATATGAGAACAGCCGCCGTGGCCAGCAATCGGCCTTGGACGCCATTAATACGTAATCTTCATATTTTCTTAAACAAAGTAAAGAAATGAAAACATCACAACTGGATTTCGTGTCTTATGTTTAAGGGCCAACCTACGTATATCTAGATCATAATAATCTTTAAACCAATATGTAATACAATACAAATGTGAGATCAGCACATTCATATCAATACGTGTACGAGTACTTAGCCAAGAAACGCTGTTTGGGATATATTTACTTTTATCATTACAAAAAACCGCGTCGTAACGGTAGATTGTGCTAGTCATACATAATAATCTTATCTGTCAATATTGCGCTGAAAATGTACTTGCCGTATATTTTTCTCTGTTATTGTTCAGTCCAGAATTCTGTCTGACCTGCCGACTCGTTTTCGGCGTGTATCTGAGAGGGTTAGGAATCTGAGATGTGATAATCAAACTTTACTTAACACTTGTCTCTTCTATACCTGCAGAAGTCCAGACGCAAGCACAGCAACCTACCTCAATCTGTCATTCTTCGATAGATTTTCAACCTTATCACAATAGTGGAAGGTTAATGTTCGATTGGTAAAATTTTATAGATTTGGGCAGGTTGACCTGATAGAGTCAGTACAAAAAAGAAATCAGCATTAATCATTACGATTTTTCTAGTTCAGATACTCAAAATATTCCCTCAGAATGCAAATGAAACAAAAGGAAATACTAGTAGATTGTAGTAATTTATATAAGTAAACAAAAATAGGGAATTCGGTTGCGTTGCCAAATGTAACGATGACCTAAAGAAGCTAGTTTAAGCTGTGAATGCGGAAGACGGAGTATGGAGTTGTTGGCAGCTGGATTAGCCCAATTCTTAAACTGTTGTTCTATGCACGAACAGCCTATTTTAAGCCCTTTAATGATCGGGTTATGCTTTCAGTCTACACAAATGCATCGAGTTGAACGAATAGGGACATCAACGTCATCCTCTAACAAGAAAGAGAATAAATTGTTTTAACGTGTGATCTCTAGGCAATAGGTGGTCTTAAAAGCATGCCAGGGCTAAAAACTTAGATTTATTTTGGCCTTCGAGACCTATTTTAGGCGGCTTAGCTATCAGCATTTAATATCCACAGTATTCATTCCATCAAGTAATTAATCGAATGCAAAGTAACGAAACAGACAAGTTTTTTCATAGTAGGTACGTCGTGTTTATTTATTTCGTACATACTGTATAATCAGTTGGGCTATTATATGTCGGAGACCGCGACTACAATTTCCGCGTCGGCATAAATATTTGGACATGACCGGCCAATATTTGTTTGGCGTTGTGTTACGTGTACAAGATAAAACATGGTTAGTATTGCGCGTTTTTGCTACTGTTTTCCGGCTTCAAGGCCCTTGAATTTGATGATGTTATTGGCCCGTATTGAAGCAAAAAGGTCGAATCTTCACTAATTTTATATAAGAATTTTAATTGAATTTTAAACAACCCAGTCACACATCAACCTACCTCAATCTGTCAAATTTACTCAATAGGTTTAACCTTATCACAATAGTGGAAGGTTAGTGTTCGATTGGTAATATTTGACAGATCGGAGAGTTTGACCTGTTGGCGTCTGAAGATTTTGGGTGTCCTTTTGTCGGTTCCATTGAAAAGCCGGCCAAAATGAATCACATAACGGTTACTTATGTATGATCCTAGAAGCTGTGAGAATTTATAGCTATTATAAAAAGCAGCCTTAATTTTACGAGTGTCTAGCACTGATCTCTCGCGCGTCACAATGACGTATTTATTTGTTTATATTGTATGTGCGTGAGTGTATTCCACGGCAGGTGAGTGAGGTGAACTCATCGGTCATCGTTACTGTTATGGCGAGTGGGCCAAGTGAAAGTGGCCTGGGATTCCCTCTGACGTCACTCGTTATGGTCCACTAATGGAATTTTGATTAACGAGTCTGTGCTTCCGAGGCCCAAGTACACCAACTGTTTAAGCGCCAGTTTCCTTAAACCAACTAGTTTCTGTGATTTTTTACGTTCAATTTTCAAAGTAATTGGTTGTTTTAAGAGAAAACGGACGTTTATGTTGACGGTGTACTTGGGCCAGAATGGTTGGCGATAGGCTAGAGATTGTTTTAAGAGAATCATACACTCGTGGCCTTAATTTTCGGAAATTCCCAGCCATCAAGTGAAATGCAGAAGTGATACCTATTTAGCAATGCAGGTTACGTGAATATTTTGTGTCCGTTACTATATTTATAGCCGGTGTCAAGGAATGGGCAAGCGATTTTTTACCTATAATTTATTATAGTTCTACGGTTATGAGTTCTAAGCCAACTTGTATTATGTAGTACCAGGTAAATATTATCAATAATCCAATTTGTTTTTGGTCGTAAAGGATAATGAGCAAACACTAAAAGTTGAATACTATTTTTGTTTCAAAATATACAGATTTTTAGCGTTCCACCATTTGTCACTACTAATTAAACTGAACAAAAAATATCTATTTATGCAAGGCTGGTCTAAGTAAACACACCAACACTTTGTAAACGACTTATTCTCTGAATAAACTAAAGGTCGACTAAAACTTAATTGAATTAGTTAGATAAAAATACATATAACTGTTTCATACAGTCGAAAAATGGCCCTAAAGATACTTCAATATTACATTACCATCTCAAATTATATCAGGCGTTTCCCAAGTCACCAAATGGCTGTCCGTCGCCTTGTTTTTCATTTTCATTCAGCACCAAGGAGTCATCACATCATGTTAAAGACTTGAAGTCTTCGAAGTATAATAGACGAGTACACTAGCAATAAATCCCTCCAATATACCAAACCCACTTTCTCTTCCCCAGAAAACTTCGACCACAAGAACCACCCCCAAAGCATTGACCTGAACGCAGTTCGGCTATGCTTCCAAGTGTTCCTACCGGACGAGTCGGGACGGCTGCGGCGGCCCCTGGCGCCCGTGGTCTCCGATGTCATCTACGACAAGAAGGCCATGAGCGACCTGCTCATCATGAGGTCCAGCCACTGTTCTGGTACTGCTAGGGGTGGTACGCAGGTCATTCTGCTGTGTGAGAAGGTATGTCTTCTTAATTCTGCTGCACTTAATCATGGATGAGGTTATGTAGATGCTTTCCAATCAATTGATGGTGACAGGTCTTTTGTAAGTTTCTGGTTTGGAACTATTATTTTACTTTCAAATCGATTTAATGACTAGTAAATATACGGGGTATACTAATTGCAAGCACGACTTCAATTCCTGGGTTAGTTGGTTGATTAAAGCTGCAGCATATTCGATAAGAAGGAGAAGAAAGATTGTATGTCATGACTTTATTTCACCCCAAAAAAGACAGGCTGTTCTATTTCAAGTTTTGGTATCAAAAGTCTGAACTTAACAATTCGTCATTCCAGGTGACCCGAGAGGACATAGAAGTGGTGTTCTACCAGGAGGAGAACGGCATCATGGTGTGGGAGGAGATGGCCATCCGCATCCTCGTGCACAAGCAGGTGGCCATCGCCTTCGAGACGCCCCCCTACAAGTTCCCCAACACCACGGACCATGTTCATGTGAGCATTGTTATGATTAGCTGGTAGTCTTTATATGACAGGATTTTTTTTTATTTTCTCCCATAATGGAACAGGAATCGTGTGCTGTACTTACGAAAAGGTGTGAAGCCTGTGACATTTTACTGTTTTCTGGAATAAACAATACATGTCCACTATTTTTACTAATCTAGCACTTGGAGATTATTCCATTCAACAACTCTTTAGTTACATATAATTCTATCATTTTATTTTGTCTGTAAAGTCGTGTTTCCCTTCCAGGTGCACTTCCAGCTGAAGCGCTTGTCAGACAACGCTCGCAGCAACTCTCTGCCGTTCGAGTACATCCCCGAGTTCACAGGTACCGCGCGCAAGCCCGCCCCCGACCTCTCCCTCTTCTCCCTCCTCCTCGCCAAGCCCGACACCAACAACAACACCCGCCCCGAGCCCGTCTCCTCCTCCACCGACAGCGCCACCCTCTCCGACACCTCCGACACCGCTGTCGCTGACGTTACCGACGTCGCTGACGTCAATGGCAACCTCCCCACCAGCGACGTCGAAATTATCGACACCAATGAGAAAAGCTTGAACGAACTGCTCGACCAGGTCGCCGAGCTAGACGAGATATACTCAGAGAACCGCACGCGTCTTGAAAACATCACCTCCCTCAACAACGATAGCGAGGAGATCGAAGATTTTAACGATGCCGGCACTTACACCAGTTTACAACTGGCGTTCAAAAACCCCGTTGAAATCTCTGAACCTGACCCCATGTCCTACGAAGACGTACAAGTACAAACGTACCGCGGTCCCATCATCGAGTTTAGTCCTCTAAAGCGCGACACAGACGACGAACGTGCCCCACCCCTCCCCCCCAAACGTGTGCGTAAGGCCGCCTCCACTGAACCGTTCAAAACCAGTCAGACATCCGTCGACAGTATCTTGAAACCTGGCCGTCAGATACCCCTTACTCGTAACCCTGACCATTTGAAAATCAACTCTGAAATGACAGTAGCTAAAAGCGAGCCAGCCTTACCACCGGTTAAAAAACGTTCGTTCTTCTCCCGTCTGTTCAGGAGAAAGGAGAAATCTCCCGCTCCTAGCGTCAAATCTGAGGGCAGGAAAGAGGCTAAATCTAAACCCGTAGGTCGCTCCGTTAGCAGCGTGTCTGGTGTCCGTCCATCCAAGTTCAAGTCCTCTGTATCTCATACTTCTTTGAAGGACAACGCTTCTGGTACTGGGATAAGTTACGCTGATAGTATCACTCATATTTCTCTTCACGGAGATGATAATGAGAAATCTACTTCTCAGTCGTCATTGCGTCGTCCTGCTAGCTTGGCTCCTCTCCCACCGACAGATGGCGGCACCATACTCGTAGCTGAAAGTGTTCTAGCCTTAGACGCTTCTCAATTTAAGAAGTTACAAGACGATCTAGACCTGACTGACGCGGAACATTACGCGTTGTATATGGCAGTGGCGCCGCACGCGACTGTGTCGGAGTTCGATGAAACTAGTTGCTATTACTCGCCGATAGATGGCAGCAAGTTCCAAAATCAATAATCGGTCAAACTGGCGAATTAATAGAATCGTCAATTGTACGTAGTCAGTGGCTTGAGAGAAATATGGTTTATTTTGTCTACCATTAATAACATCTGTGCCGAATCTTTTAATGTCTAAAATAAAGAGCAATCTTTCCACCCAAGATGCCAAATTTACTCAACTTTTTTACAGATTTTCGACGAGTTTACATACTGTGTAAATGTAATGTTTTTGTAAAATGATTGTCACTTTCTTTTCTGAAACTCAATTATTGAAAAAAACTTTGTTTGTTTGTTTAATAACGTAACAACTTGAATGTTTTAGATGTGAGTAATAAGAGGCGGAAGGTGGTTAGCGACATGTTACGAAACTACGAAATGCATGACCGTAAGTTCAGGTTCATATTATTTACAAGTATACAGAATGTATACGAACCCAGCCTTAATATACGTTGAAATATTTTTAAAACGGAATCGACAAGGCTCAGTTTAACAGGTTACAGATAAAGCCCTAGATAGCTATCTGACAGATAATGATAGAAAAGTAGTCAAAATTAAAAACATTTCTATGTCATCCATCATATGTCATATAGCTATCTGAAACCTTTGAAACTGGCTATGAAAAACTAGAAAATAATTGTCTGGGTTTATTTTACATTCTGTATACTCCAATTGTGTATTTTGTCTCTATAGGGTGTTCTAAGGTGATGGGAATTGAAAACATGGTGTTTTAAGCATAATTGTATGTCTAATTATAATATTGTTCGATGGAAGTGGTACTGGACCCCAAGAACCATAGATATTCTGGTCTATCTCTTAATTTATATGCTGTGCTTCAGCATATATAATTTAATTTAATATTGTGTAACAATGCAAAATTACTTGTTTTTTATAATGTCCGTAGCTTAGATATTATTGAAATTAAACATGGTGGTATTACTAACGAAACTTTTAGTTTTTAAGTAGGAAAAGTAATTATATTATTAGCATCGACTTAATTTTATATATGAACGAAGTATTATATTAAGTGTACTTACAATATTTATACGGATGTAACTATGTCATGGGGTTATGATAAAATGGTCATATGTGCTATGGAACCATAAAATTGTTAGTCAGTACAAAGTATCGGAAACTTTTTCAAAATATATTTTAGAAAATATCATTATGTATCAATTTAATATTATGTACTTACATATATTTTGTTACTAACAATATTTTAATACTTAATTATTATAGATTTTTAATTAGTTCGAATTTTCGTTGGTGTTTAAAATTTTACATCTAAGATAATTTTGGGTTCGTTATTTAAAAAAAAAACGTAACTTTCCCACGAGTTCATACTAGTCTCTTTACTGTAGTTTTTGTTAATTTATATTTTAATAATTTATTTGTTAATATCTCGAATATCTATTGGGCGTTTTGTTAATTTGTTACGAAGTTTTTGTTAAGAAATTGGTATAATACAGGTCGGAATTGAGTGAAAATAGCAAAAAATATATTATTCCTAGGATAAAGCAATAATATGCAACTCTGTATACAAAGCTATCGGGCGAATAATATGAATGGTATTGAACGTGCTGCTATGGGTATAGCATGCAAGTTTCGACCAAATTGCTATGAGTACAAAGTCTAGTTTCACAAAGCGAGCTAATGTGGATATGTGTGTGTTGGGACAGCCTAATAGTTATAACAAGCTAAACAAAAACAACATTCGAACCAAATTATTGAGAGATTTCGAATTCTATCTACTCTCATTAGAATTAGGTCTAAAATAGGTACTTAATGTTGGTAAATTAGATATTTTGGCGAAATCGTTTATATTGTATAAACTGCGACAGGGTGTTTTTATTGCTACCTAAAAGCAGCTATTTATCTTTCTTACAACAATGAAAACACCCTGTGAACAACCATTTTGATACTTGCTTTGAATAATATAAGATACAAACATATCTTTGGAGATGTATGTCGTATTAGATAAAGGTTTAGATTAATTTACAAATTAATAAACGGTTTGTATTTTGGTTTTTACCGGCTGAGCCGAAAGAGTTGTCAAAATTATCTGTTATAGTGAGGCGAGTTAGTAACAGCCAAGCTGTGTGTCACGTCCCATAGAAACTTCGAATGTTCTTGCATTTTTATATTTAAAACAATTATATTTTCAAAAAACTTTTGTAAAACTTAAGAGTTGAATAGCGAAGCTTGATTGATGCGAAATTTTATATTAATATGCTAATAAAATACTTGGGTTTTATTTAATGACTGTGGACCCCTAAACCCGAATGACGTCAGAGGTACGAAAACTTTCATGTAGCATGGTTTTGATGTTTTACTTTTTTAATTTCTGTTTATTTTTTAAGCTTGTTCTTTTGTTTATATTTTTTTTATTTTCACACATATTCATGTTAGCTTTATTTCGATGTAGTTGTAGGCAGAATTTTAAACGCATGATTATTGTTTGCAAGGGTGTTTTAATTTTATTTGTATAGAAAAGGCGTCTATTGTGTATACTGTATAGCACAGTGCGCTTTAGAAGAAGAAAAAGAAGATAATTTTTCGTTACACAGTTTTCGTTAATACACATAGTTCATTGTATGAAATTATGTACAGATGCCAGTAGGTAAACCTATCGGAATCTGTAAAATTTTACCAATCGAACATTAACCTTCCACTATTGTGATAAGGTTGAAAATCTATTGAAGAAATTTGACAGATTGAGGAAGGGAAATATGCTGGCGTCTGTACAATTAAAACTTAAATTTCTTTCTTCTGATAAATTCAGTTACAAATCTCAGAAAATCAGTTGGGCATTTTTATTAAATTTCATTTATGAACTATGTAGCGATTTCTTTAGATACCTACTTTACTTATATTCCGCCAAGCCTAACAAATTGCATGTTCTGCGTTGGGTGTTGTAGTTACATACATGTCTAGAATAGATTTTTGTAAAAAATCTGAATACATAACTAATAATTCTGACTGTTTTCAGGAATTTATTCACCGGAGCAGATCAAGTCGGAACCTAGAGGTAAGAAATTTTGCTTTTAAATACAACCACAGCTCGTGGTTACAACCACCATAACTCATTGCTCATAATTGTTGTCTGTACTAACTATAAAACAAATTCCCCCTCCGCGTCTGCCTGTCTGTCTGGTCGCGATAAACTCAAAAACTACAGCACCGATTTTCAATCGGTTTTTACCACTCGATAGCGTGATTTTCAAGAAAGGTTTTAGTATATAATTTGTTTATTATTTCTGAGTACATTAGCGATATTTGTTGAAGATGTCGGGAAAAATAAGTCGTCTGGGAGCTTTCAACGAAAATGCTGCAAAATAATTATATTTGGGTGCGGGTGAGACGCGGGTGAATTCGCGGGAAAACAGCTAGTTTTTATGTAAAAATCATAAATTTAACATTAAATTATAAGCACTCGCAAACTAATCGGTTCTCTCGAATAATAGTTAAATAATACTTAAAATTACGTTTATCTTTATAAAAAGACAGAATACGTATTTCGAATTAGTTAATATCGTCGGTCCTGTGATGACAAGTCACCTCTGACTTGTGTCTTCANCTATGGGTATAGCATGCAAGTTTCGACCAAATTGCTATGAGTACAAAGTCTAGTTTCACAAAGCGAGCTAATGTGGATATGTGTGTGTTGGGACAGCCTAATAGTTATAACAAGCTAAACAAAAACAACATTCGAACCAAATTATTGAGAGATTTCGAATTCTATCTACTCTCATTAGAATTAGGTCTAAAATAGGTACTTAATGTTGGTAAATTAGATATTTTGGCGAAATCGTTTATATTGTATAAACTGCGACAGGGTGTTTTTATTGCTACCTAAAAGCAGCTATTTATCTTTCTTACAACAATGAAAACACCCTGTGAACAACCATTTTGATACTTGCTTTGAATAATATAAGATACAAACATATCTTTGGAGATGTATGTCGTATTAGATAAAGGTTTAGATTAATTTACAAATTAATAAACGGTTTGTATTTTGGTTTTTACCGGCTGAGCCGAAAGAGTTGTCAAAATTATCTGTTATAGTGAGGCGAGTTAGTAACAGCCAAGCTGTGTGTCACGTCCCATAGAAACTTCGAATGTTCTTGCATTTTTATATTTAAAACAATTATATTTTCAAAAAACTTTTGTAAAACTTAAGAGTTGAATAGCGAAGCTTGATTGATGCGAAATTTTATATTAATATGCTAATAAAATACTTGGGTTTTATTTAATGACTGTGGACCCCTAAACCCGAATGACGTCAGAGGTACGAAAACTTTCATGTAGCATGGTTTTGATGTTTTACTTTTTTAATTTCTGTTTATTTTTTAAGCTTGTTCTTTTGTTTATATTTTTTTTATTTTCACACATATTCATGTTAGCTTTATTTCGATGTAGTTGTAGGCAGAATTTTAAACGCATGATTATTGTTTGCAAGGGTGTTTTAATTTTATTTGTATAGAAAAGGCGTCTATTGTGTATACTGTATAGCACAGTGCGCTTTAGAAGAAGAAAAAGAAGATAATTTTTCGTTACACAGTTTTCGTTAATACACATAGTTCATTGTATGAAATTATGTACAGATGCCAGTAGGTAAACCTATCGGAATCTGTAAAATTTTACCAATCGAACACTAACCTTCCACTATTGTGATAAGGTTGAAAATCTATTGAAGAAATTTGACAGATTGAGGAAGGGAAATATGCTGGCGTCTGTACAATTAAAACTTAAATTTCTTTCTTCTGATAAATTCAGTTACAAATCTCAGAAAATCAGTTGGGCATTTTTATTAAATTTCATTTATGAACTATGTAGCGATTTCTTTAGATACCTACTTTACTTATATTCCGCCAAGCCTAACAAATTGCATGTTCTGCGTTGGGTGTTGTAGTTACATACATGTCTAGAATAGATTTTTGTAAAAAATCTGAATACATAACTAATAATTCTGACTGTTTTCAGGAATTTATTCACCGGAGCAGATCAAGTCGGAACCTAGAGGTAAGAAATTTTGCTTTTAAATACAACCACAGCTCGTGGTTACAACCACCATAACTCATTGCTCATAATTGTTGTCTGTACTAACTATAAAACAAATTCCCCCTCCGCGTCTGCCTGTCTGTCTGGTCGCGATAAACTCAAAAACTACAGCACCGATTTTCAATCGGTTTTTACCACTCGATAGCGTGATTTTCAAGAAAGGTTTTAGTATATAATTTGTTTATTATTTCTGAGTACATTAGCGATATTTGTTGAAGATGTCGGGAAAAATAAGTCGTCTGGGAGCTTTCAACGAAAATGCTGCAAAATAATTATATTTGGGTGCGGGTGAGACGCGGGTGAATTCGCGGGAAAACAGCTAGTTTTTATGTAAAAATCATAAATTTAACATTAAATTATAAGCACTCGCAAACTAATCGGTTCTCTCGAATAATAGTTAAATAATACTTAAAATTACGTTTATCTTTATAAAAAGACAGAATACGTATTTCGAATTAGTTAATATCGTCGGTCCTGTGATGACAAGTCACCTCTGACTTGTGTCTTCACTGAGACAGTGTAGCCTGTAACCCGTGGATGTAGCCTCGAGTTCCGCTTGTTGTGCTAATATTGCCGTGTGGTTACAGACCGGACTCCGCCACACCATAACATTAGCAGTCCGCCACTCCACGGCTACGCGCCGCCCTACGAACAGGTAACCCTCTTACACACATAGGTCATCGCCATCAACCTTCCACATTTGAAATAACTTTATGTTATTGTATCATAATTCATTCTTCTAGAATTGGAACATGGACAATATGCAAGGCGGTATAGCAGTCCCAGGGCCGAGCCATGTCAGCCCGGTACCAGCCGGTCATGGCAACCTGTTCGTCCAGGAGAGCATGTGGGCCAACCAGCAGTACGGCCAGGTGTCCCCTGGCCATATGCAGCCTGGCATGCCCCAGAACCTGCAAGTGTTACAGCCCAATATGCAGGCCATGTCTCCCAGTATGCAGCCCATGTCACCCAACATGCAGCCCCTGTCGCCCAACATGGCGTACGCCGAGCGCATGTCGCCCAACGTGGGCGTCATGTCGCCGCACCAGGGCATGTCGCCCGCCATGCAGGGCATGTCACCCATAGGCCGCGTGTCACCCAACGTGCAGCCGAACATGGGGCACATATCGCCTAACCTGCAGCAGCAGCCGGCGTATGTGCAGGTTAGATATAGAAACACCTTATTTATTAAACATATCATTTATATTTACTAATTTTCAGTAAAGGCTCAGACAACATTGCTAACATTTAACATTGCTAGACTCATCAAACCACGTCATATTTTTCAAAATTTAAAATTTTATTTGACGTTATCCCCGGCAGCAGGCCCCACAGCTAGCGCAGCCGGCGGGCACGCTGATGGAGACGGAGACACACAGCACGACGTCGCTGAGCCACCTGCTGCTGGACCGCGCCGAGCACTCGCTGCTGCTGAACTCGGGCGAGCTGGCGGGCCTGTCCGCGCTGCTCGGCGACCGCAGCGCTGAGTCGCAGCCCGCGCTAGACTACTAACTGACTTGCTAAAATATTTGTCACATGTTTCTTGACTCGTTTCATGGATTTCTGGGTAGTTGTGAGGATTTGAGAAGCTCTATTAGATTTTTTTTGGATCCGGATTTTTGGGAGTCCATGTGTTTCTGAGATAAGTTGTGTTTATGAACTATCATCTGTCTTGCTTAGTCTTAAATTGAAGGTCCTAAAAAATATGCTCGATTTCCTAGGAATCCGTGAAATGTAAAAGGTTAAGAAATGCAGATGTAGAACATTAATTTAATGTAATAAATAAGTTTGAAAGTAAGCTACAGTAGCGCACTCTATTTTGTAAACGAATTAAATTCTCGGACTTTACGTAATAACGCGATAACTGAGGGTGGGACGGACGCTCGTTTAAGTAATCTATGACTCCTACATTAATTTAGTAATTATTTTAAATAGTTATATTTGTACCGATCTGGGATTTTGTAATAAGTACACAACGTTATTATTTAAAACGCAGCTTCGTCGGTCAGCCATAGCGTGTTAAAGAAATGTTTGTCTTCCAAGAATATTATTAACATCATTATATTTTAACACAAAATGTCTTCCAGATCTCTTTATACTTTTTTCTCTGAAAATTGTATCATTACATTTTATACATGCTTGGTGCTTTTACTGACCTTATTTTGTGTTTTTTGATCGTTTACAATAACTTAACAAATTAACCAGAAAATAATAAAAAAGAAATGAATAAAAATTTTATTTTTTATTAATAAAAGTTTATCTATGTAAATATCGAAATGTTTTTAACTTCATATTTATTATTTTCTGCGTTAAATTTTAATCATGTTAACATTTAAGCGAGAATGTAATTCGATAGTTAAGCAATGTTGTTTTACTTCCAATACCGTTTCTACTTGATAGAAATGACTATCTGGAAATCTGTTATACGATATGCGATTTTGTTAGCAAGATAGCATGAACGATGAGATTTGTGACACGAATGTAGGAACCCACTACCTCAAGTAGTTGGTCTTATATTGAGAAACACTTGGTCTTAACTTCGGTACAAAAGAAAGTAGGAATTTATTCTGCATCCTCTTAACACCAATAATATGCTTAGAGCCAGTTTCTGGGGTTACAGATAAAGTTCTAAATTGCTATCTAACTACCCATATAAATATAAACATTGACTACATTTCTATGGCATTGTCTGTCAGATATCTATCAGAACATTATCTGAAACATCTGAAACTGGGTCTTAGACTTTATGTATCAAAAGTTATAAAACATTCATAAATTAATGTTTATTTGAGCTAACTGCCTCGTGTAACCCAAGTGACTATCAAAAATTAAGGAGTACAATTGTAAAAATATAATACATCCTTGTTTCTGACGTGACGGCTGTTCAGGCAGGACTGAAGTCATATTGGCGTTATTACTAAAAAGTTCAACAGAAAGAACAGAAAATTTTTGTTAAAACATCAACTTTTTTTGTAACACCATGTTCTGGGTTGCAAAACTTCAAAATATTTCCTGTCCTCGCCTGATTTTTTTGAGATTTCGAAGTAAATGAAATTAAATAATGAGATAATTTATATTTCCTGATATTTCTTATATTTACTGAAATGTGTGATAGGGAAGTGGCAAAATGGCGACGAGAATTATTTCACAATGACTACTCCCAAATGAGTGATAAGGTTTCCTTAAATTTTATTACTTACTTTCTAATAATAATGAGATTTTGTAAATCTTGAGTTTAATGAAATTAGTTTGTTTAAAGATTTATTCTCATTAAGTTGTAGTTTTATTATTAAATGCTTTTTTGGTTATGATTTGTTACCAAATAGTTTGTAAATAGATGTTTTTTAAAAGAGATGAATTATGTTGTACACGGGAGATTTTTAAAATTACCGGCAACTTCGTTTAATTTTAATGTATTTTAAAGACTTAATTACCGTAAAAGCCAGAACACTGATAAATTTGTGAATTTTAATTCCATTCTCAAATGTTTTTAAAACAATACTTTGTCTTTGTTTTGATTGTCTTGTAAAAAAGACAATAATTATTTCCCTGAAATATGAACAAAATTGTTTCAAACTTATGCTAGAACTTATGACTACGATAATTATAAAAACATCCTCGATTTAGTTACGTTAAGTAAGAGATCAGACATCACAACGTTGGTACATTAATGATCGAATGTGTAGGTAATATGAAAGCATTCAAAATGCCAGTTTTGTTATATTTTTGAGAAAAAAAAAATACAATAAAAGTATAATATTTGAAAAACTGTGTTCATTTTTTTATTTCAACCTTGCCTAGAAAACCGTTATCTTTGCTTGTGATACCTTAATGAATTTTGATCGAAAATTGGGACAAATGCTCACGGACTATCCACCTGTGGGTCAGAGAAGTTATCAGGGCTCTAACCGCCTTATACCCTACCTGATGATGGCTCTCTCTCGATTAGGGGTATCGCTGAAGCACTATTCCGCACTTTCGACATGTATTAGCCCGCCAGATGTTCGAGGCGACCCCGTCACCCGCTGCGGCTGTCACCCAGCGGCCGCAGTAACTTCACTAAGAAAGGCTCGAGCTTATGTCAACTTACCTATGGCAATGATTATCTTTTGACCAAAATGGAAACATACCTTTTTATCACTACGTGTCAATAACGCTTCTCCCTTACGAGTAAGTATACATAAGTAACCTAGCTTCTCCAAACCTTTAAAATGAAGATGAGCACTGGGTCCCTGCAACCCGAGTGTTTTGTAACCTATATTTATGCCGTTTGAGGTTTTCTGCAGCCGCAGCAGCGGAGCCAACCACCACTCACTCGCGCTCAGCCTGTTTTAGCCCTAATCTGGTATTAGAAACAGAAAATACAATAACTTAATATTAATAAAAAAAAAACAACCAATCAAACATGCTAAAACCTAATTATTTATCAGCATATAGGTATAACAATAATTACGTAATCGTCGTAACTTTTTCCTGTAACCTCTGCTTTCATAAATTAATTTATTTACAAACTGACCTTTGACCGAAACCAAAACTGCGTATCATCTCTATGTACTAAAATCTCTTATCACTCGTTGTTTTATGAAAAAAATAATAGAAATATGTAGGTACCAGTACAACTATGTGTATGTTTTTCCTATGTCTACGTTGTATCTCAATGAAACGAAAAAAATACGAGTATACCTAAACGTATTTGCAGTTGCTAACTTATATTTATCGACAAAGGTGTATAAGGACCAGTGGCGTAGCTACGAAGGGGCTAGCCGGGGCAGTGCCCCGAGGCCTCCAAGCTCAGGGGGCTCGAATGAACCCTGAACTTTTCAAAGTTACAGTTTTAAATAATAAAGACAGGTTGCGAACTAAAAAACTCACTCTGTTCGCGCATGATACATATCCCTTTCTTTTTTCCCTTTAAGGGGCTTTATTTTACTATTTGCACCGGAGCCCGCGGTTACCTACGTACGCCGCTTATGAGGACAGCTGCTTCGTTGGTCCAGTTGTCGCACAGTCGACTGCTGTGCATGAGGTCTCGGGTTCGCTTCCCGGGTCGGGCCCAAATCGCTCTGTGGGTTTTAGAAACTTTCACAAAGCAAAGGAGTTTGGAAGTTGGTCATTGATACACCCGTGCATCGTGGAGCACGTTAATGTTGGTCCTGCGCCTGATCTCTCTCCGGTAGTGTCGGATTTTCCATCCCATCGGCCTATGAGAGTGAGGGAATAGGGAGTGCACCTGTGTCTGCGCAAATGCTTGTACACTATAATATTTCCTGCGCAGCTGGCTGATCTCCTTATATGAGAACAGCCGCCGTGGCCGGCTATCGGATTTGAAACATTTATTTAATGAAGTTCTGAGCACTGCTGCACCAATTCAGCCTCGTAAAATGATACAAAAAAATATACAAACAAACAAAATACTGTGCAACAATCATACAGTGCCAAAACAACATGCTTGGGTAACCTACGGCGTAGCGCGTAGCAACTGCATTCGTAGAAACTAGATTCCGAGAACAAGAAATTTTTCTGCGTAGCTTTCGTAGCGTGTCCGTAGCTCGTAGCACTGATAGTAGGCAACCTGATACTCTTCGGTTAGACTGGTTGTCAGACTGTCTGGCTTCAGAATACCCTCACGTAACGACTGACAGAGAACACACAGAGCCCAGTCCCATAATTTAACGTACCATCCGCGATATGGAGGAACTCATCAAGACATAGATAGTTACCTATCTATGGACTGATCGCTCCAATGGTTGCTTAACCTTATGATTGATCGCTCCGTGCGGCAGTTATTTAGCCACGAGCTCTTCCGATTTATTTGGATAAAGGATATAGATTTTAAAACTAAATATTAATTCAGTGATCGACCCACAATTTTGCTTTAACAACAAACAATTCTTCAGAAACTTATAAATCAATTACCATGAAATAGATTAAAAAAAATTACAAATAGTAAAAACCCGTTCGAACAAATAAGAATTTGACAATAAAATCTAGAACAATCATCTACGTACGTAAAACCTGATAGCTTTTATTTTATCTGAGTCGCAAGCCATGGCGAGCCCACCGTACGCGTTCCCTAGTTAGATAAATTATGATGATCGTTTGTTCTCTCGTCAGTCAGCCTCGGGCTCCAGGCCCGGTGACAGCCAGTGTCAAGTGATAACAAGTGAACATACGACAGTGATAACAAATGAACCGGTCGTTTTGTAGTGTTAACTGTGTAACAGGATTTAAGTGAAAAATTGTGAGTAACAACCCTATTTTTGAAAACATCACATTAATTTGTGCTGAAACTGGTAAAATAGTTGTGATCACTATGATATGTAAGTTGAATATGATATGTAAGCAGCATGATTTGGATCCTTTCACAACAGGTGTGACATCAGCCAGAAGGTGTTTGAGCCTCAATTTTTTCAAATAGCCTGCGAACTGTACTTATTACCCTTTCTTCATAATTTAAAAAATTTTAAGTTAGCCGCAGACAAAACAAATATTTGTTAATTATAATTTTCTAAGCTTTGTGTCTAATACTATTCTGTTAAAAGATAACACGTTACTTACTTATATTACTCATTATAATACTTCAAAGACTGTATATTAAAAAAAAAATCTGCGTGTGTTCACATAATCACTAATTTCTATAGTCTATCTCTATAAGTGAGGACTTGTAATTGGCTTTATGTTGTCTATGATATCTCTATTTTGTTAAGTTTTTATATAGCTGTAAGTCTTCCATAGTGTAATAAATAAATAAATAAATAAATCACGGATAGTGTTTTGTTGGTTAGTTATAAAAAACGGTTTATTGCTTTTGAACCAACATGTGGATGTTCATTTTCATGTAAACTCAAGTTAACGAGACATCAAATAGATTATCAGCCATGGACACTGATTATACATTCCCTCTCATCTTCTCTTGTCTATCATTAGTTAGAACAGCTTCTTAGAGACTGAAATTGTCACTAAATAATTATCACAATTATTGATTTATGACATTAGAAGGCAATTAATAAGTCGCCTAGTCACTATAAAAAGGGTGTCTAGCCGGACCGCCTAGCACGCTGGTTCTTACTTTTCAGCTGTAGTTGACTGTCAAAAGGGGGTCAAAAGTCAAATATCTCATTGATAGCTGCGTTCAGACTAAACAGTTGCCCGACGGTCAGTCCGCTGGTAGACAATAGTTTTTGAAGAATATCGCCAAGCCTATCGAAATTTTTAGTCCGTTTTATACCGGCAAAATACCTCATCCTCATAATGTGCATACTACCATTCATCTTCATAGTTATTAATGAGCCCGAATGAACTATCGGCCGACCAAAAGTCTGCAGTGTGCAGGATCAAAGAGATCCTGCTTTATTTTAAGTGAAAACAAAAACTTCTTCTGTGTGTTATACCTATCACTATAATGACTGAGAAAACCTCAGAATTTGTGTAATAGTAATAGGTATATAAAATGCGAATTTTCCCAAGATAAGTTCCTCTACATCAGCTTTTTTACTGTCCCACTGCAGAGCTCAGGCCTTTTGTAATACAGAGCAGGAATGAATGAGCGTTAATCACTATGCTTGCTCAAAGATTTGCGATTTCTGACTTCAAAGTCCGAGGTTTCCTCAAGACGTTTCTCTTCACTTTTATTTAGTCATCGGATTCATAGATATACTTAGAAAATAAGCAAGGATTATCGCAATACATTTTCCTCGTCAATTAAAATAATCGTCATTACATCATTGATATATTTTACGGTGTTTAATAGATCATTACTCCTCGGTGCTGTTATTGTCATCCAATTTGGGCGAGTGGCCTTCGAGCGTCGTACGATGCGTGTGCATCATAGCAAATTCGTCACAACTTCGTTTATTATAAAAAGGCAGTGATACATTATGTATCACCCGCTTCCCGATGGAACTACTTTCTTAAGTTATTCCGATATATAAGCTATATCGTTGCCAAGTTTCGTCAAAATCCGTTCAATAGTTTTGCGTGAAAGAGTAACAAACATACCTACTCGCAAAGTTTCGCATTTATATTTATACAATGGGATTTTTTTTACCAGTACTTTTTAAAAGTATTTGTAGTCCATCGAGATGGCATTGCATAATGTTATGTTAATGTTAATCCTAATTGGCACACAAGCAAGTTAAAACCACATTATCTTGAATACTAGTAAATGCACTGATCGTTGAGTTTGATGAAGTTTATCCCTCCTAAATATGGAATATTGAAAAGAGTCTATTAAATTTTAAGTCCATGACTCTTCTCAAAATTATGAACTGGACCGTGCCCCCAGATGATAGATAAGAGTATCTGTTATCGTGTATTATTGCTAATAATTTGTTTATTAAGTATAGTTTTATTTTGGAAAATCTTATCAGATTCGACCACGTATCTAGGTTAATTAATTGTATATTTTCTTGCAGAAGCATTGTAATTAACTTTTAACGTCTCTCTCAAGCTCCTGTTTCAAATATACCAGTTGTGAGTGGCGCTAAAACAGACGGTCTTCCTGAACTTTCAATTCCAGACACCTTTTTAGAGTACCGCACGTAAAAGGTAAAAATTTACATCGACGTCGACATCGAGATCGATATCTTTCGTCGACATGGACATCGCCTCTCGACATTCGACAGTCTACACTCGACTTTCGACTTTCGGTTATCGATTATCGACTATCGACATCGACTTCGACATCGACCATTCACATTCAATTACCTTTGTTATTATTCATAGAATTTTAAAAACAATAATATGATGTGTTCAATATTTTGCGATAATTTGACGGCCTAAATGGATTTGCTTATTTTTGACCCTGTCGTCTAACCAATTGTAATAAATATAAATATAGGTATTTATAGCGTAAATGCCTAAGTCTGAGGTAAAAGGAAAAAAGTTTTTTTTTTCAGTTTACAGGAAGGAGGCCATACATTGCAATAATCGTGGCAGCGGTCTCCTGAAGTAAACCTTTAGACATGAGGCATCTCAAAGAAAAGTAAGACTTTTTTTTCTGTCTTATGCCAAAATGAAAGTGTTTTCCCGCCAAGGCTTTTCAACCGGTTTAAATAAAATTCGGTATATAGGTAAATAGTCTGGTTAGACTGGAAACCGACCACAACATAATTGGGAAAAGGCTAGGCAGATGATGCTATCAAAATCTCGACGATAAATTCTCGCGAACTCCGATTAATAAAACAAAATTCGTAGTAAACATTACACAATTTGTTATCTGTACAGACAGCAGGTCACGCTACCCGAATCTGTCAAATTTTATCAATCGAACATTAACCTTCCACTATTGTGATAAGGTTAAAAATGCATCGAAGAAATATGACAGATTCGTGTACGTTGACCTGCTGTCGTCTGTATATAGTGGAACGTTATCTTGTGTCCAGAGCGATGTCTCCTGACCAGCCGAGCACTAGCCGCGCAGGCGCAGCCAGTGTGCCGCCCTCTCCTAGCGACGAGCCTGACTTCGTGTTCCTGGAACCATCTCCCAGAAACAGGAGGTATCCACCTGAATTATAACGTCCCATTAGCTAACACTTCACACTTATATAAGTACCTATCTGTTGAATTACTTAGGTACTGCGGAATTTTCAATATTCTGTCTATATCTTTATTTGTTACTAGAGATAGAATTTTGACATTAGCCCCATACAAGTAAGGCCAAATCTCTAGTAATCTCTAGTAAGCGAATCCAGAGATAGATAGGTTATTGGGAACGGTCGTTACTAGATATTCAATTTTGATTTTGACATTAGCTCTGACCTGTACAAGTAATGTCAAATTGATATCTCTACTAACTGCGGATTTCAATAATCTATCTATCTCTGGATTTGTTAGAGATAGATTTATGACATTAGCCCCATACAAGTAGTGTCCACTATCTCTAGTAAGCTAATGATCAGATAGATAGAATATTGGGAACGGCCGTTAGTAACCAAATCGACAGATAGATAGGGTATTGAATTCACTTAAAACTAAAAAAATGCGTCAAAAAATTCCTCCTGATCGCTCCCAACCGGAAGTGTACCCAAAAGGTTGGCGGCATTGCCTCGTTGTATTGCAATGCTTAGCCGTTGACCGAAATAGAAGCCAGCCTTTGGATCACGGGAAGTGTCAACCGATCGCTTTGCGATGTCCTTGAAGAGGAGACGTGCACTCGGTCCCCACGACGCCAGAGTTTCAACCCCAAACTAAATATTGTAAAATAGATAAGTTCTTTGTAAATATTATGTAAACAAACTCCTATATGAATAAAAACCCATAATGTATTGAATTCCGCAGTTAGTGAACGACAGTCTTGTTTTCGACTGGTTAGTTAGGTTCAATTCTTCAAACTTTTTGTCGTCAGCCGAACATTGCGCAAGTGGCTGCGCAGAAACGTATTCTACGTAACAGCAGAATAACATAGAGTTTTAGGAGAACTGTAGATACTATGACAAATGGTGCACGGGACGCGATATTACATATTTTACCCCTTTCCAAAAATAATTTCAGTTTAAAGTTCTTAAACGACTCAAGAGCCGGGGACTATGGCCTAACATCCTAGTATGAAATGCATCTGACTTCAGGATTCATCACGATTTTAAAGAAATATGACCTGCATTGGTTGAGCGGAACCCTTTCATAAGGGACGCATTTTCAACTACTATCTGTATTTCCTATACTACCGACAAAGCCCAGTTCATAAGTTTAGCTATCTTTAATATATATTTATTAATTCCTTAAGTCTTCATGATTATTCCTTGTCTCCAGGGAGTTGCCTCCATCAGAACAGCCCAGCACCAGTGGCACAAGTCGTGAGACGTCTACCAACACACCGAGGGTCGAGATCATAGAGCAGCCCGCTAGATATAGAAGGTAAACACCCAAGCATTTTACTTATTATTAGCTTTCTCAAGGTTTTCTGAGTAGGTACATACCTGGCTATTCATTTATAATCGACTTCCCTAAAAGGAGGTTCTCAATTCGATCGCGTGTACCTATATTTTTTCATTTTCCAATTAAATGCATGGATAAACTTATATTTACAACTTTCTTATACTAAAAAAAAACAAACTTAAGCTAAAAACTAAAACTAAAAAGCGTATGGATAAACTGCCGACATTAATGGGCTTATAGAAACCGACCATGAATCTGTGAAATGAGTTACCTTTTTAGGGTTCCGTACCCGAAGGGTAAAATGATCGGTAGAAAGTCATAAACCATGATCGGTAGAAAGCTGAAATTTTCACAAATGATTTATTTCCGTTGCCGCTATCACAACAAATACTAAAAATAAAAAATATTAAGGGGGCACCCCATACAATAAACGTGTTTTTTTTTCATAGATACTGTTGCGGAAACCTTTGTGCGCGAGTCCAACTCCCACTTGTCCGCTTTTTTTTAATTCAAATAAAAAGCAAAAACTTCCTTTTACTACGAAATAAACACGAGACGAGCTATTAATATTAGGTAGGGGAGACCGGGGCTGGTTGACCAATTTTCAGCTTAAAGGCTTCTATTTTTATTCCTTTCGAGTATATTAATTTCAAAATAGATTTAGTTTATAGATTAACTATTAAGCTTTACGAAAATGTGGAAAAAAGGACGTTATTCATTATAATATAGGGTACAGGCCAGGTTTTGTACAATAAGAAAAAGTGGTCAACCTACCCCATGCTTGGGGTTGGTTGACTATTCAACTGGGGTAAGTTGACCTATGAAGTTGTAAGGGTAAAATCTACAAAAAAAAAATGGGATAAGAGACACAAAAAATTATTACTTATTGTTTTATTAAATGCAATAGGCGATCTTACGCCACTGCAATTAAACACGGTACAATTAGAATTATAAAAAACAACGCATAAATTTAAGGCAATTCTAAGTGCTGCCCTATTAGCCTGCGTCAGAATCGATCCCTAATCACCCCCTGATAGTGATAGTGGGAATATATTTCATGTACAGAATTGACCTCTCTACAGATTTATTATAAGTGTAGAAGATAGTATAGAAGAACCAGGTAGTCAACCAGCCCCTTAACATGATTAGTCTACTAGCCCCGAACCACCATTTAATTTTTATCCACGTGCCATAACCTCAATTCGACGACGAAATTAAATAGAATAATACATAAAAGAAGGAACATAAAACAAACGTTCAATATAAATCCTTATACTATCAATAACCATGAATAAATAGGCATTATTACAAATAACATAACGACAAAAATATTTACTTAGGTGTGTTGTTTTTCATTTTTACGCATCTTCTCTCAAACGACGTGCGTGAACGACTTCGCGTTCCCGGTGACTGAGCGGGGCTAGGAAACGGACTCTCGCGACTCACTGCCGCGTTCAAGGCTATTGTGACGGACGAGTTATGGACAGTTAGTCTACCTACCCCTAAGTCAACCAGCCCCGGTCTCCCCTAC
>NWSH02000008.1:758608-788420 GCA_002382865.2 Heliothis virescens
CCATCGTATTTGTCTTCTTATTAGCTGTTAAAAATGTTCCTAGCATTTTCCGATTGGACTCTTACATCAAGAGCTATAGTGCAAAATGTGATTTATTTGTATGGGAAGTGACTTAAAAACTGATGTATCTCCAGATTCCCTTCGCCTTTCGACTTGATTTTTTTATATGGTAATAAGACATATATTTACCACATTTTCTTCAAACAAACATGGTGCAACAAATGTGCTCGTTTTGAGATACAAGTATTGACCGATTTTTGTAATATCATCCACATATAAGTTATTACTTTTACATATTTTATCTCTAAATCTCACTTCAGTAGTGACTCACTGATATGGTCAGGTCATAACTCGTCGGTGCACCGATAACAGATTACAGGTAAATATTTTATTGCACTCTTAATCTCTGGAAATGGTTATATACTACTAATGAGGTAATTTGTTAATTACCTAAATTTTAATGAGGTGATTAGCTATTTATTTGGAAAATTAGCTAATTACTTATAAAAGACCATTTTATTGTTTAAAATAAGAACTCGAATCGATTTTTCACATACCCTCATAAGTGCCAATTTTGGAAACCATATAAATAGGTGCAATACTTGAAGAGCATTAGTTGTAATTTCATCCTCATCCGAGTGTTGTCATTATGTCTTTTCGTGGTTTCGGTACTTACCTCGACCTTTACATTTCTCTACGTGGAGATGGTGATATTCGGGACTATAATCAATTATTTACGTCTCTGAAAACCAATAGTGATTTTCAGTTAAGTGACGTAGTTGAAAAATAACTTAAAGAATGGTGGCGTAGATTTTGTCATCGGATCTATGCTAAATGGATGAAATCTTCAAGAAGTCAAGAAGTATTTATGCGGAAGTATTCCTCCTGGTTGCAAGCAGATATCAAAATGGTCAGAAAATTGGAAAGAGAATGTTATTCTACCCGAAGAAGAAATAAACGAGGCATCTGAAGAACCAACAGCGACAACATCCGATTCTTTCACAAATGTTGTAATGAACCCGGCATATCGGGTTTCCGACGCGTCTACATCTACTTCGACAGAAAGCCGCAAACCTTTTGAAGAATTATATTATCGAATAAACAAAAAAGAAGACGCACAGAATCAAGTTGCAGCTCCTATAGCACGGAAGAAATCGTCTTCTCAGCTCAAACGAGCCTCAAATCATCAGGAAAAAAAGATGTTGCTGAAATCCTGCAGTATCTTTTAGAAAACCCAGAGCAAGTTTCTAAAGTAAAGCAGTTTAGGTATTCTATTTGGAGAAATGAAAGAAATATCATCGCAAAAACCTTTAGCATTGTATGTCACTTTAAGACTATCTAAGTTTCGATATATAACACTAAGGGATTTCAGTGAAAAAGAAGGAATTTGTAAATACCCAAGTTATTATAAACTTCAAGAAGAGAAAAAAAAGTGCTACCCTGACAAAAATGCTGTGACAGTAACAGAAACTTCAGTTAAGATTAAACTTCAAGCTCTGTTAGATTTAACTGTAAATAGACTTGTTCAGTGTTTGGACAAAGATGGACTCCTGCTAATAAGCAAATGGGGGTTTGATGGAGCCTCAAATCAAAAACGAAATGACTAATATAGAAACAGAAATAGAAAGTTTAAATCCAACTAAATGTGAAAATGCAACTATCAAGCATAAATTGCTCTTAACAATGATAGATGGAAAAGTGGCATCCTATATCTCTGGCACTTCTACAGCAGTTTGCCATTTGGGTAAGGCGCGTCCGAAGGAAATGAACAATATAGAATTGGTTCAGAAGAAACCAGTGGACGAAGATATGTACAAATATGGATTAAGCAGTCTTCATGCATGGATCCGTGCCATGGAATGTAATCTGTTATCGGTGCACCGACGAGTTATGACCTGACCATATCAGTGAGTCACCACTGAAGTGAGATTTAGAGATAAAATATATGTAAAAGTAATAACTTATATGTGGATGATATTACAAAAATCGGTCAATACTTGTATCTCAAAACGAGCACATTTGTTGCACCATGTTTGTTTGAAGAAAATGTGGTAAATATATGTCTTATTATCATATAAAAAAATCAAGTCGAAAGGCGAAGGGAATCTGGAGATACATCAGTTTTTAAGTCACTTCCCATACAAATAAATCACATTTTGCACTATAGCTCTTGATGTAAGAGTCCAATCGGAAAATGCTAGGAACATTTTTAACAGCTAATAAGAAGACAAATACGATGGCATAACTCGTTTTTCAAAAATTGACATTTGGATATTTAAATACCCTATGTCCCAACGCTTGTATGGCGTCGATCTACTGTGCGACGTGCGTGAACGACTTCGCGTTCCCGGTGACTGAGCGGGGCTAGGAAACGGACTCTCGCGACTCACTGCCGCGTTCAAGGCTATTGTGACGGACGAGTTATGGACAGTTAGTCTACCTACCCCTAAGTCAACCAGCCCCGGTCTCCCCTACCTACTGTTATGTAGCAGAGATAAATTACTAGACATGCATAAAAAGTGATTATTTTATTATGTTACAGTACTTATTACTTATTGTTAAATTATGTTGCTGTATGTGCTTTTGCAGACCTACCTTTCTTAATATATTTCGAGACAAAAATGAAAACAGAGCAACTATGTTTACAGTTACAGATTCATATGAAAAAATAGGGAACCCCTAGCGATCACGCGCGGCATCATAAACAAACTGTGATAAGTATCCGCGCGGGTTCACAGTTCCAAAACAACAACTACTTATAAATAGATAACAATTTAGTCACCGTAAATATTTTGCATTATAAAAATAAATTGCAGTAACATAACATAATTTTACAGAAAATTATTATCCCTCTCTGGGGGCACGGCAGTGCCGAGTTATTATTTTGTCTGTCCCCAACCAGACCATGGGACTATAGAGTCCCGGAATTTTGGAAGGCGGACGTGGGTCCGAAGCCCTTTTGCGACCACTTTAAGGCCACATAACCAACTTATCCCTGTATACACTATATGTATAAATTTAATCAAAGACAATCCCCGACTCTGTGCTAAACTAAATGGGCTATTGTGATGTGATGGGACGTTAGTGGATATGGGGAGACTATGGGTACTATGACACCTTCCGGTAACAATGTACCTAATAAGTAAAAATGGCAGGACTCGCCAACTCATTTAATAGTCGCGAAATTCGCTACAAGGGGGCAACAGGGATATTTAATTTCATTTGAATCGAGTATCTAACTGAAGCAAAAGTGTGGCATTATCTATACTCACATAATAAAAAGGAAACCTTTTTTGTTTGCTTATACGCTAAAGGCCCTGAAACTACAGAATCGATTTGAAAAATTCGTTCATTGTTAAAAAGCTACATTATTCCCGAGTACCACACACATTGAATCCAGGTACAGTCAAAGCCGCGCGGATTNTGAGCAACCCCTAACCAGATTCCTCTATACAATTTCCCTCGGCTAAAAAGTAAAAAAGTAAAGCAAGTTTTCCATTCCGAAATAACGAAGATAAAACAAAGGATTCCCAATCACGACTAGGGGAAGTATCGCCTAATTGGTCACGCGTTCCCTCTCGATACGAGAGTGGGGTGGGGTTTCATGTACCAACGTGATTAGTGGTATGTTTATGATACATATTTTTTGGTATTTTCTTTTCTTCTTTGTTTATCATAAGATTGGCTTTGAGAATAAATAGGGTAAAATATAATGTGATATTGATAAATAGGTATCGGGTTGCCCGGGTAACTGGGTTGTGGAGGTCAGACAGGCAGTCGCTCCATGTAAAACACTGGTTCTCAGCTGCATCCGGTTGGACTGGAAGCCGACCCCAACATAGTTGGAAAAAGGCTAGGCAGATGATGATTAATTTAATTAATTAATTAATGATAAGAGGTCCTTTTGCATAAAGAGCCGACCCCAACATAGTTGGGAAAAGGCTAGGCCGATGATGAGTCCTTTTGCATAAACAGAAACACATACATATACATAACCATTTTAGCAGTTTTTCGTTATCTAACAAACATTTTTTTTACTAGAGATTAATATAACATTTATCTAATAATTGTGTTCCACGCATAGAACGGCTCTGTGCGCCGAAATGAGAGTTTATCTCATAGGTCACCGCGAACCGTCGCCGAGTGCGTTAGCTAAATCTAAACATATTTTTAATACTTTTGTTTGTTATTAATAAAAATTATCTATTGAGAGGATAGCATTTTTTTGTACACATGAGAGCTAGGTCACGTACACCAGACTGAATTCAACATTTTGTCTAAATTTAGAAGAAGTTTCGTAACAATTATTATCGCGGAAATCCTGGCAGGGTCGTCATGTAAGGCCTGGAGATGAGTGAAAAGACCGAATAATGATACAAGACTGACTTTATTATAATAGTGATTTACATTTTGTCTGGTTGCTCAACTTTGACGATGATAACCTAACCTTAACCGGCCCTGAAATGGCCGTCTATTGGATTCATAGCCGACAAGTTCGAGTCGTACCCGTTCACGGAGTGTTCCGTACGTAGGCTTATAAAGAGTTTGGAATCGAAATAACTATACTCAGTGTTGATATTTTTTATTATGAAGAATAAATACTTCGGAGGAAAAAATAAAAAAGGTATATTTTACAATGTGCTATGTAATCTGACGCCCAGGAATTAGTTTGAGGAATTTTGCATTTTGATGGAATAGGTAGGTAGACCTATTACCTAGGTTTAGAGCGGAGATGTTAGGCGGTGCCTACACCAACAGTGCAATTACAACTTCGCTGTTAAGATTTTTTGCGAAAAATATTATTTTTTTTTCATTTAAAGAATATTTTTACGCGTCGTGTTTGCGCATTTCCGCTGAAGTTGAGTTCCGCTCAGCGCGGTCGGACTCTAAATGTGGAAAAGGTCGGAGGACAATGTTTGGTTCCTCATTTGCCCAGCCTTTTTTAGATTGATACATATTTCTCAAAAACATATATAATTGTTTTGTGCAGACGACAGCAAGTCAACCTACCAGAATCTGTAAAATTTTACCAGACAAACATTAACCTTCCACTATTGTGATAAGGTTGAAAATTGTTTAAAGAAATTTGAAACATTGTGGTAGGTTGTGTTGGCATCTGTACTTCGTGTTCCAGATTCCGGTACAAAAGCGAAGTGGATTCAGCGGGTTCAATTCGCGGCGAGAACTCTACGGAAGAGCACAAGACTTACCCGACCATCAGGATACTGGAGTACCTCGGACGCGTCATCATCATCGTGTTCCCTGTCACCAAGGATAGCCCTGGCGCCTACAAGTAAGTCACAGATCTCATCTGCCTAGCCTTTTCCCAACCGCCTCGTTGGTCTAGTGGTCGCATAGCGCGACTGCCGTGCAGGCCGAAATCGCATTGTGGGTTCTAGATACTTTCACAATGCAGCCTGGAGTTTGGAAGTTGGCGGTGTTACACCCCCGTGCCTGGGAGACCACGTAAAGCTGGTTTCCTCGAGCTTCTATTACTCATTAGCAGTCGTAGTTATAATCCCATGTCAGAGGCCGATAGGCGGATTTGAGAAAACTGTGACACTAGGGCTTGTTAGGTTATTAAACCTGCAGCTCACTCATTAAGAAAAAGAGCCGTTTCCCAACTGTGTTGAGGTCGGCTTTCAGCCTAAATTGAGCTGAATACCACCAGTGTTTTACATGGAGCGACTGCCTATCTGACCTTTTCAACTCAGTTACCTGGGCAACCTTCCCCTTTGGTAAGACTGGTCCACGTACAACCTGATAATCAATCAATCCGCAGCGGCTTTTACTTAGCCACGATCAGATCTAATAATAATATTACGCTGACCGACCAAAGTATGGTTTTACAAAAACTAGCGTTTTCAGAGCCGCGTGAACCCTGCCTGATTATACTGCTTGTTTCGGCTTCACTCACGTCCTGACGACCCGAGAAGGTCCCGATATCATCTACCATGATGTTTTCTGTCACACAGGGTGCACCCCGCCTGCCTGGTTGGTGAGGGTTGTCGATACAACATACTCACCACGGAAGTTGATGTGACCGAGGAGAACCGTGACTTCGAGTTCAACAACCTTCGCATCCAATACGTGTCGAGTGACAACGTCGAAGCTGAACTCAAGTTGAGGCAGCAACTGCGGATTGATCCGTTTAAACGTGAGTAACGATTATTTCTGCATTTAGATATGTACATACAACATAGTCTTCCCCAAGGGTATGACATGGAATTTAATAAAAACTTTAATTTGTTCAATTATTAATCATATTCACAGAGGGATATGGCCACAAAAGGCTGAGTAAAGAAGATTTGCACGCTGTGAGGCTGTGTTTCCACGTATTCAAGAAAGGTGCGAGTCGGGAACTGGCGCCGCCCGTGGTCTCCAACGTGATCTACGATAGCAAGTTCACCGGTGACCTGCAGATTAGGGAGTATTGCGACTTCTCCGGGCCCATTACTGGCGGGACTAAGATTCTTTTCCTGTCGAAGCAGGTGAGACTTGAGAGTAACAAAGTAAAGTCACTACATGACGTACCTATTGACTGTGAAATACAGCGTAATTAATATTCGCTAAAGAAAGTAGATATCGTTCGAATGCCCTCTTTCTTGCTTAGAGTGCAAAGAATTTAGTCTATTTCTGTGTCCTAGACTTTCCAAAACTGTGGATTTTAACCGACTTTCCCAGGTGACAAAAGATGACATCGAAGTATTTTTTTACCAAATGGAAGACGGAGCCAAAGTGTGGGAGGCGCCGGCCACCAACGTGAAAGTTTTTGATAAGGTTGGCATATCCTGCGTCAGTCCACCTTATGATTACAGGACTATCAGCGACAAACTGCAGGTGAGACCAAGCTCTACTTAGGGCTCGTTTTTAATTTTGACTAGGTACTTTTCTATGTCATTATCTATCCGATAGCTATCTAGAACTTTATCTGGAACCTGTGAAACCCTTAATCTAGAAAACACCATATATTTAGTTTTCGAATTATTCCGTATTACCTATACTTACCTACTTGTCTTAGCTTCCAATTTGATTATATCCAAAACACCCAACATGAATTATTCTTGCATGATAGTATTTTAAGTAGCTGGGAATTGGAGATTCTAAACCCTTGCCCGTTTTTTTTCAGGTGATGTACCACCTGCGCAGGCCGTCACACAACAGCTCAGGCTCCCCTGCGCCGTTCATCTACCTACCAGAAAAGACCGACGGTATGCAAACTACACAGCACTACCACATCATCATCATTCTGCCTACACTTATCCCAACTATGTTGTGTTCAGCCTCCTGTCTAACCAACACCTGAGTTATCAGTGTTTAAATGGGGCGACTGTCATTCTGACCTCCTCGATCCGGTTTCCTGGGCAACCCGATGCATATGGCAAGACTGGCTGTTAGACTTTCTAACTTCTGAATCGTCATCGTCACCTGACTACCCGTAAAAGATTATGAGAGCCGGGATCCACAAATTTAACGTGACTTCCGAAATTCGGAGGAACTAGTCACGAAATGAAGTTCGGGATATTATTAAATTGATAAGAGAAGTACAGGCATCTATCTATGTAAGTTAGAACTGGCCCGAACATGTAAATACTAACGTGACAAACTGACAACTACTGTCTTGTATATGTAATAAAGTGTATAATATTTCTATTGATTTCAGATGAAATTGTAAAAGTAAAAAGACGCAAGTCATTACATCCCACTGTGCTGAAGTATATAGGTATGATGTACTTTATTAATAAATAGTAATAGTCGTAAAAACAAAAGGGAAGAATGTAAGGGGGAAGGCTAAAATGCTAGTTTATCTACTCGTACATGTGCAATGGGGAGCGAAGGAAGACTTGGGTACCTATTGCGACTGGACCTCGTCTGATTCACTTTACACACTCATGTTCGTAGTTCGGTGGCGCACTAAGTTTTTGCAAGCGGAAATAGTAGGATTCCTGGACGCTATGGACTCCCAGGCCCTCCCAAGCTTTTATTATTTAAAATAAATTTGTATAATGAGGAGTTGTTAGTATAATTCAAAAGGAATTTTAATTTCTTCTTTTTAGAGCGTTTAAATAAAAGCTTTTTTTTATATTACAGATTGGCAGCCGCCGGTAATTCCTCCACAAGAGCCTTTTAAGTTGCCAGTTAATCAGGTACCAACACCACTTACCTTTTCTAATGTTAGAAACTACAGTTGTAGAAAGTCGTCCGAATTAGTTTAACTTCATTTTGGTACTTATAACTAGCATTTAAACCCATTTTTCCACTTTTCTATTAGGACTGGAACATGAATGAACCACAGCCTGGTCCCAGCCGACCATCACCTTCCCACCCGACTACGCGTGCAAACTGCACAGGTGCGTACAACACACGTGCTTTTAACCGACAACACTCTCTGCCAACGCGCCTTGCGCAACTAGAAATGCAGCCTGGGCAACCAGGAATGAAATATGTGCGACATGGAGCACAAACGGGAACACAGTTTGCGCAACCAGAGTCACAGTTTGCGCAACCCGAAATGCAGTATGCGCAACAAGAAGGACAATCTGCGGAAACGGGTACACAGTATGCGCAACAAAGTACACCGTTTGCGCAATCTGAAATGCAGTATGCACATCAAGAAGCACAATCTGCGGAAATGGGAACACAGTTTGCGCAACAAGGTACATCGTTTGCGCAACCAGAGTCACAGCTTGCGCAACCCGAAATGCAGTACGCGCAACCAGAATCACAGTTTGCGCAACCCGAAATGCAGTATGCGCAACAAGAAGCACAATCTGTGGAAATGAGAACACAGTTTGCGCAACAAGCTACACCGTTTGCGCAACCAGAATCACAGTTTGCGCAACCCGAAATGCAGTATGCGCAACAAGAAGCACAATCTGCGGACACAGGAACACAGTTTGCGCAACAAGGTATATCGTTTGCGCAACCCGAAATGCAATATGCGCAACAAGAAGCACAATCAGGGCAAATGGAAACATATTCTGCGCAACAAGGTACAGAGTTTGCGCAACCCGAAATGCAGTATGTGCAACAAGCACAATCGGCGCAGCTAGGAATGCAGAATCTGCCGTCGAATTTCTCTCGTCTACCATCCACGATGCCAACTATCAACGAAAACAACCCGGCTGCAACCGATGACATGCAGTTTGTATTTTATGACCGGGAATCTCAGCCACAGTATGGCAACCAAAATCACCAAAATCCCACCGGCAACGAATTTGACTTTTTCGACTTCGGCCCATATTTGGGAAAAGATTTATAACTTATTTCCTAGTAGTATTGTTATTACAACCCAACGAAATGAAGCTCGCTCACTGATACGATTAAGACTAATAATTTGATAAACAAATTTTTTTTCATGACATATTGTAATGAAAATATGTCTAGTAAAAAGATTAGCATTAAGTAGAAATTTTCTTTTCTTTCCTTGAAAAGAAAACTCTAAATTATTATGACTTGTATAGGCCACAGAGGCTATTTATTTAAGCTCCTCTCTACAGGTGATGATCACTTCCCTAGCCCAGTCTTATCGAGTGGGTTGCAGGTTGAATTACCTAGCAAGTCCTAGTGTCAGAGTTTTCTCAAGACCGTTTGACGACGGCCTCTGACGTGGAATACAGCTCGGATTTGTAACAAACGTATCAAGCAATACACTGTATTATACAGACTAGAGTACAAATTCGTTTTAGTGTAACAACGGTAGTTTTGTATGAATGATTTTGCTATTTGTCGATATCAAAGTTTTTTAAATATACAAAGACATGTTTAGTAATATGAAACTTTAAGATGACGTTGTATTCAACGTCTGTATTGTAGCGGTTTTTTTATTTTTCTCATCACCTTAAGTGCCATATACTTACCTAAGATTAAAGTATACCTAAATTAAATTACCTTAGAAATTATTTAAAAGTCTTACTGGTGCTAACTTTCGAAAAACTTTAATACTCAGGACAAAGCGCTCATTTTTAGTGTTATTAATGGCCAGGTCACTTGATCTGGATAGAAAAAAATATTTGTTATTTAATAGCGGCGGTGTATTAACCTGATAAGTGGTGTAATTGATTGACAATAGTTATTTAGTTATATAATAGCGATCTATGTATACATTTGTTATGTATTATGTACCCCAGAGATTTTATACTGTTGATATGTAAGTACCTCCTCTCGCTAGGTTAGTCCGTAATTGACCTTAGTATGTATAATCAGAATAAAAGAAAATGTAACAAAAATACTTAGGAGTATAGATTTCCATTAGTAAAATAAATAACACAGGGTTTATTAAACATTAAACTACCTCATTTACAATAGTCACATTATAACCATGGTTTTAATTTTAATTATTAAAATGTAAAACTTTTTTTTCTACAATGAGTACCTACGTAGGTATTGGTATTATTAAGTGCCACTCTGATAATATTTATTCGCAGTTCACTCGGGCATTTTCGATTACATAGTCAAAGGATATGATGACGGATTTATTAACGACATAATAATTTATTTTATGTATAAATTCATGTTTTTTCGATGTTGTTTTATACATTTTTATATTAAATTATATATTTTCATTACATTTTTGTAGTTTTATTAACTTATTGAACGTCGATGAGATCTTATACCAAAGTCTACCAGGTTTCTGTAGATTGTAGTTCAAAGAAACATACAGTACTTACAATTTTTATTTGTATAAAAAATAAAAAGTTTATTAAAATAATAGGTTTGATGTCGGTGCCTAGTTACTACGTAAGTATTATATTGACTTACTTGGCACCGACATCAAACCTATTATTTTAATAAACTTTTTATTTTTTACTTTTTAGTTTTGAAGTCGGTTTTTTTTAACGTAGTTATTTTTATTTTATACTTTTTAGTTTAGTCTTGCGTTTTTATCAGTATGTAAAATTTTACGTGGATGACTTGATAACAGGCCTCACCGGCCTGTTATCAAGTCATCCACGTAAAATTTACAGGTAATTTTTTTAGAAAAATGCTCCTAAAATGAAAACTAACGGGCCCACCTGGATAAAATTTTTATGGGACCAATTCGAAGCTATTCCGTATCAAACAAAAAAAGAATTACGTAAATCGGTTCAGAAACCTCGGAGTAATCGGTGTACATACATAAAAAAAAAAAAAAAAAAATATATACCGGCCGAATTGAGAACCTCCTCCTTTTTGTTGAAGTCGGTTAAAAACAAGCAGGAGTAACGCAAAATAAGACCTAAAATTTTTGGGAATCTGAATAACATTTTGAATTTCGCGGGATTCCACTAACAGGTATAGTGAGCGATTTGAGTTTGGAAACCTTATGACAACCATAGTTCTCAAACCGTGGAGTGCCAGGACAACAAATAAAAAAAGCTTACTTCACGAATAATATAAGTATCATGGCATGATGGCAGCGCACATTTTGTTCGATTCGAGAACCAAGGTTGTAGTATCGCGAACATTGTAAGAATGTTATAGACATTGTTTGCTTGAGTGAGTACACCAGAAACAAACATTTGTATCGTACACTGTGCGGTACAGTGCAGCACGGGAGTGATACGGATAATCGAATGACGTTATATCGATGGTCGCTATATCGAAAAAAAATATGAGTGGTACGCTATCTCGAAAGCGCATTATGTCGAAAACCGGTATATCGACTGACGCTATCGCGAACAACGGTATTTCGAAAAACTGTTTGAATGGTATGCTATTTCGAAAGTGTTCGTGGAAGTTGTCTGAAGTTGCTGGTGGAAGTAGTTTATTATAATGTGATAAATAAAATAATAAAATAAAACTGACTCAAATAATTTTTAGTTTCATAAACCACAAAATACTTTATTATGTTCTATCTACAATTTTTCTTGAACAAGTTTATTAATTTTGTGGATTCCTATACATTTTTTATTGGCGGTTTGTCGATGTGTAAACTCGGGTTGTATGGCTGTATTCAAAAGCTCACTGATGAACAAAATACAACAACTCACAAAATTTAATGAGTTTTGGCTAACATCCCATAGATGCCACTGCGAAATAAAAGGAAAGAAATCGCCATCGCAGCAATTTTACAAAAAAAAAACACCATGTCCAATATTGAATTCATAAAAAGTATAGGTAGCTTTTAATATTAATCTGTATAAAGTTCACTGAATCTTTAATTTTGACATGACATACCACATACAATTTTTGTTTTGTTGATTATTTATTTATACTTTAATTAAAAGTTGATTTTACCTTTACTACTCATTGTTTTGGTTTCCCAAATGCAATACAAAGATAAGGTATCGCCGGACAAATCCAGATTTGACAGAGAACACTTTCGAAATAGCGTACCATTCAAACAGTTTTTCGAGATACCGTTGTTCGCGATAGCGTCAGTCGATATACCGGTTTTCGACATAATGCGCTTTCGAGATAACGTACCACTCATATTTTTTTTCGATATAGCGACCATCGATATAACGTCATTCGATTATCCGTATCACTCCCGTGCAGCACAGTTCAGACACACCGGTGTAAACCCACCTTTACATTTGGGCACACTTTTTGACAGCACCCATGCTCAAATGTCAAACGGGTTGCTATGAAACGCGACCTAAAAATGTAAACAAAAAACACAAACTGTTTGTGGGGTGAAATATTTTAATAAAGCACAATGAATGAATTGAACGCAAATGTTCCTGAGCCTAAGAAAGTGGGTGTATGGGCTGAGGGAACGCACATTGAGGCGAAGTAAGTATCCGCTTAATTCTCAAAATAACCTACAAAAATGGTTGAATGTTTGTGATAAAAATTATCTCTGCTCAGCACTTGGCTAGCTACAAGTAAAAATATTCTATTTAAGTCAATTTTAGGCTATCTATCAGTTATCTAAGTTTATCTACTGATCTGTTTTAGAGAATTCGTGATACCCAAGAAGTCTCCAGATTCTAGTGATGATATACCAACGATCCCTGACCTCGATGATCTGCAAGACATACTGGAGAAAGAAATATCCATGCCACCAGTGTAAGTTAAGACTTATTTACGTGGAAGTACTTACAAAACTTTTTGTAGTACTTTCATCCACATCCTGGAACTCCCTTTTTTACTGTCAATGGGAAATCATCAGATGACCCCTCCCGCTGGTGCAGCATGAGGGAGTGTCAGACTTTTACTGACTAAAACTCACCATTTTGCTTCTTGAGCCCAGCCCTTCTGTACCTGGATAAATATTTATCAGAATCAGAGATAATAAAGGTAGTATGGATACATGAGGGGATAATATATCAGTAGCATTCTAATGGTGAAAGTTCAGTCCAGTCCAGTAGTTATTGAGTTTTTCGCTTTTAAACATACAAATCTTTCCTCTTTGGCAATAGTATACATTTCGATAGTATTCTTATTACCAATATAATATATTACTTTCAGTTCTGATCACAAAGATACAGAAACAGTTAACGCACTGTCAGAAGTAGGGGGCGGCATATCAGGCACAGCTGACAGCATTGAGGCTGTGCTAGAAGTACTCAACTCTTACATTCCTCATGAGGAGATGGATTCAGCGGACACTGTGTGGACTGTGGACTCCTTGCTCCAGGAACTTGCTGAAGAGAGCCAGGAATAGAAGTATTAGATGGAATTCAAGTCTGTGTGCAAAAATTACTTCATCATTTTTTTATAAGATACAAAGTAATTTTGAATTACAAGCAGTTAGTTATACCCACCTATAAATTAAATAAGCTACTGAAAATTTCTAAAATAACTTCAGTATAATGTAAGTTTATTCATGGAAAAGGTATTTAGCTAAATAATAAGTTTGAAACATAAGTTTTGTCATAATTTTATTTGTAAAAAACTTTTTATTTTTATTTACTATTAAATACTGTGCTATAACAGTTATTGTAACAAATATCCGTCCAATTTATTAGTACACTAAGGAATGATTGTTCTCACTTATTATTAGAAAAATAAATAATTGTAATTTGAAATTATTGTTGTTATTGTACATTTAATTGAGTAATATATTCTGATTTATTTGCATCTTGCAACTATGTTACATTTTGTCTTTGTTATTTATTAATTGGTTTACAAGAATTACATAATTATACAGAAACAAAGACTATTAACACTATCGTGATTATCATACGGCACCGCACACCGCCGCGGTGGGCCCTGGTGGCGACAAAGCCGAACAGCTCGACCACGCGGTCAATACAACATGGGTTACCTTTCACCATCTACTACGGCGCCAGTGCCGTGTGTGAATAACCTACTAGCTTATTATATCTTTTGTTGAGAAACCTTTCAATCTATGGGATAGAACTGGATACAGCTATGATACAATATCAGTGTGGATAATAATAACTACGGCCATATTTATACATTTGCAATTATCTGAATGCCACAATGTGTTCATTATATATTGAGTCAGCCCCTTTCTGTTATATAGGCTGCAAAAGATATATTATTTATGTATCTGCTGCTTAGTTATTATTATAGTGTTTCACTCACTCCAATAGAAAGGTTTTTGGCTATTTTTGTGATTAAACTTCCTAATGTGATATAAAAATTATATTTATAAAGTCAAATAGTTTTACATGCCAAGTCTTTGGAAGTAAATTTTTCAAAGCTGATTGTTGATTGATTTATTTCATGAAAGCGGGCCACACCTGTNATACCGTTGTTCGCGATAGCGTCAGTCGATATACCGGTTTTCGACATAATGCGCTTTCGAGATAACGTACCACTCATATTTTTTTTCGATATAGCGACCATCGATATAACGTCATTCGATTATCCGTATCACTCCCGTGCAGCACAGTTCAGACACACCGGTGTAAACCCACCTTTACATTTGGGCACACTTTTTGACAGCACCCATGCTCAAATGTCAAACGGGTTGCTATGAAACGCGACCTAAAAATGTAAACAAAAAACACAAACTGTTTGTGGGGTGAAATATTTTAATAAAGCACAATGAATGAATTGAACGCAAATGTTCCTGAGCCTAAGAAAGTGGGTGTATGGGCTGAGGGAACGCACATTGAGGCGAAGTAAGTATCCGCTTAATTCTCAAAATAACCTACAAAAATGGTTGAATGTTTGTGATAAAAATTATCTCTGCTCAGCACTTGGCTAGCTACAAGTAAAAATATTCTATTTAAGTCAATTTTAGGCTATCTATCAGTTATCTAAGTTTATCTACTGATCTGTTTTAGAGAATTCGTGATACCCAAGAAGTCTCCAGATTCTAGTGATGATATACCAACGATCCCTGACCTCGATGATCTGCAAGACATACTGGAGAAAGAAATATCCATGCCACCAGTGTAAGTTAAGACTTATTTACGTGGAAGTACTTACAAAACTTTTTGTAGTACTTTCATCCACATCCTGGAACTCCCTTTTTTACTGTCAATGGGAAATCATCAGATGACCCCTCCCGCTGGTGCAGCATGAGGGAGTGTCAGACTTTTACTGACTAAAACTCACCATTTTGCTTCTTGAGCCCAGCCCTTCTGTACCTGGATAAATATTTATCAGAATCAGAGATAATAAAGGTAGTATGGATACATGAGGGGATAATATATCAGTAGCATTCTAATGGTGAAAGTTCAGTCCAGTCCAGTAGTTATTGAGTTTTTCGCTTTTAAACATACAAATCTTTCCTCTTTGGCAATAGTATACATTTCGATAGTATTCTTATTACCAATATAATATATTACTTTCAGTTCTGATCACAAAGATACAGAAACAGTTAACGCACTGTCAGAAGTAGGGGGCGGCATATCAGGCACAGCTGACAGCATTGAGGCTGTGCTAGAAGTACTCAACTCTTACATTCCTCATGAGGAGATGGATTCAGCGGACACTGTGTGGACTGTGGACTCCTTGCTCCAGGAACTTGCTGAAGAGAGCCAGGAATAGAAGTATTAGATGGAATTCAAGTCTGTGTGCAAAAATTACTTCATCATTTTTTTATAAGATACAAAGTAATTTTGAATTACAAGCAGTTAGTTATACCCACCTATAAATTAAATAAGCTACTGAAAATTTCTAAAATAACTTCAGTATAATGTAAGTTTATTCATGGAAAAGGTATTTAGCTAAATAATAAGTTTGAAACATAAGTTTTGTCATAATTTTATTTGTAAAAAACTTTTTATTTTTATTTACTATTAAATACTGTGCTATAACAGTTATTGTAACAAATATCCGTCCAATTTATTAGTACACTAAGGAATGATTGTTCTCACTTATTATTAGAAAAATAAATAATTGTAATTTGAAATTATTGTTGTTATTGTACATTTAATTGAGTAATATATTCTGATTTATTTGCATCTTGCAACTATGTTACATTTTGTCTTTGTTATTTATTAATTGGTTTACAAGAATTACATAATTATACAGAAACAAAGACTATTAACACTATCGTGATTATCATACGGCACCGCACACCGCCGCGGTGGGCCCTGGTGGCGACAAAGCCGAACAGCTCGACCACGCGGTCAATACAACATGGGTTACCTTTCACCATCTACTACGGCGCCAGTGCCGTGTGTGAATAACCTACTAGCTTATTATATCTTTTGTTGAGAAACCTTTCAATCTATGGGATAGAACTGGATACAGCTATGATACAATATCAGTGTGGATAATAATAACTACGGCCATATTTATACATTTGCAATTATCTGAATGCCACAATGTGTTCATTATATATTGAGTCAGCCCCTTTCTGTTATATAGGCTGCAAAAGATATATTATTTATGTATCTGCTGCTTAGTTATTATTATAGTGTTTCACTCACTCCAATAGAAAGGTTTTTGGCTATTTTTGTGATTAAACTTCCTAATGTGATATAAAAATTATATTTATAAAGTCAAATAGTTTTACATGCCAAGTCTTTGGAAGTAAATTTTTCAAAGCTGATTGTTGATTGATTTATTTCATGAAAGCGGGCCACACCTGTGTGTAAATGTACAGACAACAGCACATCAAGTTACCACAATCTGTCAAATTTCTGCAATAGATTTTCAACCTTATCACAATAGCGGAAGGTTAATATTCGATTGGTAAAATTTGTTTGACAGATTCGTATACATTGACCTGCGGTTGTCTGTACAGTCGCGGACACAAATGCACTAGCAACTTTCAAACCTTCGCCATTTTGTAGTGTAATACATTGCCTGAACACAATGGATCCCCCGGTTACACTAACACCTATTATACGGCTAAAATAGGAACGATGGCAAGTTGCTACTGCATAAATGACCCCGGGCCGTACGTGCACATTGTCTTTGTATGCTTAAGCTCAGGAGCTCTCAGTATAATATTTACACACACATATAGGTCTCCCGCTTTTTGGGGAAAAACTTGTATACCGTAACATTGTGATGGGGCAAGATTTCTTATCTGACATAAGCAAATGGCGGACAGGCTTCCTGAGTGTATCAATACTAACAATAGCATCGCTAAGATGTCAGTCCATATGTTACATCTTGATTAGATACATAGGTACTCGTTTAATTAACCAGTACATTATCTTACCAGCTAATCATTAGGGTTTTCCCGCATTTATCGACGCGGAATCGGCTAACACCGGTCAAAAAAGCCTTTATGTCTACGTAATAAGGGTGATACTAACACCAGTCGTATCGGCTCGGCTCAGCTCGAACGACGCGTCGCGACGACGGCCGATTCTTTAGCCGACTCCGCGTCGATAAATGCGGGGAGACCCTTAGGAAGGATATACAAATCCGAACACAATGAAATCAGGGCCTGGTTGCCCTCTTGATATAACAATTTTAAACTAAAAGTATGGGCAAATAAATAAATAATTCTTTATACAATTTCTAGCGGTTACGGTGGCAATATTTTATGAGGACAGTATATAAACGCCAATTTTATTTGTCACACAGAAGGCAAACCCTTGAAGGTTGCAACTATAATTTTACATGTTAAGTTGAAGCCATATAGGATTGCTAGTTATGTCTGTAATGCTGTGAATAAGTTATGTAAACGGCTAAACACAGAAGGGCAGTTTTCTTTCAGCAATTCATACTGATCTATTTATTTGTGACTTGTTTATTATCAGTATAAAAGTAACATGGAGTCACTGTTCTAAAATGAAGATGCAAGACATTTCAGTTACAAAACTGTAACTTTTTCGCTTCTATGATCTATTGATCATAGAATTCATTCATAGAATCAAGTCACATTTTCAAGCACTATGGTTTGAAAGATGTGATGTTTCGATTGTAAGGGCTAAGTTCACTGATAATAACTGCTTTGTAATACATTTTTCTTTCTATTTCAAGAATTATATGTGGTCGCCTGATTTTTGTTTGTAAGCAAACAAGCCTAAATTAAACCGAATTTCTAATATTTCTAGCTATACTACAGAACTGGACACAATTTCACCTAACTAGAAAATAATCTTGCTAATTACTGCAAACTGAGGTCAGGAACAAGTCAACTAGGCATTTCTAACCCATCAATAATTTGCTTCCAATATTCTGTTTTCTTTTGCGCTTAACAAGCCAAATAACTGAATCCTAAATGCATTTTTCAATGAAAACAAACCCTGTATTGCGTAATTTTTTTCTAGCGCAAATTCTTTAAATTCTTTGAGATTAAGTCTGATTCAACAATGTTTAGTTCTATGACCTGGACGAAATACTTTGGATTAGACTCCTGGTTGATCCTCCTGCTGTTCTGAAGGCAATATATGCTGTGATACCTAGAACAATATATGACGGCAAGATTGTTGCAGCGTACATCTCTTTAGTATTCAATAAACTGAGTCCGGACACAAAGAAGTGTGATACTATGACCCAGCCGACTTTGATGTAGTTTTTGTCGTCGAATCCACTGAAGAATATGACACTCCAGAATGTGTTGAGCAGTATCATGCATAGGGTCATTGCCGCACTTGTTACAAAGAAGTACTCAGTGCCGTTATAGAGACCTAAAGTGCCCGGCCCCACCTGGAATGTTAAAAATACAATTTTAATTTCAAAAATATTTTTACTAGATTACATCAAAATTGTGGTGAAATGTCATGGTAATACCTATCTCGTTAATACTAATACTTGATAAGACTGTTTTTAATAGGAAAAAGATGCATTGGAGTAAATTGGTTTGTTAGTTTTCCTCTTAAAGGTTTACACAAATCAAGCTGAGATTTTTTTTGCAAAGCTTGACTTATCTATAGCAAACGGCAACCTACACATTAAGCACTTAATTTAAATCAGTATTCTTTAAACAATATATGCCATACATTGCTAATATTTTATGTTCATAATATAAAATAACTTACAGAATCAGCTAATACGTTAATAAGGGCAAAGGCACCGCTCATGGTTCCAAATCCGAGACCAGATACGTAAGCCATCTCTAACTTGTTGCTACCAATGTTGTGGTTCTCCGATATCTCCTTCAGTCCCGCTTCTGTCTTCCGTAACAACACATACATGCCGTATCGGAACACTTCCTGAAACACATTTTATTTTGGATTACATTTTTATAATATTCAATATGGATTAACGTGATTGATAAGTGGTTTCTAGTAACATTTCATTATTGTAAGGAAAAAACATATGGAAAATGTTCTAGTACTTGAAAATAATTGAAAGCTATGCATGCGGAAATAAACTTTTGAACTTTCAATAACATTATAACGGCAAGATACTTCTTATGAACTATAAATAGAAAAGTAATCGTGTTGTCACTTAATTTAGACAGATGTTGTTGAATTTACGACAACAATATGCAGATTCTAACATCAATAAACAATTATACTCGTTACTGACCTGGAATATGATAGCAAACACCATCCCGAAGGCTAAATACGATCGTAACGGTACCACTGCGTACCACACCACTGATGACACCAAAAATGATAGTAACCACCCAAATGCTGCTGCTATCATGATGATGATGCGCACTGGGTCGTTGGCCACCGTCAGCGCGAACATCACCAACGGAGCCCCGAAGGCAAGCAGGGAACAACTAAAGAACTCCGCTAGAGTCATCCTACACAACTATTTACAACTGTACAGTACACCTAACTTACACCTCCTAACAGCTGCCTAAAGCAGTTGATTGTTTAAGTTAATACGATTAATCGAACTGTGAGCATTTGAAGATGAATCAATATATTGTTTTGTTACAAAAATTAAATGAATCACGAATCACAGCAATGAGCAAAAGCAAACGCAGTTTGTCATTTTGACGCAAACATTTGAAGTTTGACATAATCACAGATACAACAATTTTAGATTGAAGGTGCAATAATTAAACGTAACGTAAAGTACGTAACGTGAGTTTTTTTTCTATTTCTTAAAAAGACGAATTATGCGAAGTAGTGTTATAAATGGACGGATAAATATCGTAGTTGTATGAGAATAATATTTATTTTATTTTCCGTTTATTATTTTTCGAGAACTAAGCAAAAGAAGAAGACTGCTAAAAAAGCAGCAGTGTTTCTTTCTTTGCGTTTAGTTATTTCATCTAACAATACTCTCGTTATGTCAGTGTCAGAATATTGAAGATGTCACTGTTTGTCAGTTTTGTCACACAATTTCACAAAAATAACCTAGCAATTGGTTCAATGTGATTTATAAATCTAATTAAAAATAACAGTAACTGCATTATTTATATGTTTATAAATAACCATGGCACCAAAAGGATTAAAGAAAACTTTGTGGGTGGACTGCGAGCGATGCGGTTGCAGCATAACAACAAACGATAAGAATATTCATGTTGAGTTAGAATGTAAGAAGGATCAATTGAAATGCCCGTATGTTGACGATGGGAAGCTGTTTACTTGGCTGCAGAGGACTGGGGTGGCGCCGGATGGGGCTCCCCGTGACGCTGTGCTGGTGCACCCGTCGGCGGGAACGTTGATTGGCGCAGTGATTGGATGTCCTCTTCAGCTGAGCAGGGACGGCGCCCCAATGATGGTGAAGCGAATGTGGCCATCTAAAGCGTCTGCCCCGGCGGCTGTTATATTACCTGCAGCTGGTAAGTACCCCAAGACCACTCCTAAACATTTTCCATGTGTCTAACAAGATTTTATCAAACACCTAAGAATTATTTTCTTATTCCAGATTTGTCCAGTGCATGGAGCAATGACAACATGAAAGTGACAGTGTCAGTAATCCAAGAGGAAATACCACAAGCAACGAGAGTAACAATCAGACTCAACAACCACAAAACAGAATCAGATATCACTGATATCTTGAAACAACATTTTTACAGTAATTTTGTTTGTATTGGTAGTATTTTAGTTTACTATTATTTTGGTAAGAAATTAGAAATTGAGGTAATTAATATTAAATCTGATAATTTAGATCATAAGGGTTGGTTTGTTTTAAGTGAACATAGTGTTTGGAGTATGGAGAAGGATACTGTTCAGAAGATAAAGAAAAAGCCACAGGTTCTCGGTGGTGTTGATGATATTTTGGAAGAAATACAGACCTTCATCAAAATATCATTCAGTATGGATGGTTTAACAGCCAACTTTCAACCCACAAGGGGGTTACTACTTTATGGACACTCAGGAATTGGAAAGACAGCTATTTGTAAATATTTAATTGAAAATCTAAACTGCTTTTATATAGAAATTAATGGCCCAGCAATATTTAGTAAATATTTTGGTGAAACTGAAGGAACCATGAGAAGTCTGTTTGAGAAAGCTATTCAAAACCAGCCAAGTATTATACTAGTTGATGAGATAGAGACAATATGTCCGAGGCGGTCTTCAGGCAGCACGGAGCAGGAACGGCGAATAACTTCAGCATTTGTGAACATGCTGGACAGCTTACATGCAGACAACAGCAGGGTTTTTGTATTAGCTACAACAAGAAAGCCAGAAAACATAGACCCTATGCTTAGGCGATTTGGTCGGCTGGATAAGGAAATCGAAGTTCCTGTACCAGATAGAATAAGAAGAAAAGAAATGGTGTACAATTTGCTCAAAAACTTACCAAACAAAATTTCAACTGAGGATATTGAAAATATCTCAGACTTAGCTCATGGTTATGTTGCTGCTGATTTGGTAAATCTGTGCACACAGGCCACCATGAAATGTATAAAACGTTCAAGTGATTATATAGAGAGAGACGATCTGATTGCTGCACTGACTATTGTAAGGCCAAGTGCCATGAGGGAGCTGCTTATTGAAATACCTAATGTGAGGTGGACAGACATAGGTGGGCAGGATGACTTGAAGTTAAAATTACGTCAAGCTGTCGAATGGCCTTTGAAACACGCGGAGAGCTTCCGAAGGTTAGGAGTGAAGCCTCCGGGTGGCGTCCTACTTTACGGACCACCTGGGTGCTCCAAAACCATGATAGCCAAAGCTTTGGCAACTGAAAGTGGTCTCAACTTCCTCTCAATAAAAGGGCCGGAATTATTTTCGAAATGGGTCGGCGAATCTGAGCGCGCCGTCCGAGACCTGTTTACAAAAGCTCGTCAGGTGGCTCCCTCTATTATATTCTTTGATGAAATGGACGCGATTGGTGGCGAGAGGGGGGCAGGGGAGGCGGGGGTGCACGAGAGAGTACTGGCTCAACTCCTGACTGAGTTAGATGGAGTGGTACCTCTAAACTCTGTCACTATTTTAGCGGCAACCAACCGCCCCGATAGGATGGACCGAGCACTATTACGGCCTGGCAGGTTAGACCGGCTGATCTACGTCCCGTTACCAGATTTTGAGACTAGGCTACAAATAATAGAGTTGAAATTAAGTAAAATGAGTACAAGTGACGATGTGAACTCCCATAACTTAGCAGCAAGGACCGAAGGTTTCTCAGGAGCTGAGCTGCAGGCTCTTTGTCATGAAGCGGCGTTAAGGGCTTTGGAGAAGGACCTGGACTGTCCTGAAGTGACCATGGAGCATTTTGAACATGTTCTCAAAGATTTTAAGCCAAGAACACCAGAGTCTCTTCTGAAGGTATATCAAGAATTTGCTTTGGGACAGAAGTCTGGATAAATATGTACCAACAAAACATTATTCAATATTATTGCATTTTACGCCATTATTCTGAGTTGTCTAACAACTAGGGAGTTGCTAGGAGAGCTTGTAAAGTGTGTGCATTTCTTTACATTAGGATAAGATGATAATAATAAGTATAAGTGCCTTAATTTCTAAATCATTTATTTAATAAGAGTTCTTACAGCTATTTGTATAAATTAATATTAAATCTAGTCCTTATTTTAATCACATCAATTTTTAATAATACATGTTTTTAAATCGACTTTTAGATATAAATACAAAGTTGTTGATATCTGCAGTCAAACAAGGAGAAAAAATAGTTTCTCTTATTAAATGTTTGGAAGAAATGTTGAGATTTTTATTTCGCATAAAAAAAACAACTAAGTTAAGATTTCGTTTCGGCACTTGAGCATCTAAAGAACAGAAATTAGTGCCGAATGTCTCAGACCAGAATGTCTGAATATGATTAGTTGAATGAATATATAAATAGGTACACAAACAGTCCTACACACACGGAAATTTACAACACAATAGTTTTGTCGGTTCGTTCACATTGGCGTAGCTTAGAGAACGTTAGAATTATTTTTGTGACTGATTGTAAAGGCTTTTAAAATCGATTATAACTCCATTTGCTACTTATATTTTTAACCGACTACCCAAAAAAACAGAAGGTTCTCAATTCGTCGGAACTCCTATTTAATGTGGGTATTTGTATAACAAACTCTGGTCACACTTTAGATTTCCAAGTAGCTTGCAACACCTTTCCATAGATCTATGAATCAATAGACTGGCATTAGCTACACCAATGTGACTGAAACAATCACATTTTAAATGCAAGTTTAAACGCTATGGTATCTACTAATAAAAATTCGACAAATTGTCTTTATAGTGACACGCATATTGCATAAATATTCGGTAGTACATACTTAAGGTCATGACACACATGAACGGCACGGCAAGGCAAATCAGCGGTTATCTTGTCATTTGAATTTGACCCTTAAATCGTATCTCATATAAAACATTTTACAACGTCAGTATAAAAAGCAAACGGCGGGTGATATCTAGCTTGCAGTTACCTAACAACAGTTGTGCCGTGCCGTGCCGTTCATGTGTGCAATGACCTTTAATCGAATATTTTAATACGTAGCTTCATTCGCTACGAAGAAAAAGTATATATATTATACTTCATATTGCAACATACATTACCAGGACCTATATAACTACGTAGAAAACTTTTTACATAGTTTTTACTTGCTTATATTTACAAGTAATAACTAAATACAAAATGGATGCAGCTAGGAGTTCCATGGTGAATTTTAAAATACATTGTTCATATGATTATTTCGAATGTGGAAAACATCCTAGCTACTTACATGATAGCATATAAAAATCTTATTAGCAAGTTCTGTATCTATAGACAGTTAGGCCGGGACTCCACCAAAGCAGAGATGTGTGCGGTGTGCTGTGTGCTGTGCGAGAAGAGATGTTTTTCAGCTCGCGGGACTCCACCAAAGCGGAGATGTGTGCGGTGTGCTGTGTGCTGTGCGAGAAGAGATGTTTTTCAGCTCGGGTGCGGGGCGTTGAGTGCTCTGCTCGCGCGCACGGTACTAGCAAGATGGCCGGCCGGCGCGCGCGCGGGGTTCTGCGGGTTGCTAGCGGGCGAGAGGGGGGAGGGTGACATCGCTCACTGCACGCCGCTCACATCTCTCGTCTCCACTGCGCGTCGTCCGCGCACAGCTCACATCTCCGCTTCCATCGCGACATACAAATATTACACATCTCCGCACAGCGATCTCCACTGAAGCTGAGCGGAGAGGAGACGTGTCAATAACTCAATTCTATTGGTAGTTTAAAAAACATCTCCTCTCCGCTCGTCTCGTCTCCGCTTTGGTGGAGTCCCGGCCTTATAGACGCCAGCACATCAACCAACTTCAATCTGACAAATTTCTACAATAGATTTTCAACCTTATAACAATAGTGGAAGGTTAATGTTCGATTGGTAAAATTTGATAGATTCGGGTAGGTCGACCCGCTGGCATCTGTTATTTGGGAAATTTTCAATTACCGTTTTTTGTTGTTGTCGGGCAAAAACTAAATGCCTTTGTTATAAGTACAGAGGCTATTAACTTCTTTGTGTCTTTATTTATGCTTTGAACAGAAAATGTCTACATGTAGACCAGCCCATAGATACAGGAGTTGCCTTTTTAAAATCACCTAAGAATCTTAGGTTAGTTAGTGAAACCTCAAAATTTCGAAATGTTAATTTTTCGGTCAGTCTTTTGATAAAGAGATAATATTCATTAAGTTTTTTTTTATTCACAATGTTTTAAATTAAGTCGGGTTACCAGCCGACAAGTCAAACACGACAAATTGTACATAAAGTACATATTATTTTCTTCGTTATTAAAAAAACCTTTTTAGGTATTTTTACTTGAATAAATTGTTCATAATTTCAAGAATTCCATAATGGAAATCACAATGTCTTAGTCCAATTATAGTTTTTTTTATCTTTCATAAGGGGTTTGTTCAAATCAATGCCCACCGAACGCCTTTTTGACAAATCTTTCCTTATCTTCAAATCTGTTTTAACATTATTAAACACTCATGTTTTTTTATGTCAGCTGCTCGCAAGCAATGCTATCGAGTGCGTTAGTTACGTCCCTGTGTGTATGCACCCCAGTATATTCTCATAGTTATATGTACCATTTGGTACAAGCTGATGTAACTACTAAGTTAATCAGATCATAATGCTCTCTGGTACAAGGGGATAGTACAATGAGACTGGTTTTATTGATATTTCTTCATTAATCATTTGACTATTTCAAGTGGGTAATGACTCCAGATTAGGGATCACTCACGCATAATAGGCAAAAGAGGGAAAATTAAATAAAAAGACGCATTGAAAACCTAAAGCAGGTAAAAGTTGCGTAGAGCCACAATCAGGCTCTAAACTTATAAATGGACACAAAAATAATTAGAAATAAGAAGGAAATACATTTGAAAAGAACAGACTACACCAAATCAGGACGGAGAAGTTTTTAAACAACCAATGGAATTTTTCAGGGACATTGAGTGGGCGAAAATAAGATGTTTCAATAACGAAATTCTGTTGCTTTAAACTTCTCCGTCCCAGTTTGGTGGAGTTCAGACCAATCCCCAAAGGGAACATAGGCTATAGGAATATCAATAAAACCGCTCCCACCCTCATGACCCAGAGAGCACTAGGCACCCAGTCTAACCTTATACGCGCAGTATCTCGGTGTGTCGGTTGTAGCAGATGGCGATCCAGTCGGGCTGCGTGGCGCCCCACTGGATCTGGTTGACCTCGCCCTCGGCCGCCGTGTACGCCAGGATAGGATCCTCGATAGCTCGGGGCATTTGTTGGATGTCCCAGATTAAGGCCTGGTGATCATCGCCGGCTGTGCAAATGTGGCATGAACTGGAAAAAAAGTAATAGTAGCTATAGATTTCTGGTCGCAGTTTGTATTGCTTCCTGAGGGAACTATGCTTTTAGCTGAACTACATATATCTTATTCGAATGTATATGTAGAATGCAAGATAATCAAAATCTCTGCTGTAGTTTAATGCGTAAAAAGGAAAAGACATCTAGGTACACATCCGAACGATCACTTATACATATAAGTGTATTTTTTTTATTTCAATGCAACCAAATAGGACCTTACATAAATTGACATAATCTCGTTTTTAAGGACAACCATAAAATTTAAAATTACTCATTAACAAAGTTACCCATAAAAATTAGTAGTAGTACGTAAGTGTACAAACCTGTGTGGAGCCCAAGCGATGCCGTTAACACAAGCGCGATGGTTGTTGAGCCTGGCGACCGGGGTGCAAGGGACCCTCACATCCAGGATGATGACCTCGCAGGCGTCCATGGCCACGGTGGCCAGGTAGTTCGGGTCCTGCTTGTTCCACGCCAAGCGGAGGAGTGGAGTGTGCTGAGGGTCCTGGAGAGATGATAAATGATTTTATTTTTCAAATAGTATAAAATCAACACTTTTACACTGCAAATTTTCTTAAATGTAATACTATAAAGCATTATATATTATCTAGGTAAGCATGATCCATCTTCGACCACGTTTTATAACAATAATTAAAAAAGTTCTTGTCTGTCTCACGCAAAAACTACTTTAAATGGTAAATTCCATGTACACAGATAGCCCGAAAACATACGACTACATTTCACCCCGGTGCAGGAAGTACCCTCGAGACAGAACGAATAGTTACCTCATAAATAATGGTGGAGTGTTCAAGATGCCTCAGATCGAACATGCGCACAGAGCCGTCGGCGCCCACCGACGCGAACATGTCGCGTCCGCCACCCGCGCGGCTGAATGCTATGTCGTACACCTCCTGTTAATTAATAGATCAAGTTGATGATGAACATTTATGTTATTTGGTCATTTTAAATGTTCACAGTACGCTTAAAATAGGCTTTTTTGCTGATCATTAAAAAAAAAATACACTTATGCAAACAGGAATGCTATTTTTTTTTTTTATTTATACCTTTATTTCAGGCAACTAGGGCCCATAGAAAATACAAATACACATATATTTTACATAAAAATACTTATAGACTAATACATACAATTATATTAATTATAACTTAAAACTATTGCACACGAAGTGTCGGCGTCGTGTTTCGCTGACTGGTGTCATGTAGGCGGCCACGAAACCGTCGATACACAACACCTTCCGGCCAAAACTCTTGCTTGAGGAACTTCTCAAGATGATGTGTCGGAACTCGCACCACGAACGACTTGAAGTTTGTATTGTGATGCGGTTCCAACCTCTCGACCCTCAAAGTCCAGTTGGTCTTGACGCGCATATACTCCACGACATCCTCAACCTTCGTGGAGTGGTGCAGCCTGGACACGTACAGCAGCGTTGTCGGTACGGCTGGACGCAGCAACATGTTGGGTCCTGCCAGAGCAGTACCGCACTGGTTCCGACAGGGAGGCTTCTTCTTTTTCCTCTTCTCTACCTTTATGAATCCATCCCTATCGCACGTGTCCTTTTCTGGACCCTGCGTTTTCAGAACCTGTTTAGGCTTGGACAGGCTCCGTTTACCCCCTTTTGCTTTGTCCGCTATTTTAACCTGCGAGTTTAGTGGCTCAACAGGCTTTTTAGCGGCGGCTACAATTGCAGCGTAGGCTCGTTTGGGGGTCGCCGAACCTACACATGTCGTCGTCTCTACCGGTGTCGAGGCAGGGACGGCCGCAGCACACGTTGCAACGCGTGCATTCTCGGCAGCTGGTGACGCATTCGAGCCCGCCGACTCGAAACTGCAGATGGAGGCGTTTTGTGCCCCGCGACGCGTGTTCACATTCGCGGCGACGGTAGGTGACCTACTTGCAGAAATTGCATTACGCAATAACACTACTTCTGCCCGTAGATCACTGATGGTGTTGTTGGACACCTCCAGCTGATGCTGCATCTCGACCTGGTTTTGCTTCAGGACAGTAATGTCCTTTAGCAGCCTGGTGACATCTACGTGATCGAACGTGACGGGAGGCAGCTTATGCAGATCCTTCGCCACAAATTCAGGCACGTCATCCGGGTCGGTCTCCTTCAACAGCGTTACTATATCTTGTACACTCTTCTCTGTGCCATCCCTTCGACGAGACGGCATTTGGCTGAGTTTACCGAGCGACGTGAACAACAGCACCTTGGCGCTGCTAATGTCATCTTCCTTGAACGATGACTTGCAGATCTGCAAGATGCTGACCTCGTCCATGTAGTCGATGGCATGTTTGATAAATGCCAAAACTTCATTGGCTATGAGCGTTTGAGTACTCATAGCGGAATGCGGGCAGCGGCTAAAGCCGCGCAATTCGCGAATATAATTCACACAGCCAGAGAGAAGATGCGGCTGAATGCTATGTCGTACACCTCCTGTTAATTAATAGATCAGTTGATGATGAACATTTATGTTATTTGGTCATTTTAAATGTTCACAGTACGCTAAAATAGGCTTTTTTTGCTGATCATTAAAAAAAAAATACACTTATGCAAACAGGAAATGCTATTTTTTTTTTTTTATTTATACCTTTATTTCAGGCAACTAGGGCCCATAGAAAATACAAATACACATATATTTTACATAAAATATACTTATAGACTAATACATACATTATATTAATTATAACTTAAAACTATTGCACACGAAGTGTCGGCGTCGTGTTTCGCTGACTGGTGTCATGTAGGCGGCCACGAAACCGTCGATACACAACACCTTCCGGCCAAAACTCTTGCTTGAGGAACTTCTCAAGATGATGTTCGGAACTCGCACCACGAACGACTTGAAGTTTGTATTGTGATGCGGTTTCCAACCTCTCGACCCTCAAAGTCCAGTTGGTCTTGACGGCGCATATACTCCACGACATCCTCAACCTTCGTGGAGTGGTGCAGCCTGACACGTACAGCAGCGTTGTCGGTACGGCTGGACGCAGCAACATGTTGGGTCCTGCCAGACAGTACCGCACTGGTTCCGACAGGGAGGCTTCTTCTTTTTCCTCTTCTCTACCTTATGAATCCATCCCTATCGCACGTGTCCTTTCTGGACCCTGCGTTTTCAGAACCTGTTTAGGCTTGGACAGGCTCCGTTTACCCCCTTTTGCTTTGTTCCGCTATTTTAACCTGCGAGTTTAGTGGCTCAACAGGCTTTTTAGCGGCGGCTGCAATTGCAGCGTAGGCTCGTTTGGGGGTCGCCGAACCTACACATGTCGTCGTCTCTACCGGTGTCGAGGCAGGGACGGCGCAGCCACACGTTGCCAACGCGTGCATTCTCGGCAGCTGTGACGCATTCGAGCCCGCCG
>NWSH02000008.1:788964-800906 GCA_002382865.2 Heliothis virescens
AGCAGCGCAAACGCGACCGTACTCGACCGCGCATCGCAACCGACTGCTATAAATTTTATAGTATCAAAAGGAAAGCTTTATAGTATAAAGCTCCTTTCCTCTGATATAGGCACTTTCTGTGATAAGTAAGCCGGGTGAGTGTTGTCTATGTCAGTCAGTCGAATGTGTCCGAACCTTTAGTTTGCCATGTCTATACGTTTATCAGTCTGTGTAACTGTATAAAAAAAAGTATGGTGTGTGTTAAAAATGACTTGTGTCCTTTTTTTTTTCTGAATGGTATGTATTAACAGTTATTTACTTGTATTTTGCAACTGTGTGTAATACATATTCGATATAAATGCACAGATTCCAATATTCATTGAAATCAGTACCGCCAATTTCCTAGAACAAAAATGCTATTATTCCTTATCATGAGCAATAAGCTGAGTCTTCACATGTCCCGAACTTCATTGACCCTGCCCAGCACCTGTCCAGTCTCCAGTCCCCATATGGTGCAGGTGGTATCAATACTGCTGGTGCCGATGAGATTGGATCCACCTCGTTCCAGTCGAAGGAAGTCAGTGGAGCACAGAAGTCCGAGTTCTTGTTGTTATTCAGCACGCACTCGAAGAGAGTGTACGGTTCACCTGCTCGCCAGATGCGGAGGTAATCACCTGGAAAGTGGTGATAGAATATATTATGGATTATATTAAACATACAGTTTTCATGTTTTTACGTTAACGAAGTATGGAAAGGAGTTTTAAGTTATAAAGGGTCAAAAGTGGCATTAACTGGTTTGTGTAGTTATTATGCTGCCTAGCCGATCCTTTGCTTGAACTGGACACACTGCTGTGTGTCTAAGATAAAATATTGGACAGACCCTAGAAAATTGCATATGGCAAAACAGAAATCAAGACTGTGGTGTTTGTACTTCTAATATGGATAAAAAAAAATCTATGCTAATCATTACCAAGCTGAAGAGTTTAATTGTTTATTTGGTGCATTAATTTCGGGAACCACAGAACTTAGAAAATTCTTTCAATGTTAGATTGCCCATTTTGTCTTGGAAAACTATAGGCTACTTCTTATCCAGGTGTTTGGAGTAGTTTCAATAGGATGCAGGAGAACTTACTGGCAGAAGTTTGAACTTAATAAAATAACAAGCATAAAGCCATTTTCAAATGGAATATTATTTAGTCAAGTTAGTCCAATGAAAAGCTTCTAGAGAAACTTAATAAAATTGTGTCTAGACTTACCATGGTAGCCAGCAGGTCAGGGTAGACTCCCTTCTGTCGGGAACTCCCAATACTCGAAACTGCAGATGGAGGCGTTTTGTGCCCCGCGACGCGTGTTCACATTCGCGGCGACGGTAGGTGACCTACTTGCAGAAATTGCATTACGCAATAACACTACTTCTGCCCGTAGATCACTGATGGTGTTGTTGGACACCTCCAGCTGATGCTGCATCTCGACCTGGTTTTGCTTCAGGACAGTAATGTCCTTTAGCAGCCTGGTGACATCTACGTGATCGAACGTGACGGGAGGCAGCTTATGCAGATCCTTCGCCACAAATTCAGGCACGTCATCCGGGTCGGTCTCCTTCAACAGCGTTACTATATCTTGTACACTCTTCTCTGTGCCATCCCTTCGACGAGACGGCATTTGGCTGAGTTTACCGAGCGACGTGAACAACAGCACCTTGGCGCTGCTAATGTCATCTTCCTTGAACGATGACTTGCAGATCTGCAAGATGCTGACCTCGTCCATGTAGTCGATGGCATGTTTGATAAATGCCAAAACTTCATTGGCTATGAGCGTTTGAGTACTCATAGCGGAATGCGGGCAGCGGCTAAAGCCGCGCAATTCGCGAATATAATTCACACAGAGCAGCGCAAACGCGACCGTACTCGACCGCGCATCGCAACCGACTGCTATAAATTTTATAGTATCAAAAGGAAAGCTTTATAGTATAAAGCTCCTTTCCTTCTGATATAGGCAACTTCTGTGATAAGTAAGCGCGGTTGAGTTGTTGTCTATGTCAGTCAGTCGAATGTGTCCGAACCTTTAGTTTGCCATGTCTATACGTTTATCAGTCTGTGGTACTGTATAAAAAAAAGTATGTGTGTGTGTAAAAAATGACTTGTGTCCTTTTTTTTTTCTAGAATGGTATGTATTAACAGTTATTTACTTGTATTTTGCAACTGTGTGTAATACATATTCGATATTAAATGCACAGATTCCAATATTCATTGAATCAGTACCGCCAATATTTCCTAGAACAAAAATGCTATTATACCTTATCATGAGCAATAAGCTGAGTCTTCACATGTCCCGACACTTCATTGACCCTGCCCAGCACCTGTCCAGTCTCCAGTCCCCATATGGTGCAGGTGGTATCAATACTGCTGGTGCCGATGAGATTGGGATCCACCTCGTTCCAGTCGAAGGAAGTCAGTGGAGCACAGAAGTCCGAGTTCTTGTTGTTATTCAGCACGCACTCGAAGAGAGTGTACGGTTCACCTGCTCGCCAGATGCGGAGGTAATCACCTGGAAAGTGGTGATAGAATATATTATGGATATAATTAAACATACAGTTTCATGTTTTTACGTTAACGAAGTATGGAAAGAGAGTTTTAAGTTATAAAAGGGTCAAAAGTGGCATTAACTGGTTTGTGTAGTATTATGCTGCCTAGCCAGATCCTTTGCTTGAACTGGACACACTGCTGTGTGTCTAGATAAAATATTGGACAGACCCTAGAAAATTGCATATGGCAAAACAGAAATCAAGACTGTTGGTGTTTGTACTTCTAATATGGATAAAAAAAATCTATGCTAATATTACCAAGCTGAAGAGTTTAATTGTTTATTTGAGTGCATTAATTTCGGGAACCACAGAACTTAGAAAATTCTTTCAATGTTAGATTGCCCATTTTGTCTTGGAAAACTATAGGCTACTTCTTATCCAGGTGTTTGGAGTAGTTTCAATAGGATGCAGGAGAACTTACTGGCAGAAGTTTGAACTTAATAAAATAACAAGCATAAAGCCATTTTCAAATGGGAATTATTATTTAGTCAAGTTTAGTCCAATGAAAGCTTCTAGAGAAACTTAATAAAATTGTGTCTAGACTTACCACTGGTAGCCAGCAGGTCAGGGTAGACTCCCTTGCTGTCGGGGATCCACATGATCTTAGTGGTTGGGTAGGGGTGGTCAAATGTGCTCTTAGCACTGAACTCACTGGTCTCCTCGTCTAGAGATATGATTTGCACCTGGAAGGTAAAACAATATATTATATCAGTATTATAGTTGGAGGATTAAATATTAATGAACTGAGTTTGAATCAAAGAAGTTGACTAATCCAGCATACACTAGATTCACTCTGTTGTGTAATTGTTCTTAAAATGATTCTACTGTTTAATCCAACAGTTTTATGTTTGTTGGTATTCCAAACTTTTCTGTGTTTTTGTGCTCTGAAACTACTGAACCAGTTTGAAATGTTTTTTTGCAAAATTTGTAAGCTAGACTATCAGAGAGAAGACAATACCCTGGGACACAGGTGAAACCATGAGAAGCAGCTAGTTCTTCATGTGTTTACTGTTTCGTTTTCTTATTTTATCCCAACATTCTCTCAGTCAGTTCTAAGATATTTCAACTAGATTGTCATTATTATACACAAAATATTACTATATTAACCTCACCTTGTTATTATACTCTTCAACAAAGCTGCCGAGAGCAAGTCGGAAGCGCTTGTCCGGTCGTACTGACCAGTTCATGGAGTACAGTGGCCATGGTGCCTGATATCTGCGGACAGAAAAAAAGTATGATAGTTATAACATGTTACAAGTTAAAACTTTGCTGTACAGACACCAGCATATCAAGCTACCTCTGTCAGATTTCTTCAATAGATTTTCAACCTTATCACAATAGTGGAAGGTCAATGTTCAATTGATAAAATTTTACAGATTCAGGTACGTTGACCTGCTGTAGTCTATACTACAGAAAAACATGTTCATTTGGGCCTTCAAGACAGTTTTTTTTTTAAGAAAGCTTGAATATAAAAGGTGTCATTATATGAGTTACATATTTTGTAAGAGCTTATTCATTCTTTATAGCCAAGGATGATAAAAAGATTAGACATACTTTAATATGAACTTTGATTCTTTAGTTACCCAATAAAGTGTTGATGTTTCAAGCCTTTAGGGTTTAATTAAGGGACAGTAAAGGGTAACTTTACACTCACTTGTATATTTCCTTGCGTTTAGTGCTGGAACTTGTAGTGCTCGAACTACTATGTGGCATCGACATACTGCCTGCTTTAAAATAACCCTGTGAAAAGGTTTACAAGATATTTAGCAATATTTACTACATCACTTGAAGATTTAGAGATAAACTTGGGAGGAAGTAAGTTAATTCAATGTTTATTTACTATATTCCAGCAAAAGTTAGCACAAACACAACTTATTCGCAAATAAATAACGCCAAACGTGAACACAATATTGTTAAGAACAAACCTCGTTTTACGATGTAATTAGCTCAACCTCTTTGGTTTTAACTCATGTGTTGCATTAACGATGAAAGTTAAAGACTTTTAATTAGGACAGAGCCTATTTTATGACTTTATTTATAAACTAAATTCCATGTGAAACGAAAGCATTATTTTTACAATTTTGACGTGATGCATGACATTTCAGTCTGTGTGTTGCCACTGTAAATTAATTTGACATTGATTATTGATTTTAAAGAAAAGTTGCCATTACTTGCTAGTTTTAAGGTCGCTCAGATGTATCATCGTTTGAACTTTAAAACAAGCAGGTTCATCAGAAGAATTTACACACTGATGAACACTCTTCAGACTTGTATAGACTCCCCACGNACCTATCCAACGACACATATGTCATTGCTATTGGAGGGGTGTACCAGCTTTCATATATTTGTGCCCATTGTCCTTTGAATTACCAGAAAAGACGCTAAAAAATTTTTAACGAACTTTACGCTTGCCATCTATACGTAATATTCATGCATGGCATATATGCGTTCGTGGCGCGTTGACAATATCGTTGACCTACGAAGCTTGGCCGCCGATCGCTGGTTCGAATCCGACCCACGCCGCTTTTTGCTTTTGCTTTTAAAAATTGCATAATATTCTAATTACAAGCTCTTTTTTATTCTTCTCCCATTTTGGTTGATAATTATTAGAAAGAAAATGGATTCAGAGGACAATATTACTATACGGAGAGGAAAATCCGGATCTAATTATTATTCTTTCGACTCACTGAACCATTTGAACCTATCACAACACTCAACACCATCAGATTATCTTGCAAAAAGTTTGCCAGATCTCTCAGTAGTAACAAACAGCCACATTGAAGAACTCAAGAATGAAATAAAAATTCTTAAGAGTGAACTTGAAAGTAGCCATTTGGAAATAGATAAATTACTTCTTGAAAATAGTCAACTAAAAAAACAAGTGAGTAACGATCAAAATGTTATATCACAATTTAAAAAGATATGTACCGGATCCCCCAATATCTCAAGAACTCCGAAATCTGCTCCAAAAACGAAACCTAAGACTGTTAATAGAACTATTTCATTTATGGCCCCATCACATAATAATAACAACATTGAAGAACAACATTCCCTACAAACAGTGGTCGAATGTTCCGATACAACAAAGTTCCCGATAGATGGCGCAAGTAAACCAACTTCTACCACTACGCGTCAACAGCAATCGACTGAAGAACAAAATTCCACTACAAGTTACCAACACTCTTCACTAGATGGCGCCAAACAACAAATTAAAGGAAAACTGGATGTGAAACGTAAAATACATATTTTTGGTGGAGCACAATGCAGGAATCTTGCTTCGTTGTTACTATCTTCGAGACAAACATCATTATGTAATAATAATAAATATGGAGTGTTCTCCACAATAAAACCCAACGCTCCTGTTCAAGAAATTTTGAAAAATTGTAATAATATAGCTGATTCCGGTAATGACTATATGATTGTATGTGTAGGTGAGAACGAAAGCGACCCCACTTTTTTATCTATTGAATTAATGACGGTTTTAAAACAGTTTAAAAATATAAATATCCTTATTTTAAATGTTTTAAAAAATAAATATCTTAATGAGAACAAACTTAATAATATGTTAAGAAACTATTGTAAATACTTACCAAATTGTACACATATAGATGATACAAAGCTACAATATTATAATTCCAACCTATCTAATTGTAACTCATACTTGCATCAGATTTGTAATAAAATTAATTTCTTTATAGATTGCAATGATTATAAAAAGCAATATTTGTGTAAAACTAATAATTTGCCCATGAAAAAATATGTTGTTGAAAATACTGTATCTAACGCGAAATTATGTACAAACGGAAAAGGTACAATTCCGTATTATTTTAGACACACCATGAATTCCCCCGTAATAAATTCCCCTCATAAACAACCTATTCCGTCTGTGGACACACCCTATAAGAAAGGTACTATACCTTATTACTTTTCAAAAATAACCTCATCTGCTAAATCAGTCAATAACGTAGACAAAAATAAAACACAGCCATTTTTTCGAGAATAATAAAAAAAGAAAATTCAACGTTATTAGTGTTTTTCATCAGAATATTGCCGGAGTACTGAACAAACTTAGCCTTCTAGAATTAAGTATTGAAGAATTGTCAAAGAATAACCCCATTGATATTATTTGTCTTTCTGAAACCTTTATAAAACAAGGAGATGAGCAAAACCTATACCTAAAAAACTTTAAATTAGCCAGTAATTTTTCTAGGGAAAATCAAAAACGTGGAGGTGTATGTATCCTACTGCGTAAAAATTTGGATATGAAACCTATAAAAATGTGTAAAGATATGGCTATCGAAAAATCTTTCGAATGCTGCGGGGTTGAATTACCCTTACTAAATTGTTTAATCGTTTGTGTTTATAGAATCCCAAATGTAGACGCAACTAAATTCCTTGAAAACCTAAACCTGCTTTTACACAAATTAACCTACAGAAATAAAAATAAAAGAATCATTATAGCAGGCGACGTAAACATTGATACACTTAAACCTACTAAAAATACAATAGAACTAAAAAATATACTTTCTAATTACAATCTAATATCACACATCGATTCCCCAACCAGACAGAAGTCATGTATTGATCACATTTATAGTAATATTAAAAACACTACAAGCGAAATTCATAATCATCATTTATCAGATCACAACACGTGTCAAGTACTAAAATTCTCAACTTCAACAGAAACAAATAGACTGAAATATTGGTACGTATTAAAAAAATGTTATCACGACGAAAATATTCGGAAATTCATTAACTGTTTGTCTAGTCTCAGTTGGTCTGATGTGTACAATGAGATCGATAGCAATAACGCATTCAATGTTTTTTATGACACCTTTTGTATGTTCTATAATCTTTGTTTCCCCACTATAAAAACAAAAATAAATGCCAACGCTATAGGTCCAAATTGGATAACAAAAGGCATCAGAAATTCCTGCGTCACAAAGCGAAAATTAAGGTATGAAAGTTACACGACAAAATCAGATAAAAAAATAAAAAAATACAAAGAATTTGATAAGGTACTAAAAAAGTGTATAACTATGTCTAAAAAACGAATAAATAATATATACGTAAATAAAGCTAAAAATAAGTGCAAGGCAGCATGGGATATTATAAAGAAAAAAAATGATGACATGAAATGCTTTCAAAGTATAAAAAATATTAAACATAAAAATAAGATCGTAAGTGATCCTAAAAATATAGCAGATATCTTTAATGAGTACTATACTACACTTAATAATCCAAAAAACAGTACCAATTGCAATACAAACTATAATAGTGTTGAAAACATAAACTCTTCTATATTTTTAAAACCTTGCACACCGACGGAAGTAGTTAAAGCCATCAAAAGTCTTAACGACACCAAATCGGTCGGATATGACCATGTCTGTACAAAAATTTTAAAAGTGTGTGCAGATATTATAGCATTACCTCTTGCTCATGTCATAAATCTATCTTTTGTTCAAGGTACATTTCCAACAAAATTAAAAATTTCCATTGTTAAGCCTCTTTACAAAAAAGATGACATCCTTGAATTAACTAATTATAGACCAATAACTCTAATACCTATTTTCTCCAAGATCTATGAAAAGCTTATGCATAGCCGTATTACCATATTTTTGAATAAATTTAAGGTCATCAAGGAAGAACAGAATGGTTTCCAAAAAAATAAGTCGACTACGCTTGCCGGATTTTCTTTAATGAAGACCATAACAGAAAATATTGATAATAGAATTCCAGTTACAGTATTATTTCTAGACATGTCAAAGGCATTTGATTGTGTTAACCATTCAGTTCTACTAAACAAATGCCAACGCTATGGTATAAGAGGACCTGCCCTAGATTGGGTACAAAGTTATCTTTCGGACAGAACCCAATGTGTTGAAATTGCCCACCTCAACACTAATCTAGTATCCGTACCTTGTAGATCCACTTATCGACATAACAGATCAGGAGTCCCACAAGGTAGTGTCATGGGACCCCTTTTATTCTTATTATACATAAATGACCTTCCCAATATAACACCCCACCAATGTATTTTATTCGCAGATGACATATGTATTATTATCCCTAACACTGACCGAGCTAACGAGCACCACGAAGAAGAGGTTAATAAAACCCTAGGACATGTAATACAATGGCTAACTTACAACAACTTACAGGCTAACTTAACTAAAACTAAATATATACAATTCTCTAACTACCAAACCGTAACCAAAAAAATTACTTTGCAATATAATAATACAACAATTAGCCCAACTACTGACATTAAATTCTTAGGTATAACTGTAGACAATTACTGCAATTGGAAATCGCATATAAATTACGTATGTTCAAAAATAAACAAATTCGTTTTCGCACTAAGACAGCTTAACCATACTGCTACACAATCCACAGCAATTGCTGCTTACCATGGTTATATAGGATCAGTTTTACGTTATGGTTTATTATTATGGGGAAACTCAACTTTAATAAACGAAGTTTTCCTCGCACAGAAACGTTGTTTAAGAGCAATATGTAATGCCGGTCCCCTTGATTCTTGCAAACCCCTATTTCAGAAAACTAAAATACTAACAATTTTTTCCCTATATATTGTCGAAATTGGTCTCTTCGTAAGAAAGCACCCACAACTATTCAAAAAAGTCTCAGAAAAAAGTGTATTCAGCAAAAGAGACCCTAGTAAGATTGTTGTACCCAAATGCCGAACCACTCTGTACCACAGAAATTGTATGTTTATGTGTATAAAAATCTATAATAAAATACCCCAAACCATCAGAGAACTTCCATTAAGATTATTTAAAGTAAAGATAAAGCAATGGTTGGCACAAAAATGTTATTATACAATTAAGGATTTTTTAGAAAATAAGTAATTAGAATTTATGTCATAAATAATATCACAACTTCTATCTCATAATAATTTGTAATTTATAGTAGTTTATAATTAATAATAATGTAGCTGCCCGACTGGGCCTTAATTATTGTATGCCCAAACGGGCTGATTGTTGTACTGTACCTATATATATCTAACACCTGTAACCAACACAATCAACGCAATAAAGATTACTTTACTTTACTTTACTTTACTTTCACGAATATGAGCTATGCGGGCACTCTCACATGTTACTTTAGCAAAGAGGAAAAGCATACCAATTGCATTTCCGGTTGGTTACATTCTCTAAGATCTGTTAGGGTTTTTGCAGAACCGCTGCATTTCTGTTCTAAATTCTAGCAGCGGTATTTTCCGGCATACTGGCTGTAACGGTTTTTGCATGGCTGTATTTTCCTAGGAAAAGCTTTTCAGTAGCTGTCCAGGAAACTCGGAAATTGCTCGTATAAGCTGCAACAAGGTGCCAGTGTCTTAAAAAATAAACGATTTTAATTGAAACAATTATATTCATTTCTCTATCAGAATCGTGCGTGACTTGTTATGATAATAAATATTATAATAAGCTATCTATTACACACACGCACATTGAATAGGAATGAGATTGTTATAATATTAGTCACTGTTAATCTGAATTTTGACCTACATTTAAATATTTCAGACGTGCGCCTTGCATTCCTTCGGCGCTCACGCAATGACGATGTTGCTAGATTAACAAATATTCCCTCTAAGTCGGGCAAACATCACGAAAAGCTTAAAACGTAAAGTGGAAGTAAATGGTAATTATACAAATACACCATTCACTATTAAATCAAGACCAAAGATTTTTCAAATTGACTAAAATGTTATCCGTTGCTGGCACCTTTTCAAAAAGTTCCTTTTATAGCACTGGAATAAGAGGAACCTCAGTGTATCCTGCTAAAATCTGCATAATATTAAAACCGGGACCTACCAATTTATAGAGCTTCCGAAATATGGAAGAACTTGTCATGACAAGATGGTCATCCATCCACGGACCGACCGCGTCAAGCGTTTAACCTTGCGATTGGTCGATTCCACACGGCTTTGACTTACCACGGACCACGAATTCTTCCCTAAGAGCCTAGATTAAATAACGGGTAATTTGATAACTTACAAATGGTATCCCCACCGACCTTATCAATTCTGTGCGCATGCGCTTAGCTCCGGTTAAGGACAACGCTTTCTTTCTTACGTCAACTTTGCGTTTAGGGACTCCTGATATAATTCGTTGCGCAAGTTGCTCCCTAGCGTTCTAAAAGTACACAGCGCATATATCATAACTTCTTATGACTTCTATTGCTGGGCCATAATGCGGTTCATGTTTGTTTTGCTAGCTTTAATACCACTATTATTATATAGCTGAAGAGTTTGTTTATCAAAAACTACTAAGTAGGTAATTTATTTTCAGTGTTAATGGCCTATTTATCAAGAAAGTCTAGGTTTTTACCCGTTGCGCGGAGTTGCTCTCACGTGAAACTGCGTGCAACAGACTAGACTTTGTTAATATTGTGCAAAGCAAATAAAATCTAGACATGAATCAGGGCGATACGACTAAACTGAAGGATATATAATTCCTATCTATAATTTTTTTTTTTAAGATAAATCATATTATATCAACAGTTTTATAACTCTTGCAAATAAAAATGATTTGCCCATTTTGCTGGAATTTTCATTACCAATATTCGGCCAGGTTTTGCGAAAGGCTTAATTTTTAATAGGTAAAGTGTGGCCAGTAATTAAGGGAAATGGAGTAAGAGTGTGCAATTTGAACGGAGGTCGACACTGGTTATCAGTGTTGCATTGCACGTGAATGCAAGTGCATTGTGCAAGTTGCAACTTAAGTAATTCATTGGAAAAGCTTCGGTTTGCTTTGAGAAAGTTGTTTCAGTCGCTGTTTGTAGATATTTATTTTTTAGCTAAGTACACATCTGCGTAAATGCTTGTGCACTGTAAAGTCCTGGACAGCTGGCTGATACCCTTTGTGAGAACAGCCGCCATGAGCGAAATCGGTAGTAGGTACTTACTTCATTATTATTATTTACTGTAAAGTTATTCTTGTAGGTATTTCCCACTATCTATAATAGATATGTTTAAGATACATAACACAGACTAGGTATGACGATGTCCATTATATACAAAGTACACTTGTCCTGATATTATCTATAACCTTTACATTTAAGTGAACTTTACAATGTTTATGGTCACAACCAAGTCCATTTTGTCTACTGCTCCATAAGTCTAATAGCAAGACCAAAGACTGTAGCATTACGTTTATTGATTACCAAGTTGGGAAAAGATTTATAAAACGTGCTTTTTGTAATCACTGTCACCACATCATCATCACCATCACCAGTCAGCGGCAATAGTTTTGGAGGAAACTCTTCATTACTTTTTTTCGTAAATATTGCTCTAATAGACCAGTGCTAATCCCTTTCAACAAGGCAAAAAGTCAAATAAAATTATAGTAGAATG
>NWSH02000008.1:801006-838023 GCA_002382865.2 Heliothis virescens
TCGTCCACATTTTCTTCGTCAGAAAATACGTGACGTCTGGTGGCCCTGGGATCTTGGGCCACATGAAAAAGCAACATTTGTGTGCCTGAGAACTCCGTTTGACGGTAACTTGAAACTTTCGAACTTCAGGAAGTTACAAATATGCCTGATAGGGCTATCAGTTAATACCAAGAGTATTAGAAAGAGCTTCCTTTAATAACAATGTGGCTTGTTGACTGTCACCCCAACTTAAACTTTACCTGCGTCAAGTGCAGTGTGGTGAAAATATCTTAGTTATTTGTGCTTTTTCTTCCAATTTCATATGCCACCTTCCAAAATCTTGCAGGAGCTGATGAAATGAAGAGAGAGTATTATTATTATTATTTTAGCTTATATTGTCCCACTGCAGGGCAAAAGCCTCCCTTCCCTCTTTCCACTTATCTCTGTCTTTTGCCACCTGAGGCCAATCCTTTTGATGGGAGTCCAGTTCGTCACGCCATCTCCTTCTGGGCCTGCCGCGATGTCGTTTCCCGCTATCTGGGGTCCACAGAGTGGTCGTTTTTGCCCAAAGCTCATCCGACATGCGGCAGATGTGACCTGCCCAGTTCCATTTAAGCCCAGCAGCTGTACGGCCTACATCTACAATTTGTGTTTTGGAACGCAGTATGGAGAGAGTAATATAACACAATTTAAACTTAAAAAACTTTAAATTATGTTGCTGCCCTTCTTCTATCCGGATATAAAATTTTGTAGGTCCGAAATTAAGTAATACGCTAAGCGACCAAACATTTACTCTTTCTAGAGAGCTAGTTCAAATCGTGATGATGATTGCCAAATCTGTTCTCACTAAGTATCTCAATGTTAAACCGGTTAGATTAACTATTGAGTTTGGTATTTGTATTGTTTAGTAACGCGGCTGCCTTGATTTGCTAGTTAGACTTTTGTTTAATTGATGTAAATGGTTCGATTAAGGCTTTATTGTACAAACCACCATTATCCGCCTAGCATTTTGCGGATTAGCTTTCTTTCTCACGGGTGCTAGATTATGATTATTGATTTTATGATATTTTTGATTTTGATTTGTAATTTTTACGATTTTGATAGCAAGGGAAATGAGATATGGAAAAGGAAATGGATATGCCTTCCAATGTACCATTTAACACAATAAAACTAGAACACTTTTAAGCTAAACAAAAGCAATTTACCCTTGAATTGAACTAATCACCCACCCACACTACCACCGTTCCAATTCAGACCAAAATTGGCCAATTCTTTAGCAACTCTATCGATAAATTTGATCAGTTTAACGGGAAGTGACCTCTGGTGATCAGATAATTTATCGAACAATGCCCATCACTTGCCAAGTTGCCACCTTGACCCACGACCTTTCGTGCTAAAACAATTACCTGACGAAAGGCTGACCATTCGAACTGAGATCTTAAGATATGTACAGACTACCACATCAACCTACAATCGGTCAAATTTCTTTAATAGGTTTTCAACCTTATTACAATAGTGGAAGGTTAATTTTCGATTGGTAGAATTTGACAGGTTCGTGTAGTTGACTTGCTGTCGTCTGTCGGTACTTGTGGATTGTTAAAACCGTGCAGTTGATATGATTTGTTCGTGTTTTGTTATTAGCGATTTTGAACGGTTTCTGGGTGCAGTGGTTTGGGTAAACAACTTAATAGGCTGTTTTCGGATTCTTTTGTTTTCAGTACGTGGATATGACGCCACATGAATTCATCTACTTGACGTAGATAATCTTGTCAGCGAGGCCCAGTGGGAAAAAAATATTTAATTTTATTCTGCATCCGAAAAACGTGATCGACTTGCTTTAACCACCTAAGTAATTTCATCCGGGGCGAACAATATGGTAGTCACTTAACAATCTAAAGCAACGACTACATTGTTAAAACTTTTTAAAATGGCTACCCAGGCACAGGGTCTATCGGTTATTTCAGTCTTTTGAGCTCCTGATGCCTATTAATAGCATTTTTTAAAATTTCCATTATTCGGTATATTAAAGGATGTTTGAAAAAAATACTTGTCTGACGATGAATATTAATATTTATAATTTATATGATAAATCATTAATAACCACTACACTACTAGTATATAACTACTACATTGTTTTATAGGAAGTGGTAAAACATTAAGATATTATAGCGGACGTGAGTGAGCTGCGCAGGCGTCGGCATAATGCTTAATTACTAATTATTACATTAAACTTGAATAGCTGCAGGATGTATGAAGTTATTTAAAGTTCAAGGTTTTGGGCGTGATCTAATCTTTATGAGGCGGATTGTTTTACAAGACTGTAGGTACGTAATTACATGCGTATGTAACATTGTTACCTGCGCTATAGAAAATAAGCAATAATACCTATTGAAATTTTGAAGTTGCATTATAAAAAATGTATATTATATGCATTATTAGATGTATCCGCCAGTGGTTTCACCCGGATGTCGGGAGAACTCCTCCTCGCACCCTAATAATAACAAAAAAGTTGGCAGTCAGTATGGGTGGTCAGAAAAACTGAAAATAATAAGTAATTTGGACAGTTAGAAGTCTCGTCTGAACAAGTACATCATTCGGTAACATTTGTGTATCTTACCGTAAGATCCACAAATCCTTTAAATAAAATAACATACTTACCAACCGAATAAAAGAATCTTCTACACCAATTAAAGCTGTCGAAATATCACAACAAAAGTAGCACTACAATTATTTATACTTACTTCAGTTACTGACACACTTCAACGTTAATTAAATCGCATTATTTATGACCCGTACACTGCGCGGCATACAAAATGACGTAGCTTTACGACAGTGTATGACGAGGCGTGTCATCGTGTCATCAGCCATTTGTAATTAGTTTTAATTGTGAAATTAGGCTCGTGTGTTAAAAAACTTGAGTTGTGAATGGAGAAGAAACAGAAATAATTTTGAATAATCGTTATGGGACTTTGTTCTTAAGAACACCCTAAGAATACTCCACTTTTGTTGACACGTGTGTTGATTTTATTCCGTTTGAATAATATAGTCAAAATAACTGTCCTTCAGGTAACTTGGGGCTTGTGGCACTGTGTAGGCCATATTTTACAAACTGGGCCTATTTGGCATAACAGCAACGTCTGCGACGCAGATATCATTCCTTTGTTTCGATCTCAATATGCCAAAATCTACGAAGTTTGATTCGAATGCGGTTAGAAATAAAAACTAACTATTTCGTAATCCAAAATGTGTAATAGTTCAATAACTAACGTCGTCTACGTCTCGGGACATGGAAAGACTCCTCGGAGCTCAACTGCACTTTGTACTTGAGGTAGAGAGACCGCAAGATGATGGCCAGCACGCATAAGAATGCTGTCCATAGCACGATGCTGGCTAGTGCCGAGTTGTAGGTATAGTACAGGCCTCTATGTTTTAACGTCCTCAGGTAGATCGATTTCTTGATCCGGTACAATCGCGTTTGCTTGGGCCTGAGGCTGAACATTTAGTATGCTGTTGTGTATCATGTAACTGCTCATATTTTAAGAGCCACCAGAAAATTCTGCAACAAAAAGTTGTTTATAAGACGGGGTTGTGTCGAATTTTAACAGAGGACGAGGAGAGTAAATAGTGAATTATGGAAAATAAGACAGTAGAAAATATACAAATTTCATGTCTGGAGATCGTAGTGTAGAGTATTAACGAGGTATTTCATGAAGCACGTGGAATAGGAAATTAATTATTTTATTTTTTATTCGAATCCCACTTATGGCTGTGCCACTTAGGAATACCTTAGGTGTGCTTCCTCTGGGTGTGCTTTGTGGAATACCTCGTATCCACTAATAAGGATGTTAGACAATGCGACAAAAGTTGCGTTAAGTGCCGGAAGCAGGCCGCTTCTAACCATTCCTCTTGAAAATCACAGCTGAGATAAGTTTTAATATGACTTGAGAACACTTAAGCTACTGGTATACCAATGGTAACGTACAGATGGCTCATTACATTAAATACATATTATACCATCCAGACTACAGCCAACAAACACGCTCATCACATAAATTTTGACCGTATCGGGAATCGAATCCGGGACCATTAGTTCGGCAATCCGGCATGGTAACCATTGAACCAACGAGGTGGTTAATTGTCATAGAATTCTAAATTCCGCTTACCGCATTAGTCAAGGTCCTTAATATACATCAAGTACAGAGACCTAACAACTACCGCGGTGACCACCAGGGCTCCCGTCCATGCGGCCAAGGTACACAATTGCACGCCTAAATCCCAGCTGCCGTTCCTTCTGTGCAAGTGCAGACATTTCTTGACGAATTTTCGGAACTTAATATACTTTGGGTCCGCATGACAATGCCCGATCCGTGGCTTCATAGCAGTCGTTGCAGCTTTCGATTCGTTCATGCTTATACATCTTCGTGACAACTTCCCAGACTCAAGCTCTTGACTTCTGAGGGTTAAGGCAGTTCATCATGTTAATGCTGTCTGAGTGGGGGGAAAGGATTTTGATTCATTTTGCTGAAATTTTGTACAATTTGGATCGCGTTGTTTGGATGTCACATTTTGGAGTGACAGTGGTTTTCATTTTAAATGGTGGCAGGTTGTCAAGGTCTTGTTAAAGAAGTTTATTATACAAATGTATCTAAGTATAGAAAATAAGGTTTAATTAATTACTATTATTACAAAATCCACAAAACCGATTAAATTGTTTTGTCTGTGTGAATAAGTTATATATCTTTTCTGTTTCAGAGACCTGAAAAACCAAATTCGAGTTTACAATTGACTATCGATACTTAAAGAATTTCATCAAGGTGACACAGCAGTTTTATAGCACAACCTAAAGATTCTCCTAAAAAACGTATTTTCAATCTAAATACTTCTAAAGTTAAATAATAACCTAGGATTGGCTAACGTCCAACATTTGCAAGTTTGCTCATTTTCAGATACATTGACTGACTACTAATGTAAGTTGAAGGATGTTTTGTACGCGAATGAAGCAATGGACTTTGAAACACTTATGGTGCGTTGCTTCTTATGACCTTAAAGCTTAGGTACTACGGTTTACCTGTGTACAGCACATCAATCTACCTCCATCATTCAAATTTCTCCAACAGATTTTCAACCTTATCACAGTAGTGGTAGATTAATGTTCGTTTTTAAATTTTACAGATCAGTGATACCTTACCATTATCCGTTTTAATTCTACTGTTTTGTAAATACCTTAATTTTATTTTAGGATGCATGCAAGATGGTCGGCCATCCACATATCGACCGCACCAAGCGTTGCTTAACCCTATGATCGGCGAAACATTCGGCTGTTACTTAACAACGAACTAATCAATTAGGATTCGGTACCTGGATAAAATATAGACTATGTTACTCTCGACTGATGTAACTCACCATCAGTGAAACCATTTTTCAAATCGGTAGAGTTGTTTCGGAGCTTTTAGGGTAGAAACAAACAGATAAAAAAATCATTCCTTTTTATTTAATTACACTTACATTTACATTAAGATTAACTTTACTTTTCATTGGACATTCTAGTTTCGTTACATTATTTGCACATCACCCAAAACCATTTCATTACTTATCAAGTAAAAGCGTAACAATGTAGTACAAATGGACCTATTCTTTGCATCGCAACATCCGTTGTTCGAACAATGCGCAAGCGCATAACTCTCCCCCTACTATAAAGATAATGTTCTAAAGACGTATTGAGGCGCCATTGTATAAACCAACTGGTTTTGTTTGTGTAATTGAAAGAATTGGAGTGTAAAAATAAACTAGAATAAGTCTCCTATTAGTCTAGTCTAGAGTAACTTTATAAGTGTGATAATGATGGGCGTAATAGTTAGTTTAGGGTTTGATGACCAGGTCGACATTAAAACTGACGAATCTATACTAATATTATAAAGCTGAAGAGTTTGTTTGTTTGAACGCGCTAATCTCAGGAACTACTGGCACGATTTGAAAAATTCTTTCAGTGTTAGATAACCCATTTATCGAGGAAGGTTATAGGCTACTTTTTATCCGGGTACGCCGAGAAGTTCCCATGGGAAAGCGGGTGAAACCGCTGGCGGAAGCTAGTTAAATATGAGGACTATATTCACGCCTTCAAACAAACAAACGCTTCATCTTTATAATATTGGTATAGATAGGGGACATCTTTTCGCGACGGGGGGAAACCGCCTGCAAGATACCAACTATTTTCACATGACGTTTTAACTAAAACAGTTCAGCTGTTTAGTCGCGAATGCGGAACAAACTCACTAACTGAAATTATGTTACCATAATTGCAAGTCAATGTTAAAATAAATAAACATTAAGTGAGAAATAGTAACAAGTTGAAGTTTAGTCAAGTGTTTTCCTCAAGTCTTCTGTATATAAAAACATAGAACTTAGCTCTTACATAAATGCAACACCATTTGCCAAATATAAGTGACCACGCATGATGTTCTTTAGTAAAGTTCAATAACTGTTTTTAATGTAATTGGTATATGCTGAGATCTAGAAGTATCTAAGTAAGTGGATAAGTTTGAATCTTCTACGGTTTTTTAAGATTTGCTAAACCATTATTTTCTATGTGTGTGTTTCTTTGGACGGAGCGTTTGAAGCGAGAGTTTAAGAGCATTTAACCATATTACTATAACGTAACATAATTATTTACCAAAGGCATATCCAAAAGGATTTTTTGGTGGGAAATTATCAATGATCCCACAGTGTGATGTCAGACTCTTACTGACTCAAGCCCACCATGTTCCTTCTGGAGTTCTGGAGCCCTTCGTGTACCAGGGCCGCGGTAACTCGCGCGAATAATCCCGAAATGCAGTCATCATTACCTAAAGAAATAATTGCGACAACTGGTGATAAGCTCGCGAATTCCGATGAATCAAAAGCCGTTACATTATACAAAGCAGTGGAAAAAAACTCCATCGGAGATTTTATCGGCGTACTTTGCAAAGATAAGTATTGAAAGAAAGTATTTTTACAAAACAACAGTCCTTGACATATCTGGTACAAGTCATACGTTGAGGCAACTTGCATGTAAAGCAACTGCGCCGTGTTACAACCTTCTTATAATGAAAAACGATCTTTAACACAATGGTGTAAGGTGCAATTTTAAGTTTAACGCAAGTAATTGTAAGTTTGTGCTGTTTTCATTTGCGATGCGGCCCGCGGCAAAGTTATTCGTTTCGGTTTCGGAACGCAACACGTTATCGTAACATTTTACTGGCTGAATAACCAATGGCCGTTGCCTTGGTTTGTTTAGTTTGACATGTGTCATTGCGGTCGCTAATTTTGGCGCCAATTTCTACTTTTTTTTCGCCTATGCAAACATTTGCACAGATTATATAACTATATAGTTGTTTGTTTTGATTAGAACTTTTTAGTAGGTCTTTTTTCAATGTGTAAGTAACCAGTTTGTAGTTTGTTGATGCAATAACGGCCTTTGTATTTACAAACGATACGGAAACTGTTATTAAATTCCTTTGTTGGATGCAGAATAATCTTTTATTAATAATTATGGGTAATTTAATATTAATAAGGTAGCAGATGGCCTAAATGTCAACGTTAATATTTTTGTATATTTTTTCATCACTTTTGGACATGGTAATAATTTACCAGATTAATTTATTACTGGAACTTTAAGTTTATGGAAATTTCAGTCTAAAAGAGAGACTGCTTATTTTCTGTAGTCTAGAAAACAAGTATTAAGAGCTAAATAAGTGTTACAAAAACTAGCAGCACGAATGTGGCTCAATGGATCACGATTTAGCCGAGCTACCGACAAAAACAGAGGTGACGGGGCGTGGGAACCAGTGAACTATATTAGACACGTACGCCGCTGATCTTAGGAACAAAAACTGCTTAGTTATCTTGGATTTAATTGATTACGTTTGGTGAAAATAAGTTTTATAGAGAGATTTTTATGTTCAATTGTTGATTTTACTGTGAAAATGCATGCAATGTTATGGAAAATATAAAGTCTTCTTGATTGAAATATTCGTTATAAGCTGAGAAGAATTAACCCAGACCCACTCTTACTCCATCTAAATGTATTTGCTTACAGATCCAGGATCCTACTGAATATAACCTGTGCTTTTTATATAGCTCAGCGAGCTATTCCACAGTTTCATTAGCGTCCCATACCCGCAAAAATATAGCCTATGTCCCCCGGGGATTGTGTAGTTTTTCAATATTGAAAGGACTTTTCAAATCGATTTAGTATCAGAGCTTTTATGGTAGATACATTTACGTACACAATTTTTATACACACACTAGCGGTTTCCCAGGATCTGGGGGAACTGCGTCCCGTACCCGGATCAAATTCAGGCTATATCATTCGGTGATAAAGTAGCTTTTCAACAGTGAAATAATTTTTCAAATCGGTTCTGTAGTACCGGAGTCTTTAACAAACAAACAAACATCACCTCTTTGCAATATTAATTCAGGTTTCCTCATTTATATGGTAATATTAGTCACCATGACAGTAATCTTTCCGGATCAACATAACAAAAGGACATCGAGTACCACCATGGTAATACTTAACAAAAAAATAATTGAACCAATCTAATCTCCTATTCTTAGATAAAAATACTATTATAGTGGAACAGATTGAGAGCACGACCTTGCGAGGTTGAGGAGTGACAATAAGACCAGACTGTGACGCATGAATTCGGAAATATAACCGGATGATTATGACCTTGAAGAATAGGCTTTTATTCTGGGAATTATTGCTAGGGGATTCTAATATTGAGGTTTGATTATCCGGTAGCAATTGCTTAGTAATGGCGAGATTCCACCAAAATTTTCACACCAAGAGTTTCGTTACCCTTGAACAGTGGTTCTTAACCTTTTTGTCCTGAGGGACCATTTGTCAAAATTTTCTTTATGCCACGGACCACCCAATAGGTTTATGGATCTGGTTGGTAAAATTACTGCAACCACCCCGAGTCGCAGTCGGGCGTTGACGCGCTCGGGTAAAGTTGTGTTGACTCTTGTAACTTATTTATTGGCATGGCTCGCGGACCACTTGAGATGCTTCCAAGGACCACTAGTGGTCCGCGGACCACCGGTTAAGAACCACTGCCCTAGAGTCTGAAGGTCTCCAGCGGTAACATGGGTAGATTTTAGCATCAAAAAGCAAACCCTGAGCGTCAGCGTCTAATACCTGTAGGTGAAGCTTTATTAATGATTTTCCACATCTGTATAAAGCTGATGAGTTTGTGAATGAGCTCATCTCAGAAACTACTGGTCCATGAACAGTTCTTTCCTTTTTAGACTAACCCATTGAATGAGACACGCATTAAGATAGGTAAGGCTATATGAAACAGCTAGTACCAAATAAGAGAACCCTGGGTATGTGTGGAAGGTCCTGACTTTTGTTACTACAAAAAATGTGTCGTTCAAATTCTGTACATATATACTACATATCTACTCTTGTTAAATGCTATGTTATTAAATAGTTACTAATGTTCTATAGCCAGGGGCTAGTGACGTATAACCGGAGCCGGTCGGCCTTGTCGCGCCCTTTGTCACATAACTAGGGCACGTATGAGGTGCACCTGGGACAACCCAATGATATGGCGTTTGGAGGTGTGGTGTGAGGCGTGTCTGTGGTAACTTGGTGTTGATGAAAATACGTAAATATCCTGCTATACTGTAGTTTACATGGATGTTTGTTCCTCGTTGAAAAAGGACTGGATGGATTTTAATAAAATTGGGCAGTAAAATCCTATTAATATCTGAAAGTTTGTTTGTATGGAGGTTTGTTCTTATTTCGCGCGAAAACTACTGAAATAATGTTAATGAAAGCCGCAAATAATAACTATAGCTTATGCGTTTTAATAGCATATCAGCTAATTCGGGAAGTATTTATCCCGGCAAGCGTATGAAACGGGTGCTGTTAGCAAGTTTAAGCTTTCATAATTAACGATAACAATAGTATTTTTATAATCCTGAATTTTGACAGTTCGCTTCCCAATCTCCAAGCGCAGTTACCTACTTGTCAAAAATAAAAATCTCCTAAGAAGGAATCAAAAGCCTTTAAAACTCTTCAATCCATAATTTCTCCATTATACATTACACGGTACTTATAATGTTCGCTCGTAGTAATTATTCGGCCATTTATTTTGCAAATGGCGGCCATTGAGTGCGAATTAATAAAAAGATCGTGATCACTAGCAGTACACGTTAGATGTCTGTGGTTATTCCGCTTCCGTTACCGGAATGTCTGAATCATTTGCTAATGTACTAATTCACTTCATAATCACTTAGTATTATTACATATGAGTCTATTTCTAAAGTAGGTACCTTCATTACATACATCACTGAAACAAAAAGTATCAATTGAGTCCACGCATTAGGTTTTATTTCATTTATTCCTTGAGTGTTGTTCGCCCGTTCGTTAAGACGACAGCAGGTCAACCTACCCGAATCTGCCAAATTTTACCTATTGAACATTAACCTTCCACTAGTGACTAGTGTGATAAGGTTTGAAAATCTATTTAAAAAAAAATACAGATTGTGGTAGCTTGAAGTGTTATCGTCTGTATTTTGTCTTCCCTTAAAGTGATCAGATAGTAAATATATAAAAAACGTATTTACGACCACCTAAAAATTTTAACGCATTATAGCGTCATCAATTCCTCCCTTTCGCTGTCGTTTGGGAGCGTGCCCAAAATGCTGCCAAAATTGTCACGTTGGATAGCAATGCTTATTATTTGTAATTATAGGTAAAAGGCCCATTTTTTTCCTATCTCGTTATTTAAATTAATATAAATAACAAACTTAAAGACACAGGAAAATCTCCAAATACAGCGTGGGTTTTATAAATTACCAACATATTCTATAAATAGACTTCAATAAGCCACAAAAAAGGCAGTACCTAGACATAATATTCGCATAACACTATTACATACGGTACCAACATATCCTGTTGTTGAAAGGACCCGGTGCGTAAGCGCAGAAAGCCTGCCATTGGTCGGTAGTGACCTTGAATGCGTAACGAAAGTGAAATGAAATGAAAACTCTATGGTATGACGATGACGGTGCGGTGCGGTGCTGTTTGAATGTGTGGTAGGAAATTTTACGAGTAGGTAGGTCTTACGAATGTCTGGTAATATGTAGTATATGGCTCGTATTATTGTAGCTAAGTTATGAGTAGGTACACTTCGTTGTACCCATCTTAGTAATAGGGTCCCGTTTTACTCTTTGGGTACGAAACCATAAAAAACACCCTCTTTTTTCTGGTCGTGACGAATGTACAATAACCCCATCGAATTACGCCTGAACGGCTGGACCTATTTCTAGCATTCTTTTGTTTTTCTAGTCAGGAGAAGGGGAACATCTGTTATTAAATTGGATGTTCATTATTTTAGTCACTTCAGCCAGCACCTTCACTCGTGTAGCGTAGGAACTTCTTCATGCAGATGGATAAGTTGAAGCCTTTTTGATCCGTCCTTTTACAGGTTTAATAAACAGTTAGTTGGGTAATTAGGTATCTAACATTGAAAAGAAATCGGCGGGAATTACTGTTCCTGAGGTTGCCGCGCTCAAGGAAACAAAACAAACACATCAACTTTATAATATGTAGTGTATATATTTTTAACTCCAAATTACAAGAAAAAAATACAAACAGTCTATAAATTATTTCTACAAAGAAAGCTGCTTATATTTTTTTTATTCGCTAGTGATTTATGTGACACGATACGGGCGGCGCCATGGGCAGAAACTAGTAATGTATATGGGTGGTCTCGCCCGAGTACAGACAACCTTCGAAATCTTAGATCTGTAGAGTTCAAACACACTAACAGTTTATTTATTTTATTTGTTAAGTGTCATTTTACATAGTGAAAATGATATGCATTGTTCGTCTTGCAGTGCGGCAACACTTTGATATCTATATTGGTATACTATAATATAAAATATGCTAACTATATCTATACTAATATTATAAAGCTGAAGAGTTTGTTTGTTTGTTTGTTTGTTTGTTTGTTTGTTTGAACGCGCTAATCTCAGGAACTACTGGTCCGATTTGAAAAATTCTTTCAGTGTTAGATAGCCCATTTATCGAGGAAGGCTTTAGGCTATATAACATCACGCTGCAACTATTAGGAGCGAAGAAATAAGGGAAAATGTGGAAAAAACGGGAAAGATTATTCATCCTTGAGGGCTTTCGTTGCGTGCGCTGCGAAAACGGTTCAAGATACCAAAAATCGTACAAAAGAATTATTCCTCTTTAAATGAGCTAAAAAAATGTCCGCGACAGTATATAATGTCTATCTTTTAAGATTAACTCTCTAGAACCGTTTTTATGGTAATCTTTGGTGGAAATGATTGCATTATTTGTTAAGAGTTGTATCAACGTAATAATATTAATTTTTATCCAAATCTATACTAATATTATAAAGCTGAAGAGTTTGTTTGTTTGTTTGTTTGTTTGTTTGTTTGTTTGAACGCGCTAATCTCAGGAACTACTGGTCCGATTTGAAAAATTCTTTCAGTGTTAGATAGCCCATTTATCGAGGAAGGCTTTAGGCTATATAACATCACGCTGCAACTATTAGGAGCGAAGAAATAAGGGAAAATGTGGAAAAAACGGGAAAAATTATTCATCCTTGAGGGCTTTCGTTGCGTGCGCTGCGAAAACGGTTCAAGATACCAAAAATATATGTACGAAAGAATTATTCCTCTTGAAATGAGCTAAAAAAATGTCCGCGACAGTATATGTCTATCTTTTAAGATTAACTCTCTAGAACCGTTTTTATGGTAATCTTTGGTGGAAATGAATGCATTATTTGTTAAGAGTTGTATCAACGTAATAATATTAATCTTTATCCAAATAAATAATAAATATTGTTGTTGATTAAGAGTATTTAATCTATACTAATATTATACAGCTGAAGAGTTTGTTTGTTTGTACGCGCTAATCTCAGGAACTACTGGTCTGATTTGAAAAATTCTTTCAGTGTTAGATAGCTCATTTATCGAGGAAGGATATAGGTTTCTTTTTATCCGGGTGCGTCGAGTAGTCTTCTATCTTCTTCTTCTATGTTCTTCTTCTTCTATATAAATAAAACTCAAAGTCCTGACTGATTCACTGACTCAACATCGCACGGCCCAAACCCGTGAACCTATAAAGCTGATTTTTTTCACAGAGGTTCATCTTAAGACTCTCACGCGTGTTAAGAAAGGATTTTTTGAAATTCGTGTCCTAAGGGGTTGAAATAGGGGTTGAAACTTTGTATGGCGAATGATTATTAATTACGAATTTCGACATGAAACTTGGTGAAGTTATTCCTTGAAATAAATAAGTAAAGACGTGTATCACATTTTTTTTTAATAAATCCCTCAAAGGGTTAAAATGGAGTTTCCGGTTAAAATGGGGTTGACAATTTGTATGGTGAACTAATCAACGCAAGGCCCAAACCCGTAAACCAATAAAGCTGAAATTTTGCACAGAGGTTCATTATAAGAGTTTCACGCGAGATAAGATTTTTTTTAAATTCGTCTCCTCAGCGGTTGAAATAGGGGTTGAAATTTATATGGCGAACCAATATTATTTACGAATTTCGACATAAAACTTGGTAAAGTTATGCCTTAAAATAAATAAGTAAACACGTGTTTCACGACTTTTTGAAATTCCACCCCTAAGGGGGGTAAATTGGGGTTTGGTAATTTGTATAGAAGGCTTATGATTTTTGGAGAAAGTGACATGAAATGTGGACGATAGGTTTCTCTTGGGGTGTAGACATCGCATCGCATTTTACGAAAATTTATACTCCTAGGGGAGTAAAACGGGGGTTGGTGGTTTGTATGAAAGTCCTATGTTTTTGATGTGTTTACCTGATGCAGAACCGCAACAGATGAGCTAAACTATAAGAGATACAAGAATGCCGCACTGTAAAAAATTATCCACGTGATAAAAAATTTCTGCTGAGATATTTAATTTGAAGATCTAGAACACCTTATGTGGAACTTCAAGAGCCCAGCTATACTATAACACGTGTAGGAATGATGTCTTAGCAAAAGTTGTTTAGTCTGGTGGGTTGACTTACAAAAATGAAAGTTCTGAATCGCCTCGCGTATTCAGTCGCTACCGGGCTCTTAGAATACGACATCAGATGCTTCAGATCTTTGATTTTAACGACCCCGTTGTTGCTGGCATAAGCGACATGATCCGCGGACGAAGTCGCGGGCAGAAGCTAGTAAAATTATAAAAGCTGAAGAGTTTGTTTGTTTTCTTGAACTCGCTAATCTCAGTCAAATTGGTCCGATTTGAAAAAATCTTACTGTTAGATAGCCTATTTATCGAAGAAGGTGAAACTTAGGCTACTTTTTATCCATGCAAGAAGTAATTCCCCCGGGACGTATGTGAAACCGCTGGCAGAAGCTAGTTATATAATAAGAGGAAACATTTTTTTGTTTGTTTGTACCCTAAAGGCTCCGAAACTACTTAACCGATTTGAAAAATTCTTTCTCTGTTGGGAAGCTAGACTATCAAAGATTTATATACAGGCTTTATTTTGTGTGGGTACGGGAGGAAGTTCCTTCTGTGCGCGAGTGAAACCGCTGGAAAACAGTTAGTAAAATTATAAAGCTGAAGCGCGCTTATCTCAGTAAAATAGGTCCGAGTTAAAAAAATCTTTCATTGTTAGGTACTTAGCTCATATATCTAGGAAGGCTTTAGGCTATCTTTTATTCGGGTGCGCTACGAAGTTCCTACGGGATGCGAATGACACTGCTGGCAGAAGCTAGTGAAAATATAACTCTATAATAATGTTGTTTTTTTGTTTGTAACTCAATATATCTGAAGCGTGAAGGTCGCGGATGATATTACATTGTTTTAAGATACTTATATTATAGACGTAGATATAAGTTGCATTTGTTTATTTCCTTTGATTCGGATAAAAAAGTAATAAGGTAAAAAAATGGCGCCTTGAAGTTGTGAATGACTCATTGAGAAGTTATTTTATACTATCGTGTTAATTTACTGAAAGCAATTTAGTTTCATTTGTTTCTTACCGGCTCGTAACAGTCAAGTCCGGGGCATTTATTACGTATGCATAAATCAGTCTATCAATTAGCGAAAACGGTGCTAAAATTCGAGCAGCATTTTTTGAGATTATATTTGAAGAACTTCATTTTATAATACGAGGTACCTAATTAATATTTTTTTAAGTTAAAATAGTGTATTTTCTCCTATCTTCTTTAAGTGATCTCATAAATTCTTTGATACCACACGATATAAGATTAATTTTGGCCTTGAATGCCACCCATTTTGTCAGCGTCCACCGGTAACTCCTGTCTAAAGTGATAGGTGTATGATCGTCAGGGCCATTTCTAATTGGGGAGCTTCCTCACATTGTTCACTCAGTGTGTCATTTTGACACTCATTGGGGAAGTTTCTTTAACAATAGACTTAGTTAGTGAGCTGTCGGAACATCCGTGAAGGTTATTTGGAGTAATTTCAGTAATTTTCTACGTAATTTGATTATGACTATAAAATAAATATCTTCGTAGTTGTCAGAGCCGAAAACTATGGAATGAAGGATTTCCCATACTCACCGCGCTGGGCATGCGTGTTGGTGAGCGCAGTGTGGGATATTGTTAGCTTCAGAGATGCTGCTGCCCATCTCCAAGCAAGGCATTTAATATCCTACTTTGTGTTGTGTGGTGAAGATTACAGTAATAAGTATAGATTCTGTAAACTATAATGAATTAATAAATTAATGGCAGGAGGACGTGCTATTAAACTAGCCATTTTTCAGCGGTTTCACTTGCGTCCCCGTTGATCTACTGCCCGTACCCAAAATAAAATTAGCCTATATGTATAGCCTCGGGGATAACGTAGCTTCCCAAGAGTGAAATAATTTTTCAAATCGCTTCAGTAATTTCGGAGCCTTCACCCACAAACAAAAAATTGTACCCTCTCTATGATATTCGTATAGTATTATTAAAGCGGTCTGGATATTTTAGATCCATAAACGAGGTAGATAAGAAGACAAATCCACGAGAATTAACTCGTGTTAAATAGTTGTTATTCAAAAGCGTTTGAGAGAAACGATCCATTAAGTACGTATTACTTTACTCTAACATACAAATTACGACGAAATAAAGCGAGCAGTTAATCCGCAGAATATTAAGTTTTCACGGCCCAGTTCTCGAAATTACTTAATACAAAAATCTCTTAAAATTTCACAATAAAAATGAAGCAATTTACTTAATTAATAAAAATATATTTGCATTATTCTCGGATAATACGAGTAGACATTTAATTTATAGTCTTAAGACCAGTCTCAGAGGTGTTCTAGATAACTGCCTGGCTGATAATGCGATAGAAAATATAGGATTATCTGTCAGATAGCTATCTAAAACCTTATTTGGATCACCGAAACTGTTCCTTAGAATTTAATCATTATTTCGGTGAGTATTTATAATGGCAACTCTTATAATTAAAACTGTGTGGCCATGTTAAAATCTATCACTTCAGCTGTACACTACATTTCACAAGAACTTCCTGGAATTTATAATCTGCATAATAACTTGTTATAATTACTCGCAACGGGTTTCCCTATGCACGACTTACGTAAAGTACAACAGGTTCGATTCCGATTTACTCAAGTGTGGCAAATGTTATTATTATTTAGTGTTGTGTGCAATTTTAGGAATGCGACACGACAGTGTATTTAAAAAAAATGGTCTTTGGTAGTGACCTAATTTTTATGCATTTCGGTGTATTTGACCTACAAAATTTTTACTAGGTATAACTTTTTTAAGGCTTTAGAATATTATTATTTATAATTTTACATTGCTTATCACAAGTAAATACAACAAAAGCTCTAAAACTACAGGAAAATTGTTTCGCAGTCGGGAAGCTACACTATCCTTAGATAACATAGGCTATATTTTATCCAGGTACAGGAATTAATTTCCACGGAATACGGGTAAATAAATCATTGAATTCATAGTCATTCAGACGACGTGAACTAAAAGTATACATATATCTATACTAATATTATAAAGAGGTAAAATTGTTTGTAAAGTAAGTTTGTTGGTAGGGAAAAATTTCTCTGGAAGTAAAGAACTGATTTTAAAAATTATTTTACCATTCGAAAGCTACATCATCCATGATTGACATAGGCTATATTTTATCCGGGTACGGGCAGTAATTCCCACGGGACGTGAGTGAAACCGCGGGAAACGGCTAGTTTCATATATCTATCTATTCATAGACAAGTCATTCAATTTTATCTCGACGCGGATATGAATGGCCGTCGACCACAGACGCGGGTAACAAGTGGCGCAACTGTTGCGGTCGACAGTCGCGCGCGTGTTGGTTACTAATTGACCCCAAGAAACCACAAGTGGTTGCAAATTACGACTAAATACAATAAGAGTAGTGTAAAAAGTTAACAGAATTGGATGTTTGTTTTGTAAAATAATTATTGAGGAACTTTTTTTCGAAAGTAATATTATGAAGAGGAAAGATTTGTATGTAAGTATATTTGTAACGCATTGGCTCAAAAAGTACTGGATTGATTTAAAATTGCATATATTTCACTGTTGGAAAGCTACACCATTCCTGAGTAACAAAGGGGGGGACTTCCACTCTTATTCGGCTGAAGGAGGTTTCCCGACGATGCGGGTGAAACCGCGGGAAAACAGCTAGTTGAGGTATAAAAATATTTGGGCGAATACTCAGTAAATATTGAAAATAAATATTTTCGTTACGTTTATTTGATAAGGTTACAAGTTGTTATATAATGTTACGAAGTTGTGGATAGTTAAATAAAATTACAAAAATAATTGTAAAGGTTGAATTTGGATTATTAAATAAACGTAAGAATCTGATTAGTAGTTTTCGAGATGATTTCGTTTAGTCATAAAAATCATATTTCTATAAATATTAATACAGATTCTATAAATCAACTTGAATGTCAATACAGGATGTAACATTTACAAAATTCAAGATTAATCGTTCAATATTAATTTGCAATTAAAACTGTGATATACAGATCATAATTCATAATATTTTTTATACACAATTTTTTATACAAAAAAAAATGTCATGTCATCATGACATAATTGTTTTCTAAGAAATTAAATTATTATAATTCACAATAATTATGCTGTAGTGATTTATTGTGTTTTTATTACTAGGCAATTCTGTGTTTAGTTTGGAAAAAAATGTCGTAAAGAATTTTCTTTAGTTCCGTGAAATGTACCACTGTCATCCACATTGATTTTCGTCGGCCTGCCTAAAACTTCTAAAGCCCTAACACAAAGGAACACCCTATCTGCTTCCGGATCGAGGAGTGTTGGTGATATAAGTTTCCTCGACTCCATCGTCATTTCGAGCCTGGATACCGTCGAGCGAAGGTAGAGCGAGTCGTGTCGTGCCAAGCACTCCGTTGGCCTTAGAAACATACAGTTCCAGCTACCCAGCCTCTAGATCGGTGCCCAGAGAATCTTGGATCATCATTTTAGCCACCAGGTGGCCACGGCCACCTGCACAATGTTGCCGTTTCATATATTAATAAACAGATAAGAGAAGAATATATCAAGATGTTGGTGCAGTGTGTGTGCAGTGTACATTCAAGCAATATATATATTTATTTTAATTTTTGTACAGTACGTTATCATATTTTTTAGCATAAAAATTTTTTATTTTGTTATTTTCTATTTGATTTAATGCATGGTGACAGCAGCGACGCCGGTAGCAGTGCGTGTCAACCTTCCACATCGGCTGAGACCACAGTGAGATGTCCCCTCTGTTCCCAGGCAAGATTTTTTAAAGGGGAAAGGGGCCTGAAGATACACTATGGCAAAGTCCACAAGCAACAAAGTGTATCTCAGTGCCCCTTGACCCCGCAACTTACGACAGTTCATGACAGCCAACCGCTCTGGAACACTTTATCAAAATTAAAAAATAGTACACCCATTTTAAAAAGAGTGCCTCGGGGTGCAAGGCGGATTGTTGCGTCAAGCTTGGCGCGATGTGTCCGCCTTGCAGCCCAGGAGAATACCGAAAGCGCCTGGGAACAGCTACTTACCCTCCCTTACAGAATACTACATGTTGACAAAACTCAAATAAATAAAAAAACACTCACCAACCAAATAAAACTAAACTGCAGTCTTTCGACCTCCATTCTAGACCCAAACCTTGCAGCAAAATTCAAAATTACCTCCAAGAACTTATGTCAACATGTAGAGACCAAGTTAGGTGAGGGTGACATTAGGGGAGCTGCTAGGATCTTGTTCAGCAGCGATGTGGTGGCGCCGTACTCTCCAGATACACTTGCCGCTCTGGAGAGTAAGCACCCGGCTCCTGCGGATGACCTCACTTTCCCCGACCCTCCAGAACAAAATTCCGACCACCTGACGGTTACAGCCCAACAAGTAGCTGGAGCTATAGCTTCCTTCAGGAGCGGCTCCGCCGGCGGCCTTGACGGCCTGAGCCCTCAACATCTAAAGGATCTGATAGGCTCAGGCGCTGGGGAAGCTGGTGAGTCGCTTTTGAGGGAACTTACGGCTCTAGTGAACCTTATGCTCTCCGGCAGTGTGAACAATGCCGTCGTCGACGTGCTTTACGGAGCGAATTTATGTGCGCTTCGTAAAAAAGACGGCGGCATTCGTCCCATTGCCGTAGGGTGTACGTACAGGCGTATGGCAGCCAAAATTTGTTGCAAGCACTACCATGACGTGCTTGCCAGCAAATTTCAGCCCCTGCAACTCGGATTCGGTTCGAAAGGGGGCTGTGAGGCTGCTATACATGCCCTCTCCACCTTTTTAGATTCAAAAAAAGGTGAGGTCATCCTTAAGGTTGACATAAAAAACGCCTTCAACTCTGTTAATAGGGACACTTTGTTGGCTGAGGCAAAAAAGGAATTACCCGAAATTTATAGTTATCTTTGGCAGTGTTATAGACACCCTTCTAAATTATTATACAAGGACCATGTTTTGGAATCTGCAGTTGGATGCCAACAGGGTGACCCTCTTGGGCCAGTCATTTTCAGTTTAGCTATTCATCCCATTATAAAACAACTAAATTCTAAATTCAACGCGTGGTATTTGGATGACGGCACCCTAGGAGGTGATAGAGAAACCGTTTTGAAAGATCTTATATTTTTAAAAGAAAAGTTTCATGCCATTGGACTCGACCTAAATCTATCAAAGTGCGAAATTTTTATACCTGACAACACCGACAGACAGACAATACTTTCAAAATTCAATGTGATAGCACCTCAAATAAAAATCCTCGACGAAACGTCACTGCACCTCCTTGGTTCGCCAATTTTGGAAGATAGTTTTTCAACATTTATAGACACCAAAATTTCAAATTTTAATGATATTTCAGATAGACTTTTCAAAATTAACTTACATTCGGCATTTACTTTAGTAAGATATTGTTGTTTCGGCCCTAAATTTATGTATAATCTTCGCTCCTCTCCTTTATGGAAGCAGCCAGACCTTTTAGACAGAGTTGACCAAATTATCCGTAGTACCCTAACATCTCTTTTTAATTTGGCTTTGGACGACCGAGCGTGGCTGCAAGCCACCCTTCCGATTAGATTTGGTGGCCTCGGCGTTCGCAAAATTTCCAGCATAGGTCTACCGGCGTTCTTATCCTCAGTCTGCGGCACCAAAAAGTTAACCAGCAAAATACTCTCTCCTTCTCTCGATGACTTCGAAGTGCCGTATTTGACTGATGGTTTGAACGCCTGGAAAATGGCTTGCCCAAACACAGCCTTCCCTGACAACCCGACTTCCCAAAGACAGTGGGATGAGCCGCTCTGCAGTTTGACAAGAAATAAACTCCTTGAAACATCTGTCAATACTGCTGAGCGTGCCCGCCTGCTGGCTGTGGGAGAATGGGAGTCAGGGCTTTGGCTCCACGCACTGCCTTCACCCAGCATTGGAACTATGCTGGGTGATACCACATTCCGGCTCGCTGTGTGCCTACGCCTAGGTGCTCCCACTGGAGCTCCGCATCGCTGTCAATGCGGAGAATTTGTGGACTGCCTTGGGCACCATGGTCTTTCTTGTAGCAAGAGCGCAGGTCGCATGGCACGGCACGCCAGTATTAATGACATTATTCGTCGGGCTCTTGTCACCGCCGGGGTGCCAGCTGTTTTAGAACCCAAAGGCTTGGCACGTGACGATGGCAAGAGACCAGACGGGATGTCCATAATGCCATGGAAGATGGGAAGGTCTTTGGTGTGGGACGCAACATGTGTCGACACCCTTGCACCTTCCCACCTTCCCAGCACGGCGAACTGTGTCGGTGCGGCTGCTGCAGCTGCTGAAAACCTCAAACGGCGCAAATATGTAAACCTAACCGGTAATTGCATGTTTGAGCCGTTTGGGGTCGAAACATTGGGACCATGGGGCCCAAGTGCCCATGGTCTTTTTAGAGAAATAAGCAGACGCTTAGTGGAGTCCACTCGTGACCAAAGGGCTGGCCTATACTTCGGTCAAAGAATTTGCATTGCCATTCAGCGTGGCAATGCGGCCAGCCTTTTGGGCACGATTCCCGCTGACAGCGATGCGGATGAGTTTTTTGATACATAATTTTAATTTGTTTATATTTTATTAATTTTAATTTAGTAATTTAAGTTTGTATATATGTAGATTGTATATATTATTGATTAAATCTACACAATAGGCAAATTGCAAATGAATTGGCGGATACTACATCTACGTACGTACGATTCTAAAAATACTTAAACATGAATTAACAAAATATGAATCATAAAAATAACACGTTGATAAATGGCTCTTGTAACAGGTCCATATCCTTATAGGATAAATAAATCAACTTTATAACATTGAACAAAGATTCAATACAAAGAAAACTACGGAAAAGAAAAAAAATTGGATTCGATCAGAAACCCATTATATTTTAGTGAAAATGAGAAGTGACGAACTTCCTCCAGATTGCTAATGAATTTGAGTCAGACTTCCTGAAATCTTTACATCTCCTTTTAAAAACTATTTTAGAAATCAGAATGACTTATTCAAAGGAATTCATATAATTCTAATAGCCTGTTCTACAGGTATAAGATAAAGTTCTAGATAGTTATAATTTCACAGATAATACCATAGAAAAGTGGTGAAAATTAAAAACAAATCTATGTCATTGTCTGTCAGATAGCTGCCTATAACTTTATCTGGAACATTAGAAACTTGCCGTATTTCTTTTTAATAAACTGAACTGTTGTCATAAATTAATCAAGAACACTATAAAACAAAACATATAACAACGTAGACGAGACACTTAATCAATAGCACCTTAAAGAAACACTCATTATAGTAGGTCTCAGAAATAAATCAAACGCTTTTATAGGCTTTAAATTGTATCACCAAAAACACAAGTACGACCCACATATTCACTAAGAATGTAACATGTTATATAAGTGACTTAATTAATAATTTATTCACTGGTAATAACGTAGCGTAATTTTGTAAATTAAGTAGTAATTCTGCTTCGTACACGCGAGCTATGCGCTTGCGCATATACGGCGAGTGTAAGATGAGCTGATTTGAGGTAATGTGTTACTACTATAGGTTCATTTTTTCTGCCTTTTGAAGACTAAGAAAATAATTTTATGACAAGGAAAAAAAACTGAATTTTTTTGGTAGTCAAAGGGCCAGTCTCAGAGGTTCCAAATAAACTTCTTGATAACTACCTGACAGATAATGCCATAGAAAAGTACCCAGGCAAAATTTAAAACATTTCTATGGTATTTTCATTCAGATAGCTCTAAATAACTTTATCTGGAACCAGTGAAACTTCAATATTTTTTCAAACTATGAAAATCAAGTTATGTTGCTTACGTAGTTAATTAAAATTATTTAAAATTGTTCAAAGTATTTAAAATTGTGAAGTTGAAAAATTACATCTTTTTACACAGTGGAAAGGCCTGAAATGGTAAGAATATTGATAATAATATCGAATTGTTTTTAATCTTCGACCAGCTGCCTACATTTGTATCTAACTACTATACCTAAATCTATGCACAAATGCTTAGTGCACACATAAGTAACGTGCCCATAATTCTAACCCTGAAAAGCAGTTCACCTGAGTTATGAAAAACAATGAAGTACGAAATAAACTCGTAACAAAATATCTTCCACTGTGTCGACCATTCAGTCTAGCTAAAATCTAGACCAAGGCTAGGTCTTCATGTAACATGGTCAATGAATCTAAATATATGCATAATATTATAAAGCTTGTTAAATTATGTAATTTCAATGCCAATCAAGGTTATTGGGTTGATTCTTGAAAGTGTGGATGATATTGTTAATATTTTCATTTCTATTTGTAATGTTTTGTAGTTAAAATATATCCCGCGTTTTCCATTTTTCCAGTAACCCATAAAAAGTGACGTAAAGGTATTATTTTTTATTGAAACCAAAAAATAGGCGTTCTGGTGAGTGGGAAATTTCAAAAATAATTGAAATTATTTAATCATGTACTAAACTAAAACGCACCAAAAAATTCCTCCCCATCGCTGTCGACTGGGAGCGTGCCCAAGAGGCTGGCTGGTATTTATGGTCCCGTTGGATAGCAATGCTTATTCTTTGTCCAAGGTTGTAGCCAGCCTTTTGGTCACGCGAAGTGTCAACCAGCCGTTTGGATAGGTCATTAAGAAGTGCGTATTCGGACCCCACGACCTGAGGGTTTCAACCCCAAACGATTCGAAAATATAGTTGTTAGTTTTTAGTCCTTAGTATAGTTTGTGGGGTTCCGTACCCAAAGGGTAAAACGGGACCCTATTACTAAGACTTCGTTGTCTGTCTGTCTCCCTATCTCCAGGCTGTATCTGATAAACCGTGATGGTTAGGTTTTTTTTTAAGTTAACATGACCAGACCATGTACTTAATAAATCTGGATATACGAGTCTAACGTTTTACGCATGGGAAATAAATTCACTTTCCATTTTCACTTTTCTTTCCATTATTATCTCTTATCTATGCTGGAGCCTCTTAGCTCAGTTCTTGAAGTTTAATATTCATAACTATTCCTTCTTTTTCTTCTCTTCTATATTTAATCGAGGAGCATTTCTTCTATTCTTTTAATGAGAAGCTAACCCTTAGGATACCAACCTACAATAATAAAGAGTTACTTGACTTAAACGAATGAAACGTGAAGTTCGATTAACTCTCAATGATTCAATGGCCTATAAGCCAGAGCATTTAATAAAAATAGACATCAATTATTGCGTTAATAAACGTTATAACAAAACTAATTGTTTTTCGTTAATCAATTTAATTAATATGTGTCGGAAACTTTCTACGTAAAAACATAAATTCCGTATTTCGGGACTATCGTTATAGGAAGCAAATGATCCAGATTAATCCGTTCGACACCGCACAGTGAAAACATTCAATGTAATTAATATAATAATAGTTTGGGGGGGAGGTTATATAGTCGGCGTCTGCGTTCGGCCGCCATTCGGCGCGCGTACCCTTCGCGCATGCGCCCGCTTCGCGAGTGACAAAAGTGACAGTTTAACCCTAAAATGGCGGCCAAATTTTACGTAAGTGTCAAAATTAAGTGCAGATTTGTGGTTTTAGAACGCACCCTGGATTACGGATTGCTCGAGTGATGCAGTGGATTTTAAAATGTGGAAAATACGAGAACGTACATCGTAAGGTGGTTCTAAGCCACATTTCTGCGTCCATTGTTTTGCATGTGAATAATTGATGTTGCAGTTTGATATTTTGTGAATTGTATAAGTTACTTGTGTACGTTAGTTGTGCATGTATTATTTAGTTCGAGATTATTTGCGGCTCTATTTGTTGGTTTAAAAAAGCGTAGCGATTTGTTGCGGCAGTTTATTTTAATTCAATTTTTTTAAAGATACATTTGAATTATATTTTTATTATTTACGTCTACTGCTGTCCCTTTTAAAACATTTAATTAGTTAACTATTAATTTTGGGATACAGTAGTTTTTAAATTAATCAAAATATACTATACTTTTCCAAATATTATCTTAGACTGATATTAAATGATCTCACCTAGTAATTAATTAAGGTTTTAATCGCACCAATGAAGTGTATATAGAACACTTCAACTCTGAACTTATTTTGCATTCAAGGACTCGAAATAAAATGAAAGTTAACAAATGTGATATATTCTAGAAATGTTAGGCAATAAGATTAATGCCTAGGTCTAGTCAGCTAGGAAAGGACAACTGGTTGTCCGGGTCGATAACCTTATTCTCTATATTTTATAGTTCTACTGATATTCATAGAACACTTTCGCATTTGTAGGGTTGACTATCAAGAGGAAAAAACAACACTAGCACATTTAACAGGCCTGATATCTTGAAAGTAGAAATTCTAATTTATTTCCGAATTTAAAACCAATACTAAAATAAATAATTTATTGAATTCCGATAGATACCAAATTGCATGAAATTAACATAATTTAGATAAAATTAAATAGCCAAACAACTGAATTAGTATTCTAGAAACAGCCTCCATTTCCGTATGCAAAAAATATTTTAAAAATCACCAAGGATAACCTATTAACCTTTGTAAAAAATAGTGTTATTTCTAGATGTTTTTGACACAGTTCTACAAAGTTATTTAGTCTAATTNGGCTGTATCTGATAAACCGTGATGGTTAGGTTTTTTTTTAAGTTAACATGACCAGACCATGTACTTAATAAATCTGGATATACGAGTCTAACGTTTTACGCATGGGAAATAAATTCACTTTCCATTTTCACTTTTCTTTCCATTATTATCTCTTATCTATGCTGGAGCCTCTTAGCTCAGTTCTTGAAGTTTAATATTCATAACTATTCCTTCTTTTTCTTCTCTTCTATATTTAATCGAGGAGCATTTCTTCTATTCTTTTAATGAGAAGCTAACCCTTAGGATACCAACCTACAATAATAAAGAGTTACTTGACTTAAACGAATGAAACGTGAAGTTCGATTAACTCTCAATGATTCAATGGCCTATAAGCCAGAGCATTTAATAAAAATAGACATCAATTATTGCGTTAATAAACGTTATAACAAAACTAATTGTTTTTCGTTAATCAATTTAATTAATATGTGTCGGAAACTTTCTACGTAAAAACATAAATTCCGTATTTCGGGACTATCGTTATAGGAAGCAAATGATCCAGATTAATCCGTTCGACACCGCACAGTGAAAACATTCAATGTAATTAATATAATAATAGTTTGGGGGGGAGGTTATATAGTCGGCGTCTGCGTTCGGCCGCCATTCGGCGCGCGTACCCTTCGCGCATGCGCCCGCTTCGCGAGTGACAAAAGTGACAGTTTAACCCTAAAATGGCGGCCAAATTTTACGTAAGTGTCAAAATTAAGTGCAGATTTGTGGTTTTAGAACGCACCCTGGATTACGGATTGCTCGAGTGATGCAGTGGATTTTAAAATGTGGAAAATACGAGAACGTACATCGTAAGGTGGTTCTAAGCCACATTTCTGCGTCCATTGTTTTGCATGTGAATAATTGATGTTGCAGTTTGATATTTTGTGAATTGTATAAGTTACTTGTGTACGTTAGTTGTGCATGTATTATTTAGTTCGAGATTATTTGCGGCTCTATTTGTTGGTTTAAAAAAGCGTAGCGATTTGTTGCGGCAGTTTATTTTAATTCAATTTTTTTAAAGATACATTTGAATTATATTTTTATTATTTACGTCTACTGCTGTCCCTTTTAAAACATTTAATTAGTTAACTATTAATTTTGGGATACAGTAGTTTTTAAATTAATCAAAATATACTATACTTTTCCAAATATTATCTTAGACTGATATTAAATGATCTCACCTAGTAATTAATTAAGGTTTTAATCGCACCAATGAAGTGTATATAGAACACTTCAACTCTGAACTTATTTTGCATTCAAGGACTCGAAATAAAATGAAAGTTAACAAATGTGATATATTCTAGAAATGTTAGGCAATAAGATTAATGCCTAGGTCTAGTCAGCTAGGAAAGGACAACTGGTTGTCCGGGTCGATAACCTTATTCTCTATATTTTATAGTTCTACTGATATTCATAGAACACTTTCGCATTTGTAGGGTTGACTATCAAGAGGAAAAAACAACACTAGCACATTTAACAGGCCTGATATCTTGAAAGTAGAAATTCTAATTTATTTCCGAATTTAAAACCAATACTAAAATAAATAATTTATTGAATTCCGATAGATACCAAATTGCATGAAATTAACATAATTTAGATAAAATTAAATAGCCAAACAACTGAATTAGTATTCTAGAAACAGCCTCCATTTCCGTATGCAAAAAATATTTTAAAAATCACCAAGGATAACCTATTAACCTTTGTAAAAAATAGTGTTATTTCTAGATGTTTTTGACACAGTTCTACAAAGTTATTTAGTCTAATTTAATAGATACAAATGCCTTAAAAACTTTCTCTAAACAACTCACACTATTCCAGCCAGTTCTACAGAAAATACATCTATATATCAAATTCAACGATTTTAGATTTTTTACGCAGTTTAAGCTAGTTTTTTTAATATTATTTATATTAATTTGCTTAACTTAAATCATTGTCAAAAATACTCAAAAAAACTCAGTTTTAACACAGAAAAAAAACATACTCCATTAAAATTCTCACATAGTTATAAACTATTACTCAACAAATGTAAAGCGGATAGTTAGAAAACAACGAAAGTTTTGTCGGATGGTACGGAAAGTGAAACCAACTGCGGGAAGCGAGCTGGTCGGTGCCCCGATATGTGGTTAGATACCTACGCGATATTTATTACTTTAACGATTAACTTTTTATTTCGTTTTTATGCTAAATATGTGGAGAAAATTATTGTGTGGAATTGTTTTTGTGTTGTGGAAGGAAAATTTATGTTTTTAAAGCGTTTTTTTTTCCGCAAATTAATTGGTGTTAAAAAGATTTTTAATGGTATGAACAATCATAATAATATGGATGGTTTCATGGTTTCACCAGTTTAATAGAATTGGGTACCATAGGAAAAAAATAGGAATCGCGTAAAAAAATTGTCTCTTTTGGATATCCCACTTCACACTATGAACTAAAATTACAATTAAAGTCAAAATATTATCTAAAATAGCTTATGGAAAGAATAAATTATAGTTCCTTTGTAATACCTAATTTAATATATAAATCTATTAAACAATACTTCTCATTACATCTAGATTAAGGCTGCGCGTGGGCAATGCTTCAAACTAAGCGGCCATTGCAACAGAATATGACATTATCATATTAATGGCTATTAGTATCAAGTACCAGCTGTTACTGTGATTCATACAGCCTGGATGACAACCTACCTAAATCCTGTAGGTTTAGATAGAATAGCTATGAGGAAAACTTCATATGATTATAGCGAAATACATTGCAAAAAAGGTGGTTTGGTGCCTTCTGTCTTCACATTTTTTTTAATAAATTATATCGCTATAATTCTATTTATTTACACACACTTATCTACAAGAATATAAAAGAGTTACTCACATTAAACTTAAAATTAAATACTACTTCTACTGAAAATGGCCAAAAATTCGTCCTAATTGCTGTCGACTGGGAGCATACCCAAAAAGCTGGCAGCATTGCCATATTAATATTACACTACGGATTGTTTAATATTAATATTACAAAATAGACACTTGGTTTATAAAACAACTGCTTTGTCAATTTTTGATAGACCAATTCCAGAATATCTTAACTGGATTATCAGTGTCCTTTTTCCTTTCTATATAATAGTAAATTACTAATAGTTACACAGTGCAATTGAAACAATAACGATCATTTGAAATTCGCGTGTCTTACTCGTAGGCTTGTAGGTCAGACGCGGGGTGAAGGGAGGGGGCAGGTATGCGCTCGCGCAATCGTCCTAGTTCCCAGACAGGACTCGGAAGTGGAAATATCTAGATTTTGGTGTTTAATTCTTATTTTGGATTGTTATTAGGTATAGGTAATTGGATATGTGCTAAAAATATGTTGTGTATATTCAGGTTGTGTAAAGAAATTATTTTACAGGTGACAATTTTCTAACCATTATGTATTTAAGAAAATCCTTTTAACTAGCAAATAATTTGAAAACTTTAAAATTCATCAAAAAATATATTACAGACCTACCTCGCTTGTAGCCAGGGTTTGAACTATAACCTTCCTCGTGAATCACTCTATCTACCTATTGGTGAAAATCGCATGAAAATCCATGCAGCTGTTTTTGAGTTTATCGCAAACACACAGACAGATACACTTATCTTATAATATGTAGTAATTTCTAAGCACAGAACCTAGTTTCCTATTTATTATTGAAAATCAGCATAGCTTATTTACAAATCACCATTTTCGGAATAATCTCGATCAATCTAGCTTCCTATAGTTCTGTTACTGGGCATGCGCAATCGGCCCCGTTCTCAGATAGGACGCGGAAGTATCGATGTGATCTTATCCTTGCGAAATGTAGATCTGATCTCTGTCTATGGTGTTTATATTTGCATAAAACAATTAAAACGCTGTGAGGCACTGTGGTGGATTAATGTTTCTTGTGGTTCTAGCGAACGGTGATAGATTGTGTGTGATGTTTCGAAAATGTTGGCGAAATTTCAACCTTTGTGCGCAAACACATGTTAGTAGTGGTCTCGTATTGACGCGTGCAGATTTTTTCTTCAATAAATTTGATGCAATCTCACCATACATATAAGATCATTATCCACCCATAAGGGCAGGACTTCTATTCCAATTTATTTGGGGTCAGCGCAACATATTTTTTTCTTACATACTTTCATAGCCCTCTCTACTATATCCATCCACATTCATGGTCTCATACCTTCTTTGGTCTTCCTCTGCCTATTGCTACATCTACATCATGGTATTTCTGCTACATGCTACATGTCCTCTTTTTCGATGTCCAGCACCCTGATCCATACAGGACCTAATACTATAAGATCATCAATACAGTTAAAATCCCTAGATAAATCTTTAAACATTATTTAAACAAACGACAATATTTGGCCAATGTTCTCGTGGGATCCAGGTCGGTGATGTCGAATGTGGTGCACGTGATAATTTGAGCTTTTTATCTTCGACGCGATTATCATAAGGAGGTTACTGCACAATGGCTGTTATGGCTGATCTTATCATTGATTGTAGTTTGTGCAGCTGTTTGTTTGTGGTGTTCGATTTGTTTTAGATTTTGGTTTTCTATGTACTTACTTTTAATCTACTTATCCACTATTGTAAATCCTTAACCTTTGGGTTTGCACATCACACTTTTATAGGACAGTTAATCAGCAGCCTTAGCTAAATAACTTTTCGTTTTATTTTTGAAGCATGATTATTAGATTGTCTTTTAATGCTCATTAAAAGTTTAGAAAAAAACACGGCCATTTTAAATTTAGTTTTGATGCATTTAAGTGCATAATTTATCTAAGAAAATATTCAATACATTATCACATCTATTAGTAGCCAAATAATTAACATCAAACGATGTAATAAGACCTCATTTCATTATTACATGCACTTTCAATTACGTGGGGTTATGGAGCAAATCAATTATTAACTTCGCTTAGAACAAAATGTAGCAATATAGCAATAATGTGTAAATATCAGGACTGGCAACAAAAACTAACGGTAGGCGCCTGCTTCGGTTTGTTAGCAAAAACTGTGTTAACTAACTTTCTGATTGATTATTGCAACTTTTGTAAGTAGCATCTCACTTCGATTTAGTGAAGCTCGTATGAATTTATCGATCAAGCTACCTATAAGATTAATGCTCGAAATGCTGTTTGTACATAACAAAATTGTGCATAATGCTTAACTCTAGAAATCAGATATAAATAATCAGCATCGCAATCCCAATCGCAACCACAAGCAATCGCATCCCCAGGAAAATACTTCCTGCACATAGATAGAAAGTAACGTTAGTATATGTTAGTCTGACACAAGCTATACCTACTGACAACTTCCATCACAATCCATCCACTATTTTTGTGAAAGAAAAACATAACCTCATTGTTGATCATAGTAAACTTGAACTGGTTAAACCTATAAGGGTTATTGACATAATTGACATGTAATTTACATTACAAAGAGATCAGATGAATTAGAAAACCAACCTTAGCAATTAACTGTACCTAAAAACGCATGCGCATTGAATATATTAACCAGACGTCTTGTAAGACTTTATATACGTACGTGGGAACTTGCAGAGAGCGAAACTTTGACAAAAACAAAAGAAGAACATAGTATCATTGTACTGACAAACATCCACAATATACAAACGCTAGCACATCAACCTATCACAATCTGTCAATTTTTTTCAATTTAATAAATTTAACCTTATCATAATAGTAGGTTAATGTTCGACTGGTACAAATAAACTGACTGATTGGTACAAATAAACTGATTGATTGATTGATTGGTAAAATTTGCCAGATTTAGTTGACTGCTGTGGTCTGTACTAAACTATCTTTTATTATAATGCAAAAAGGTATTAATTAAATAATAGAATGACAGAATTCATACAAACGCCTTTTCAACACAATTTTTCGAGTACCTACCAAGTAAAATTGTTACCACATGCTTTTCACGCATTTTACATGGTAAATTAAAATGAGAGTAAACAAATAGCCACACATTTTACGCGTATATGCGTATACAAAGATTTGGAAATGGATCTTTCAAAACATTTTTGTAATAAAACAAAAGACGAAGGCCACAAATACCGTTAATAATGTCACTGTAAATAAATAATAGAAGCTAAAAGAAAATATTACTTAAGTGCAGCGAAAATTCGGACGTGATGTGAATGCTAATCAATTAGCAAATTGTAACGAAATCGATAATAGCCACCTAACTGCCAATGTTTATCTATACTAATATTATAAAGCTGAAGAGTTTGTTTGTTTGTTTGAACGCGCTAATCTCAGGAACTACTGGTCCGATTTGAAAAAATATTTCAGTGTTAGATAGCCCATTTATCAAGGAAGGCTATAGGCTCCTTTTTATCCGGGTAGAGTAGTTCCCACCGGATACGGGTGAAACGACTGGCGAAAGTTAGTAAACTATACATATAACAATCAATATCTTTCTACATCCTTCAATAGTTACAACATTTTTTATCGTCTACTTACAATAAAACAAATTCACAACTTAATAAATTAGAACACATTAAAACTGGCACACAAATATACGAATAAAAAGTCCAATCGATTACACCGATTATTCGATTATCGATTACGCACTCACATAATAATCTTTATCGTATATAATTGTAATATAATCGAGCAAGTTATCTCGTTGTGAAAGCTCACAATGTAATGCCTACAATTATATTATCGGCTCTAAAAAGATATTATGTAAAAATCGATGAAATATTTTGCAAAAGCTCTTGCTTAAATGGAACTGTATGTTTGTGTCATGAAGGCTCCGAAACTGCCGAACAGATTTGAAAAATTCTTTCACTAATGGGAAATTAGTCTATTCTAGAGTAAAATAGGCTATATTTTGTCCGGATACGGGAAGTAGATCCCGCGAGACGTGAGTGAAACGCGGGATACAGCTAGTCGTCAACTAAAGCGATTGGTGCCTGTAAGTTGTTGCATGCTTGATAATTAAGGAATGTTTATCTGATCAATAAACTAGATAATAAGATATTTGGAGAATATGTATTTATATATAAAAAACACCCATCCCAACCTCAAAACTTATATGATCAGCATCATTTACTTTATCTTTCTACTAGCTTCCGCCAGCGGTTTCACCCTTGAAAACTACTCCGCGCACCCGGATAAAGAGTAGCCAGATGGGCTATAAATGGGCTATCTAACAATGAAAGAATTTTTCAAATCGGACCAGTAGGTTCTGTGATTAGCGCGTTCAACCAACCAAACAAACTCTTTAGCTTTATAATATTCCGTATTAATCTAAATTATGTCAAATCAATATAAATTACAAGTATATTACCGACCAAATTAGAAACTACACAGCTTCATGACGACAGCACATCAAGTTACCACAATCTGTCAAATTTCTGCAATCAATTTTCAACCTTATCGCATATAAGTAAATGTTTGATTGGTAAAATTTGACAGATTTGTATACGTTGACCTGCTGTCGTCTGTACCATATTAATATGTCTCCAATTAAAAGTCTCCAATATGGGGCAATTTGCCACCTCGTGTCTCAAATATGTAATTTATAGATTGGTACCAGATTAGTACATTCACTCGCAAGATGTTTGTCAATTTATCATATTTACTTACAACATTATAATAAGATGCTGTTACATTATTTTAATCATTATGCTTTAACGTGTTGGTTAAAACATGGAGAGATGACGCGATCGATGTTTACATTTTTAACCGACTTCCCAGAAAGAGAGGAGGTTTTCAATTCGACCGCGTATATTTTTTTTTAAACTAGCTGATAATTTATATATCTAACACAGTGGTCGGCAACCTGCGGCTCGCGAGCCACATGCGGCTCTTTGGATAGGAAGCTGCGGCTCTTTAGTTCCATACACAAATATTATTTATTTTTTAAATAAAAACCAATTAAAAAACTTTCTCAATCGATTAACAAAGATTCGGCACCATTCCTATCTCTCAGCCACTTGTACGTTGATTCCTGAGGAGGCCTCGCAGTAAAACTAGTTACCTATTTATTTTCGTTTCGCCAGTTATCCTGGTTTAGATTAAAGACCCCGAACAATTCGGGAGAAAGCTAGGCAGCTGATAATGAATTTTACTATTTTAATATTTATTAATTTATTTTAAAATTAGAATTATGCTCACAGTTCCGGTCAGCACAGCTTCCGCTTAGAGAAGCTTCTTAAAGTTGAAATTTATAAAAACCTATTTGAGAAGCACGATGAGGCAAGATAGACTATCCGCGTTATCAGTTCGGATAATCGAAGCTGAAATAGCGGCTAAACTTAACCACGATACAATCCTGAAAAAAAATAGTGAGGCTAAAAGCTGAAAGGGTCGACTACTTTAATTTCTACGTGTGTGATTATTTTTGTCATCATTTTATTAACAATGAAACTCGATTATTATTTAATTTGGCTCACTTAATTTAACGATTTTTCACTGCGAAGTGGCCTCGCCATTAAATGGCGGTTCGTGGGGGTCTTAATGGTGGTCAAAATGGAATGTGCAACTAAATTAATTATGAATTAACTTCCAGACCTATATTTTGTCTTGGCTTTCATTAATGCTTGTAAAGGCCTAAGTGTAGTAACCACTTGATTTTGAAAAAAAATCGTCCTATCGTATAACCTAATCCTATNCCTTTTTATCCGGGTAGAGTAGTTCCCACCGGATACGGGTGAAACGACTGGCGAAAGTTAGTAAACTATACATATAACAATCAATATCTTTCTACATCCTTCAATAGTTACAACATTTTTTATCGTCTACTTACAATAAAACAAATTCACAACTTAATAAATTAGAACACATTAAAACTGGCACACAAATATACGAATAAAAAGTCCAATCGATTACACCGATTATTCGATTATCGATTACGCACTCACATAATAATCTTTATCGTATATAATTGTAATATAATCGAGCAAGTTATCTCGTTGTGAAAGCTCACAATGTAATGCCTACAATTATATTATCGGCTCTAAAAAGATATTATGTAAAAATCGATGAAATATTTTGCAAAAGCTCTTGCTTAAATGGAACTGTATGTTTGTGTCATGAAGGCTCCGAAACTGCCGAACAGATTTGAAAAATTCTTTCACTAATGGGAAATTAGTCTATTCTAGAGTAAAATAGGCTATATTTTGTCCGGATACGGGAAGTAGATCCCGCGAGACGTGAGTGAAACGCGGGATACAGCTAGTCGTCAACTAAAGCGATTGGTGCCTGTAAGTTGTTGCATGCTTGATAATTAAGGAATGTTTATCTGATCAATAAACTAGATAATAAGATATTTGGAGAATATGTATTTATATATAAAAAACACCCATCCCAACCTCAAAACTTATATGATCAGCATCATTTACTTTATCTTTCTACTAGCTTCCGCCAGCGGTTTCACCCTTGAAAACTACTCCGCGCACCCGGATAAAGAGTAGCCAGATGGGCTATAAATGGGCTATCTAACAATGAAAGAATTTTTCAAATCGGACCAGTAGGTTCTGTGATTAGCGCGTTCAACCAACCAAACAAACTCTTTAGCTTTATAATATTCCGTATTAATCTAAATTATGTCAAATCAATATAAATTACAAGTATATTACCGACCAAATTAGAAACTACACAGCTTCATGACGACAGCACATCAAGTTACCACAATCTGTCAAATTTCTGCAATCAATTTTCAACCTTATCGCATATAAGTAAATGTTTGATTGGTAAAATTTGACAGATTTGTATACGTTGACCTGCTGTCGTCTGTACCATATTAATATGTCTCCAATTAAAAGTCTCCAATATGGGGCAATTTGCCACCTCGTGTCTCAAATATGTAATTTATAGATTGGTACCAGATTAGTACATTCACTCGCAAGATGTTTGTCAATTTATCATATTTACTTACAACATTATAATAAGATGCTGTTACATTATTTTAATCATTATGCTTTAACGTGTTGGTTAAAACATGGAGAGATGACGCGATCGATGTTTACATTTTTAACCGACTTCCCAGAAAGAGAGGAGGTTTTCAATTCGACCGCGTATATTTTTTTTTAAACTAGCTGATAATTTATATATCTAACACAGTGGTCGGCAACCTGCGGCTCGCGAGCCACATGCGGCTCTTTGGATAGGAAGCTGCGGCTCTTTAGTTCCATACACAAATATTATTTATTTTTTAAATAAAAACCAATTAAAAAACTTTCTCAATCGATTAACAAAGATTCGGCACCATTCCTATCTCTCAGCCACTTGTACGTTGATTCCTGAGGAGGCCTCGCAGTAAAACTAGTTACCTATTTATTTTCGTTTCGCCAGTTATCCTGGTTTAGATTACCGACCCCGAACAATTCGGGAGAAAGCTAGGCAGCTGATAATGAATTTTACTATTTTAATATTTATTAATTTATTTTAAAATTAGAATTATGCTCACAGTTCCGGTCAGCACAGCTTCCGCTTAGAGAAGCTTCTTAAAGTTGAAATTTATAAAAACCTATTTGAGAAGCACGATGAGGCAAGATAGACTATCCGCGTTATCAGTTCGGATAATCGAAGCTGAAATAGCGGCTAAACTTAACCACGATACAATCCTGAAAAAAAATAGTGAGGCTAAAAGCTGAAAGGGTCGACTACTTTAATTTCTACGTGTGTGATTATTTTTGTCATCATTTTATTAACAATGAAACTCGATTATTATTTAATTTGGCTCACTTAATTTAACGATTTTTCACTGCGAAGTGGCCTCGCCATTAAATGGCGGTTCGTGGGGGTCTTAATGGTGGTCAAAATGGAATGTGCAACTAAATTAATTATGAATTAACTTCCAGACCTATATTTNATAGTGAGGCTAAAAGCTGAAAGGGTCGACTACTTTAATTTCTACGTGTGTGATTATTTTTGTCATCATTTTATTAACAATGAAACTCGATTATTATTTAATTTGGCTCACTTAATTTAACGATTTTTCACTGCGAAGTGGCCTCGCCATTAAATGGCGGTTCGTGGGGGTCTTAATGGTGGTCAAAATGGAATGTGCAACTAAATTAATTATGAATTAACTTCCAGACCTATATTTTGTCTTGACTTTCGTTAATGCTTGTAAAGGCCTAAGTGTAATAAACGAATTGATTTTGAAAAAAATCGCGCACTCTTTTATTTCTACGTGCACTTTTTCCTATGTTTAATCCTCGAACTGGTAAAATTTTTCACGCTCGCTTCGCTCGCGCATTTATACTACATGCTAGCTTCTGCTAGCGACTTCGTTCGCGGATTATGTCGCTTATGCCAGCGACAACAGATCGTCATAATCAAAGATCTTTCCCTTCACTGCTCTGCTCCTATTGATTGTAGCGTGATGAAAAGTATATTATAACCAT
>NWSH02000008.1:839650-879069 GCA_002382865.2 Heliothis virescens
TGGAAATATCTTTGAATACGGATGGCATATAGACATGTCCTGAGCCCTAAGACGTCACCTGAACCTGAAGCTGAAGCTTCAGAGGAGGAGTTTATGCATTTTGAGGCGACAACGGACAGTATAGTGATAGCGACTTTGAATGTGACCTGGAAACGTCAAAACCATTCCACCAGGATGATTTAAGCGATCTTATAAGAGATCTGGGATTAGCAAAGACTGCTTCAGCAATTTTGGCTTCTTGTTTGGCTTGTCCAAATTTTTTTACAAAACAAGAAAAGTTCGGACTGCTTACATCACATAGAACAACTAATGACTGACTTTCAAAGGTTCGAATGTAACATGAACATCAAGTTACACTTTCTTCATAACCACCTGAACTATTTTCCCGCCAATCTTGGGGGTCTAAGTGAAGAACAGGGCGAGCGATTCCACCAGGGCCACCGTACGATGGAGGAACGCTTACAAGGCTACTGGACTGCACACATAATAGCTGACTATTGTTGGAGCATTCAGAACACCTCTCTGCCTTCAACTTCAGCTAGGAAGTCCAATAAAAGAAAGTATTTAACAAATAAAAGCTATATAAAATGAGATGACCATTAAAATATTGTGTAATTTTATTATAAAGTACCCATGTGTCATATCTTTTAAACTAGAGCTGATACAGAAATTTTAGTNAAAATGAGATGACCATTAAAATATTGTGTAATTTTATTATAAAGTACCCATGTGTCATATCTTTTAAACTAGAGCTGATAAAGAAATTTTAGTTACGCATTTAAAATCGTCTTTAAAAATTGGCCTTATATCATGTATCACAACCCAATCATCAGAAATGCTGTTGTGCAGTGTAATTGTACCAAGTTTCGTTAAAATCCATCGAGTAGTTTTTGTATCTATAACGGTTATACAAACAGACAGACAGACAAAAATTCTGCTGATTGCATATTTGGCATCAGTGTCTATCCCTAATCCCTAGATTTATTGTGGAAATCTATTTCATGTACAGAATTGACCTCTCTACAGATTTATTATAAGTATAGATTGCCTGTCTTTTTCCTTGCTTCGTTCCTCCACAAATTAACTTAAACAAATCGTGGTAACTTCAGCTTTACAATATTGTAGAAGGTACCTCAAAATTAGATATTTTTGTGACTTGACCTAAAACTGTAAAAAGAAATCGCACTCGCTCTACTCGGGCCCTTATCTTTACGTTGTTTACACGTCGAGCTGAAAAATTTCGCGCTCGCTTCGCTCGCGCACTCATACTATTTTTCTATTTATTTCTTTACTTCATTTATATATTATCAAAATAAAATTACGTATTGCAACTCGACCACAACTATATAACCTACCCCCCCCCCCCTAGCTGGATCCGCCCTTGGGCTTCGCGAAGTTATGTTGCCGACGTACACATTTGGTCTAGAGCCGCCACTGTTTGCGGCTCTTTAAAAACTTAAAAATGTTGTAAATTGTAACTTTTGGCTCTTTTGACTCAAAAGGTTGCCGACCCCTGATCTAACATAAAGGGAAACTATTTTTTTTAATAACATTAAAAATAGATAAAAACTCAAAACCACAAAAGGTCATCAAAGACATGTTTTGTGTTTTAAATTATTAGAGCATTTACGATTTTGTGCTTTTTGGGTAATTATGAAGCTTTTTACAACAATTTTGATATAGATTTGTCACAAACACAGCTAACAGAGCGAAACTTTTCCATAATAAACACTAATAAACAGTCAATCAAAATGTGGTAGTCAATCTTGACATTAGCAAAGTCGTCAATGCTGAAAAAATATCTATATAATAAATATAATAAATATATATCAGTCCATATTAATTAACCAACATAAATATCAAAACAAGCGTCAAATCATTGAAAATCAATAAAAATAAATGCACACAAAACAAGTTTATTAAAAAAAAAGTTTAACATATAAGCTATATAAAGCTGAAATTTTTACTAAAACTGGTTAAGCATCAGTTTTCGTAACGAAAACATTTGCAAGGCTAGCTAGTGTTTTTCCCACGACCTGGTTCGTCGCCTGCACTATGTACTTGTACCAAGTATATGCAGGTACATTTGGTAATATATTGGCACATCTCTTTATGATCTGGATTTTATGTAAATATTTTTTTAAAGCATTTTTTGTGGCAATAAATTTAAGTGGCTGTCATTTGAATAAATATATTTATAAGGTTAGTTGAACTTCATTTGATAAATGCACTAATGTGTTGCACTTGAAATGATGTTTTAAATTATGCAATTTGTTACAGATGTTCTTTTCGTGATGCATATTAATTATTCAAATGTTTTTAATTATAACTGGGTCACTATTAAATATAGACCTTAAACTTTTTAGTATTTATAGGTATAATAAATAATATCGTATGTATTTAATTTAAATAATATGCGAATTGTGGTATAAAGTCAGTAAATATAGTATTTTTATTACTTACCTACTTACTATTTCAAACTTAAAAAAATTACCTATGGTACATGCTGTTTTCCCGTGTCCCGGGGGAAATTCTTCCCGTGCTCGGACAAAATATACCTTATATTACTTGAAGATAGTCTAACTACTGAACAGTGCAAGAATTTTCAAAATAGGTCCAGTACTTTTTGAGCTATAGTTGCAAATATACTTACATACAAATCTTTATAATATTAACATAGATTGACCCCAACATTAACACCTCTATATTAAATTATATAAAATTTGGTATAAACAAACAAACGCCACTGACTTTCAACCTTTAATTTGCATCATGCAGAACAAAGGTCACAAAGGTCAACCGTAGAGTTCCGCCGTGACCTCGCGTGACCTCCTGTGACCCCGCGTGACAAAAAATCGCTTCCACGTTTTGTTAATTACTCGATAACTGGCTGTTTAAACTGTTAGTTAAAGAGAATTATGTTAAAATATTATTGGTTTTGGAAGTTTGTATTAATTTAATACATATTATGTATGTTTTTTTAACTACTTACTTTATTTTTGTTATATGTCATGAAATATTAAGTATTAAAATAGATTTTCAATAATGAAAAAGCTTAATTCGGTATGTGTTCTCTAATTTTGTTTAACAGATAAAAAACATCTGTATTAAAATATAGCTGGGGCTAATTAACAAAAAGAACCAAAAAAATCTTTCTTTCTTAGGCTATAATTTACTTTAACGTATCTTGCAAGGAAATACGCTAACTGTGCCTCATTCTTAAGAATTACTGTTTATACATTAATGCTAAACAGCAGATCATAAATTAAAAGACATTACGAGGCAATCACGACATTAATAGAGAAATCAGAAACAGTAAACAGGACATATATATACAATAAAATATATAAAATTAACTTTCTTTACAAAAGTTAATACGTGTCATGTAGTTAATATTATATTTAACTGCATCTTTTGGGGTTAACTGCTTTCTCATCAATAGGTTACAGGTTTCTTCTGTAAGTTTAGTTTTATTGGTTTATTAAATGAGTAAAAGTTATTTTGATATACGGTTAAAAGTTTATTTATAAATCTATACTAATATTATAAAGCTGAAGAGTTTGTTTGTTTGAACGCGCTTATGTCTGGAACTACTGGTCCGATTTGAAAAAAATATTTCAGTATTCAGTTTATCGAGAAAGGCTATAGGTTACTTTTTATCCAGGTGCGCGGAGTAGTTCCTACGGGACGCGGGTGAATCCACTGGTGGAAGCTAATCTTTTATATTATGTCTCAAATTTAATTGAATTTATTTATTTCTTTATAATTTAACAAAGAATAATCACACATACACACATAATATGTTGGGTGTACCAACTTTAAATCATCATCATCATCTGGTGTCAATTTGCTACTTCCTCAAATGCTCTACCCAATAAACAAAATTACATGAGTATCTGTTGATGAGTTTTTGAGTTCATTGCAAACAGACAACCATACAAACAGAAAGGCTATTTTTAACGACATTCACTGCTAGTTTCACAGGTTCCAGATAAAGTTCTAGATAGCTATCTGACAGATAATACCATAGAAATGTGTTTAATTTTGACTATTTTTCTACGGCGTTTATCTCTCAGATGTCTATGCAAAACTTTTTCTGCACCCTGGGAAAGTGTCCCTTAATGATCTGTCTTACGTTAAAAAGAGTTTAAAGCCTTTGATAAATTAATATATTCATTAAAATATGATACAAGTTTTCAACAGTGTACATACATGTCTATCGTGACCGAACGCATAGGTCACTTGCTCAGTCGTTCATTCGTTCATTCAGTGCCGCTTGGTTATACTATCCCTTGCGAAACTGTGGTACCTGACCTTCTGACTTATACATATGTATTGGATGAAGTTTGGAGTACCGGTTGGTCTTAATTGTAGCTATTTTTAGCTGAGAGAAAGATATTGTAATATGTTTCGATTAAAAAAAAGTTAAAGCAGATTTTTATTTGAGATTTATAAAAAATAAATGATAAAAAACAATAAGTATTAAATAGGATAAAAGTTTTGCTATGGAATTAACAAGGTTACGGTCTATCTTCAATTATATTTGGAGAGTTTATTGTGCCATTTTTTTCTTTCCAGCAAAAACACTTACCAAGTGGTGAAGGGTGGGCGATCTGGGGGCTGTTTTTTATATTTTTTAATAATTATAAAAAGACCAGAGGAAGTGCAAAATGCAAAAACATATAATTTGTATGAATATAATATAACAACATAAATACAAGAATCCAATATAAGAAAATCGCATTACTTCCGAGACATGCACTTAAAAACTGAAGTTTAAAAAAGTCATAGTTTCTAGAACTTTCCGATATCAAATCACCAACTCCCCAAGCAAAGAAGGCAATATTCTTGTACTATACAACAAAACGCCAGGTTTTTACAACGCAAGGTTGATAGTCGGATAATGGCCTGCAATTGTGCATGTATCACAATAGACTTGTATGAACTAAGTTTTACAATAATTTTCGGATAACACAAGGCCGATTTTGAAAGTTTATGCAATTGATATTAGTTGTATGCGAAATGGTTATAGAATAGTAGGTAGATGTGTTTTTTGTTGTGAATGTTATTTTTTTCGGTAAAAATGTATATTGATTTGTTTTTTTTTTGTTTTGTAGACTTTTTAAGCATAATTTGAGTCGATAACATAATGTTGAAGTGCCTGTTAAAAAGCCAAAATTCTTTTAAATATACATATAATTTATGATGAACTACGAGTTTACTTTAAGAACCTCCTATTTAATGGTGGGTAAAATAAAATAAATTATTTCTAAGAATACTTCTCTTAAAATACTAACTCGTAAATACTGTTAAGTTATACGGAAACAAGCTAAAACACTTTAAACTAAGTGTCATGATTGGAGTGGGCGTGTCTACCTACAGGCTGTTCACATTTCCGCAGCCGTCTCTGTTATCGCGGAAAATGTTATAATGCTGGTTGTAAATAGGCGTGGCCAAGCTTTATCAAAAGATTTGTATTATCATCGTTATAGAATTTACTAGCTTCCGCCAGCGGTCTCACCCGCTTTCCCATGGAAACTACTGCGCGCACCCGGATAAAAAGCCGCCTAACTAGCCTATAACCTTCCTTGATAAATGTGCTATCTAACTCTGAAAGATTTTTTTAAATTGGACCAGTAGTTCCTGAGATTAGCGCGTTTAAACATACAAACAAACAAACTCTTCAGCTTTACAATATTGGTATAGATTAGTGCTATGGAAGAAAGATAACAATATCTTCTACTATCTTCCACTAGCGGTTTCATCCGCGTCCAGTAGGATCTAGCTTATAGCCTTCCCCGATAAATGGGTTATCTAACACTGAAATAATTTTCCAAATCGGACCAGTTCCTCAACAAACAAACAAACTCTATACTCAATATTAGTATAGATATAAATAAACTTTTCTCTTACTGTAAAATTGACAATTTCCAAAGCATACAGCAAAAGAATAAATAATGGCTGGTGCATGACCTCTGGAAGTCGGTGTCTTGTGTTGTTATGTATGTTACTATTTCGCCACCAACTTTTCATTTTTTTTAAGTCGGTTAAATATAGGCTTCGTACTATATTCAGTTCACATATAATATTTTATATGCCATACTATCACTACAGGCCTACTAAACATATCGATTATATAATCGATCACGATAAATCGATACAATCAATTATTACAATCGATTGTTGGTCAAACTTATAAATCATGTTATTATGTCCTAATATGGTGTAGAAAGTTTGTTTTGTGAATTGATTTATTATTGTTTAATTGTGTAATTTAATGTCAGGTGTAGACGGTTTGTGTTGTAGATAAATTATAATAAATACTGCCTTCTTAGGCTTTAATTACGATTGTTATGTATATTCCAGTTTTATGCATCTAGTGAGCTTTGCACGATCGAATTTTCACATTGGTAATTTTGTAGGGGCATGACTGAGAATTTTGATTGTTTTTAGGGTTCCGTACCCAAAGGGTAAAAAGGAACCCTATTACTAAGACTTCGTTGTCTGTCTGTCTGTCGGTCTGTCTGTCTGTCTGTCTCTTGGCTGTATCTCATTAACCGTGATAGCTAGAATGCTGAAATTTTCACAAATGATGTATATCCGTTGCCGCTATAAAAACAAATAATTATTAAGGCTGTTCATTTATATTAATTAATTGCAAAATTGTATACTAGTAGCGCCATTTATTAGAAACTAGCTTTTGCCCGCGACTTCGTACGCGGATTCTGTTTTTTTTTTTATATAAAAACCTTCCCTCGATCTGTACAAACATTTTAAGACCAAAATAAGCCCGATCGGTCCAGCCGTTCTTGAGTTATGCGCTTACCAACACATTTAGCGATTCATTTTTATATATAAGATAATGTGCAACTTAAGTAACTCACACTTGACCATTCCTATTGTACTTTTTTCATAGATAATGGTACGGAACCCTTCGTGCGCGAGTCCAACTCGCACTTGGCCGGTTTTTTTTGTTAAACTTTAGGAAAATAATGGTGTCAAATTCTATGAACATATTACAACAAGCCGACACATACTTTGTTATAGCAAAGATAATATTAACGAGGGCATTTTTCATCTTCTTCTTTACAAAATCTCAGTGTTAAACATAATTGAATCAAGAAAAGTTTGTTTACAATTTGATACTAGGCCTTTCACCAGAATGCCTTTTAACTTATAGACCTTAATCACCCAATTAAATCCATCTCTCACCAGGATATCTACTGAATATTACCCATTCAGCGACTTTGCCTCCTCAAGTCCTCAGAGAACATAGGACATGAGTCAGCAGTTCTCCAGCAAGGAGGTCGAGGTCACCACCCAGTACCTCGAGCAGCCATTGTGTTGGTATCAGCGTGAGCCATCTGTGTCCATCAGCTTGCTACGTTGGTTATCAGAGGGGATTCTGTAGTGGAAATTATATGTTAGACTTATGTTTGGTAAAAGGTTTTATAGAACAATTGAATTGAATTTGTTTGTATGTTTACTTGAACGTGCCAAATTCAGGAACTACTAGTCCAATTTGAAATAATCTTTCAGTGTTAGATAGCCTTAGATAGATGTATATTCGGGTGTGCGGAGTAGTTCAATTCAATAAAAGGAAAATGATACAAAAATCATATTTTGCAAGCCATTTTAATTAGTTAATTTTTATGGCCTATGCAATTAAATAAAATGCAATTATGGCCGTTTTCGTCGTCTTAAGTAACTTGTTGTAAATTATTACATAGTACTCTGTTATTGTAACTCAGTCTCCTAGACACCGATATATCTTGATGCGTGAAGCATGATCAAGGTCATCCATCAATAAAATGACCGCGGTCAGTATCATTTAACTTAGAACTCACTTAACTAAGTTAACTTTTTTTTTTTTTTTTATGGCATCTCGCAGTTCAGCCTAGGAGGCCGTGTACTGCTTAACCGGTCGTTCCCTGAGGATGCCTAGAATTTAAGGCCTCCAGCCAGGGGCGACTAAGTTAACTCATGCGTTGAAGTCTTTTGTACCAGCGTGAGTGACGACACAATATTTATTTACTTATACATAATGTGACTGGTATGAATCAAAACATGGTAACTTATATATATCTTTTTTCAATTATTATTTGACGAATAAAGGAAAGATTTTAATTAAAAAAATATGGCGATTTTAATAAAAAAAAAGAATTTAAGATTTTTTATTTCCACTAATTACATTCTGTAACATATTAACACTTAACAATATGTAAATTAGTACTATTTTCTAAATATAAATAAATTACTTTATTTATTTGATTAACACGGCTTTACAAGCCAATTACATAAATCAAAGAACACAAATTTATAAGACAAAGGAATAATTTTTTTAAATTAAAAACCTATAACTTTTTTTAAGATAGGACATTAAATGATCATTCCATTGAGCAGAAGTAGTTTTCTTACTAAACACCGGGAAATATCGAGTGAAAAGTAAATAATAGTTATATTTAACGTCGCTGGTTATCTAAGTGTGGGTGATCGATAAACGTTTCCTAGATCAATGTTTACTGCTTCAAGTATCAAATACTTTCTCCACTTACTGATGCAATTACTGGAAATAAATCTTCTATGTGGAAATAAAAAAATAAAAAAAATGCTGTCCGTTAGTAAGCCTAACAGTATTACTTGTGTCTTATGCATTATGTCAAATGAACACGTCAGAATTGAAATATCGAAATTACTGTTAAATTAGTCTAACTATACGTTTAACTGTCGGAAATTACTAATTTTAACCCGATAGTGTCAAATTATCACTTTGACATTTCCTGATACTTATTTTGGTTAAATTGTCATTCACTGAAGCAAGTTATACAGACCTATTATTATATGTTGCGTGATTAGTATTTCAGGGTTTCCAGTTAAAAAAACCGGCCAAGTGCGAGTTGGACTCGCACACGAAGGGTTCCGTACCAAGCTGTAGTTCCACGCTTGAGTAACAGATGGCGTTGTATTCAAATTGCACTGTCTTTATAATTAATTGTATGGGGACCCCCCTTAATATATAACTTTTTTTAATTTTTAGTATTTGTTGTTATAGCGGCAACGAAAATACATCATTTGTGAAAATTTCAGCTTTCTAGCTATCTCGGTTAATGAGATACAGCGTGGAGACAGACAGACAGACAGACAGACAGACAGACAGAGAAGTCTTAGTAATAGGGTTCCGTTTTTACCCTTTGGGTACGGAACCCTAAAAACTGACAAACGATGAACCACTTGTATCAATGGCCTAATTATTCTTCATTTGTAACACGATTTCTTTGAATTCCTTTACCTATTCTTCTTTCTTAGGAGCCTCTAACATAAAGTTACTCTAATACTATGTTCCAGACAAAGTTCTAGATAGATGTCTAAACTGACTCTATATGACAACTTCTTATCAACTTTTCTATGGCATGATCTGTTAGATAACTATCTAATACTTCATCTAGTACCTGTGAAACAAGCCGTCGTACTTCTAAATCTTGAGCGCCTTTTGCAAATAGAACTTTCCTTTCATAACTCATAGAAAATAACATAATTTACGTAACACATTGCACAAACCGGTCTCTACATACTAAGGGCGCTATGTAGAGCAGTGAGAGTGCTCTATGTAGAGTAGGTTAAGAATTTCGGGTGAGGTTCATGTACAGACGACAGCACATCAAGTAACCACAATCTGTCAAATTTCTGCGATAGATTTTCAACCTTATCACAATAGCGGTAGATTAATATTCGGTTGGTGAAATTTGACAGATTTGGGTAGGTTGACCTGCTGTTGTCTGTACTTTCACTGTGACAGTTTTGTAATGTTACTTCAAGTTAAGGTTAAGTAATATTTGTAGGCTTTGGAGGTAGTTATAACCAAGGTCATGCCTTAAGGCAGAGTTTGGTAATATGTTTTGGTTTTGAACTTTATACTATGGTTGTACTGTAAATATTTTTTGAGGTGTTGATAGTAATGGGTGGTTAAAATTAAAGTGTACGTTATGATTGATATTTATAGTTAAATATTTGAGCTTTCTTTGGATTATGATAGCAATTGTCGTGGTTTTCAGGCAAGACATTAAATTAACATAAAGAACAGTTTTAACATAAATAAAGAATGCCTCTTTCTTGTGGCGTCGGGTAAAAATAAGAAATGTTGCTTCTACATCATATTTCTATTTTTAACAATATCCAAGTTAAAACAAAAGATATTTAAAGTTTACCTTCGGTAACAACAAAAAGATTATAATTATATTCTCAAGGACACTTACACAATAAAGAGACTTTCTTCGTCCCGCAGTTGCAGTGCTCCACATAATGCCCTTAGGACCGGTTCATGCGCAAGCGCAGGTCTCCGACTGCGCTTACATAACGCCGGCCATTGCGTTCTTTGTTGAAACTTTGAAAGTATGTACTAGGTTTTTGTACTTAGGTCTCAGATATCTCAGAGAAGTTGGTCAAATGGAGAAGGATCAACAATATTCTTGTTGATTCTTCTACTTTTGACCAACTTTTTTGGAATCGTGTAGTTTTTTAAGTGGAAAATTATCAAACGACACCTCCCGTGTATATAGCGTGAGGGAGTGTCAGACTTTTACAGTCTAGAACCCACTTTTGTCCTTCTAGAGACTTTTATGTAACTATCTACTATTTGGAGTGTTTACCTTCCACTAACACGTAACATACTTTTACTCAGCAAGGAAAAAAGGAATATTTTTATGTTACTTAATCAATCATCATTATCTTCCTGCCCTGTTCCCAATTTTATTTTGGTGTCAATATGTTTTCTGCTTCCATTTCTCCCTGTCTCTCGTCATATTGATTAATCAATGAAAATGAAAATGGTTGACACTGAAACGTTCATACATACATATATATGTGTTGTCACGTGTATGAATGTTTGTGTGTTCAATCAAGCGCATCGTATAATTACTAAAGGAAATGGAACGTGATCAATTAATCAGTTGTTTTACGCATAAACGTGATTCCACGCTATTACGAGTTCAGTAAAAAGTATAATTGTAGCGACAGTTTATCGGCTATTTAATGTGACATAATGTAGAGTAATATTAGGCGTGGGTTATATTTAATGCTATTTATGTATTTAATTTATTTTTCTGTATGAGAAGAGGCCTATGTCCTGTCAACCTGTTTACTAACCTACTAATAAACACATTGATTATGATATATTTATTCACTCTTTTTATATTCCTGCTTAATAATATCAGAGTAATTGTGATCTGTCCTTTTAGCAATATTTTATGTCAAATTAATGTTTTATGCTAAAATTTCAGCAATTAAAGTAAGTTCGTAAGCTATTTTTTCCAAAAATAAATATATAAATCAAAGAAATAGTATAATGAACAGTAGCAGTGCTATAATCTAATGCAATATGCAGTAAATCGAGTTAATGCAGTTAAGTTCTATGTATTTTAGGGCCAAAGAAAATTATACATACGTTTGTGAGTTGATTGTGAAAACCAATTAATATCTGAGAGCGAGAAATTATTAAGTATGAAGTATCATTGTAGGATTGTTTGCTTGACCAATTGCGCAGTTGAACATTGAAATAGTAAGGAAAATGTTACGTTAGACTCTTTAAAATTGCTGTATGTTATGTGCCTATATAAGTCCAGGTATTTTTTTTTGTCCGCATGTATATTTATTCTACATGGTACATGATAAAAAATATTTTTTTTTAAACATTAAAAAATCAGTGATTCTAACATTTTGAATTCCCTTATACAGAAATTAACTAAATTAAAACATGCTGCGAAAAGATCTGAAGCACAGTTTTCCAAAAAAAACGATTGCAATAGGTGAAAAAAGCGGTACAAAGATTGATCACATTTCATATCTTAGTTTAGACACGCATATCTACCTACTAACAATGTAGCACATGTTCTTTTGTTTACATCATTCATACATTCACTTTTCATTCATAAAAACACACCACCACCAAACCACCTTATCACAACGGCATAAGGTTCATATTCCAACACCATTTGCGAAGTCAAAAGTAAACATAGTAATTTGATTAGCATATATTATGTTCCTAGAACACTCGAAGTTTTCTATTACGAATTGTTATGAAGGAAATGTCAAATTTACTCAAGTTATGCAAAGTGTTGCGTTTTACTAAAAATGGTTGAGTGCTAATTAGGTTGTTAGTAATTAATGAGGCAGGTGAAAGTCTAAGAAGTGTGTCTTATTAGCAAAAATGCTTTTTCCGAAGTGTACCTTAAAGTAGTGGAATATTTTTTATACTTATACATAAAAGGGATAATTTGATAAGCCATGTTACAAATGATCGAGAAAACTTGACGTAAGAAACTACAATTTTTACAAGTCATTCCAATTAATTCGTTACAAAAATAATCTAAAATATCCTTTGTAAATATGGTATGTTAACACCTGATTTCTCCTCAAACGATACGCAGACTTAACTGCCAAACCTTACACACACATAATATCCCAAAAACAACTGGAATCACACCATTTCCTAACACCATGGGTAAAATAAAACATGAGTTAACTGATCTTTGTCTTATACTCCGAAGTTCACTATTTCAAACAGTTACTACTTAGTACAAGTCTATAATCAGCAGCTTGTTTTGCACCCAAAAACAATAAGAAACAGTTGAAGGTCGCTCCGTTATGACGACATAAAGCATTAGCTGTGGGCAATATTGCAGAAGTAACATGATAACTGTTATTAGTTCGTTTGTCTGTCTGTTTGATCTTGCGAGGGAATTTGATGGATATTTGTTTTGGATAGTAGAGTATTACGCAATCGGGTTAATAATTGTTATATTTATAATAACCAAATGGTTATTTTTATTTCGATGTGTAAACAAAGTTACGAATAATCTACAAGTCTGAAATTTTGAGTGCCCGTTTCACAAATTTTAATTTGATCGATAGATCAATAGATCGATAGATCAAAAATGCCATAGAATATTTTTTAATTTTTTTACTACTTTTCTATGGCTTTACAGCTATCTAAAACTTTATCTGGAACCTGTGTAACGGGGCCTNAGCGGTAGATTAATATTCGGTTGGTGAAATTTGACAGATTTGGGTAGGTTGACCTGCTGTTGTCTGTACTTTCACTGTGACAGTTTTGTAATGTTACTTCAAGTTAAGGTTAAGTAATATTTGTAGGCTTTGGAGGTAGTTATAACCAAGGTCATGCCTTAAGGCAGAGTTTGGTAATATGTTTTGGTTTTGAACTTTATACTATGGTTGTACTGTAAATATTTTTTGAGGTGTTGATAGTAATGGGTGGTTAAAATTAAAGTGTACGTTATGATTGATATTTATAGTTAAATATTTGAGCTTTCTTTGGATTATGATAGCAATTGTCGTGGTTTTCAGGCAAGACATTAAATTAACATAAAGAACAGTTTTAACATAAATAAAGAATGCCTCTTTCTTGTGGCGTCGGGTAAAAATAAGAAATGTTGCTTCTACATCATATTTCTATTTTTAACAATATCCAAGTTAAAACAAAAGATATTTAAAGTTTACCTTCGGTAACAACAAAAAGATTATAATTATATTCTCAAGGACACTTACACAATAAAGAGACTTTCTTCGTCCCGCAGTTGCAGTGCTCCACATAATGCCCTTAGGACCGGTTCATGCGCAAGCGCAGGTCTCCGACTGCGCTTACATAACGCCGGCCATTGCGTTCTTTGTTGAAACTTTGAAAGTATGTACTAGGTTTTTGTACTTAGGTCTCAGATATCTCAGAGAAGTTGGTCAAATGGAGAAGGATCAACAATATTCTTGTTGATTCTTCTACTTTTGACCAACTTTTTTGGAATCGTGTAGTTTTTTAAGTGGAAAATTATCAAACGACACCTCCCGTGTATATAGCGTGAGGGAGTGTCAGACTTTTACAGTCTAGAACCCACTTTTGTCCTTCTAGAGACTTTTATGTAACTATCTACTATTTGGAGTGTTTACCTTCCACTAACACGTAACATACTTTTACTCAGCAAGGAAAAAAGGAATATTTTTATGTTACTTAATCAATCATCATTATCTTCCTGCCCTGTTCCCAATTTTATTTTGGTGTCAATATGTTTTCTGCTTCCATTTCTCCCTGTCTCTCGTCATATTGATTAATCAATGAAAATGAAAATGGTTGACACTGAAACGTTCATACATACATATATATGTGTTGTCACGTGTATGAATGTTTGTGTGTTCAATCAAGCGCATCGTATAATTACTAAAGGAAATGGAACGTGATCAATTAATCAGTTGTTTTACGCATAAACGTGATTCCACGCTATTACGAGTTCAGTAAAAAGTATAATTGTAGCGACAGTTTATCGGCTATTTAATGTGACATAATGTAGAGTAATATTAGGCGTGGGTTATATTTAATGCTATTTATGTATTTAATTTATTTTTCTGTATGAGAAGAGGCCTATGTCCTGTCAACCTGTTTACTAACCTACTAATAAACACATTGATTATGATATATTTATTCACTCTTTTTATATTCCTGCTTAATAATATCAGAGTAATTGTGATCTGTCCTTTTAGCAATATTTTATGTCAAATTAATGTTTTATGCTAAAATTTCAGCAATTAAAGTAAGTTCGTAAGCTATTTTTTCCAAAAATAAATATATAAATCAAAGAAATAGTATAATGAACAGTAGCAGTGCTATAATCTAATGCAATATGCAGTAAATCGAGTTAATGCAGTTAAGTTCTATGTATTTTAGGGCCAAAGAAAATTATACATACGTTTGTGAGTTGATTGTGAAAACCAATTAATATCTGAGAGCGAGAAATTATTAAGTATGAAGTATCATTGTAGGATTGTTTGCTTGACCAATTGCGCAGTTGAACATTGAAATAGTAAGGAAAATGTTACGTTAGACTCTTTAAAATTGCTGTATGTTATGTGCCTATATAAGTCCAGGTATTTTTTTTTGTCCGCATGTATATTTATTCTACATGGTACATGATAAAAAATATTTTTTTTTAAACATTAAAAAATCAGTGATTCTAACATTTTGAATTCCCTTATACAGAAATTAACTAAATTAAAACATGCTGCGAAAAGATCTGAAGCACAGTTTTCCAAAAAAAACGATTGCAATAGGTGAAAAAAGCGGTACAAAGATTGATCACATTTCATATCTTAGTTTAGACACGCATATCTACCTACTAACAATGTAGCACATGTTCTTTTGTTTACATCATTCATACATTCACTTTTCATTCATAAAAACACACCACCACCAAACCACCTTATCACAACGGCATAAGGTTCATATTCCAACACCATTTGCGAAGTCAAAAGTAAACATAGTAATTTGATTAGCATATATTATGTTCCTAGAACACTCGAAGTTTTCTATTACGAATTGTTATGAAGGAAATGTCAAATTTACTCAAGTTATGCAAAGTGTTGCGTTTTACTAAAAATGGTTGAGTGCTAATTAGGTTGTTAGTAATTAATGAGGCAGGTGAAAGTCTAAGAAGTGTGTCTTATTAGCAAAAATGCTTTTTCCGAAGTGTACCTTAAAGTAGTGGAATATTTTTTATACTTATACATAAAAGGGATAATTTGATAAGCCATGTTACAAATGATCGAGAAAACTTGACGTAAGAAACTACAATTTTTACAAGTCATTCCAATTAATTCGTTACAAAAATAATCTAAAATATCCTTTGTAAATATGGTATGTTAACACCTGATTTCTCCTCAAACGATACGCAGACTTAACTGCCAAACCTTACACACACATAATATCCCAAAAACAACTGGAATCACACCATTTCCTAACACCATGGGTAAAATAAAACATGAGTTAACTGATCTTTGTCTTATACTCCGAAGTTCACTATTTCAAACAGTTACTACTTAGTACAAGTCTATAATCAGCAGCTTGTTTTGCACCCAAAAACAATAAGAAACAGTTGAAGGTCGCTCCGTTATGACGACATAAAGCATTAGCTGTGGGCAATATTGCAGAAGTAACATGATAACTGTTATTAGTTCGTTTGTCTGTCTGTTTGATCTTGCGAGGGAATTTGATGGATATTTGTTTTGGATAGTAGAGTATTACGCAATCGGGTTAATAATTGTTATATTTATAATAACCAAATGGTTATTTTTATTTCGATGTGTAAACAAAGTTACGAATAATCTACAAGTCTGAAATTTTGAGTGCCCGTTTCACAAATTTTAATTTGATCGATAGATCAATAGATCGATAGATCAAAAATGCCATAGAATATTTTTTAATTTTTTTACTACTTTTCTATGGCTTTACAGCTATCTAAAACTTTATCTGGAACCTGTGTAACGGGGCCTAAAATTAAGTCTAGCAACAGATCGATTGTGTGTGTGAAAAAAAAAACAAAGAAATCTCTTTAATTTTTTTATCTTTTTCAAAAACTTTCTTAAAAAAATAAATATTCTTAATACTTCATTCACAAAATCACACACATTAAAATCTTTAGAACTTCATAAAAGTGATATTCTCACAATTTCCTCTGAACATTGATACGCGAGGTCAGTTGTGTAACACTATACTTAAACTGCACATAAAGCTTACCCAACTTAACTTCAAACAATAGGAACTTAAAAATTCGCAATTTCACACTTAAAGTCAACTTAATTATTTAATTAAGTTTAGTACTTCATTACAACAATGGTGTAAGTATGAATTTCTCAAAATGACAACGGAGTTTCGAATATTTTGTAACTTTTTTTGTAATATTTTTTTTTATGTTTTTTTTTTATTCGCACGAATATTATCGCGCGGTTATTGCTCATTGTAAAAATTAACATTTTCTAATAGTGTAGGTTTTTTTAAGCAATTTAGGCAAATAAAACAAAAAATAGTTTAATAGTTAGTAATAACACTAAAATGATTTCCGACTAATATTTTTGTTAGTCAGTATCATGCATAGGCAAGGACTTAAAATATAAAATAGGTACAGACGACAGCAGGTCAACGTATACGAATCTGTCAAATTTTACCAATCGAACATCTACTTACCACTATTGTGATAAGGTTGAAAATCTGTCGCAGAAATTTGACAGAGTGTGGTAACTTGATGTGCTGTCTGTACATTAAAAAAACTTAAAAAAAAAACTAACAAACCAAGTTAACATATCCTATATAACAAAGAATGACTCAACACATATTAACACATAAAAAATGCCAACTTCTGTCTGTACCACGCTTCCGGCAGACCAGGCCCTTTAGTCATAGTCTCCAGCCTCGGATACTGACTTACATTAATAACTTGATATCAGACGACATTCCGACAGTAAAGAGTATCAAGGCATTCCGCATTCTTTGGTCGTAAGCTGTTCAGACAATATATTGTTTATTTACAACGGAATCATTGAAGTTTTGATGGGTGTGAGATTTATAAATAGACTAGCTTTCACCAGCGGTTTTACCGGCTGAGAACTGTTCCTCGTACCCGAATTAAGCCTATAGCCTCCCTCGATAAATGGGCTACCCAACGCTGCAAACATAATTCAAATCGGACGAGTATTTCCCGAGATCTACGCGACAAACAATCAACCTAAGAGTGAAAGTGTTTGTGTGTTTGTTGGTTTCTTGTATTACAATGTAAGCTTCGTATATAGAACGTTTTAAAACCTCAGGTCAAATGATTGCGCTAACCTCAGCGTTAATTAAATACCGTATTCACACAAAAAGTACGTAAATAAGTTAGTTTGTATGTAAATAGTATGAACCTGTTCTAAATAGCGTCCATATAAAACAAGTGCTAGGAAAGGTCGCAACCAGTTAGCCTATATTACCATAAACTATAAACCATCGCTATTAATTACGAGGATTTCATCATTGAACGTTTAGTTAAATAAACTTACTCACATATTCAATATTTTTTTTTTATGTAATTGAGAAAAACAAATGTGAAGAAAATATTTCTTCCTTGTTTTTAAGACATGAACTGTTCATATACTCTTATGTATTTCTAATTGATTTAAAGTTTATTGGCCTTTAAGCAGGCAATTGTCAACTTTCAGAATAATAAAATATTTTCTAAAGGAATGAATTAGAACATCTGAATAGTAGCAAAACGGGAATTACTCTTTATATATTATTTTATATACGTTTTTATTTTAGCTTGTAGTATTTTAGTCTTTAAAAGTAGTTTTATGTTTGTATATAGGCGTGAAATGTGTATATTAATAACTCTTTATTATTATTTCTAATATCATCAAATTCTTAAGGTGAACTAGAACCTTAAACATGATGTATTTCTCAACAACGGATGTATCAGTACTTAACCTTAAAATTATCCCAATAAAGGCCTAGAGGCAAATAGTTAACTTAAAAAACGTGCATTTTATTGCTTTTAAATAAAGTTTAACAAATTCCGCGTTGATTTACATTCTCACTAACCTTAGAGTTAATATTTAACCTATCTTTTAACTGTTTGTGGAGTAATATGTAATGTCAATGAGAGGAAGTAGGCTATTAGGAGCGAAGGCTTCGCTTATCAAAGATCGTGGGTTCGAGTCTGTGCGTTGAACTTTGGATGACAATATTTTATGTTGATGAGGTCAAAGTTCTTGAATGTATAGGAAATATGTAGTTTAAATATTTATTTTAAGTTTTATCGTACCAAATACACGAAATCAGAAGTGTGTCGGAAACATGCACAACTTTTAGGTACTCGAAGTAAAGATAATCTACTCGTATACCGATATTGTAAACCGACGAGTTCGTTTATTTGAATGTGCTAATATCAGCAATACGGAGGACGAAAATATAGGCCAGGAATCACTGATGCGGTTTTAAAAAATATTACAGTATTAGATGACTATAATAAATACCTGTGAACTACTTACTATATATGTATAACTCTAAACTGATAACTAATCTTTTGTCTTTTATCTTTTCAGGTAAGTACTACAGCCGGAAAATACCTTTACCTTTAAGGAAAACAAGCAGAAACTATGTACGGTAAATACTACATTTAGTTCCTAACATTGCTGGCGCTACGCACATTCTACTGCACACAACTGCATCGAGAGAATGCAACTGCATCTACCTATGTACAGTACACAGACATTCTACCTACAAGTAAAGGTATCCTAAAATTTTGAGGAAGTAATTGTGATGACTTGGTGATACTTTTCTTAAGTTAATAAATATGTAAACCCACTGTTGATACTGCCTAACCTTTTCTCAACTATGTTGGGGTCGGCTTCCAATCTAATTAGTTACAGCTGAGATGAATATTAGTTTTTTGCATGGAGAGACTTCCTATCTGACCTGCTCAAATCAGTTAACCAGGCAACCCGATAAACAGTTGTCAGACTGCCTGGCTTCTGACTACCCGTAACGACTGCCAATGATGTTCAAATGACAGCCGGGACCCACCAGTTTATCGTGCCTTCCGAATACGGAGGAATTCGTCATGAGAACCGATCTTGACCGGTCCGTGGGTCCGACCAAAATTGAACGTGAAAACTTCTAATAGACAGTTTTTAAAGAAAACTGACAACATTTTTTTTTATATCTCGTGCCGGCCCATACATTGCCGACTATTGTACCAGTGGCATGTTGTAAGAAGTTAAGTAAAAAATGTTCTATTGACATGATGATGGCTTCCTAGCCGATTGTCGGCCACGGCAGCCGTTCTCATATAAGGCGATCAGCCAGCTGCGTAGGACATATGATAGTGCACAAGCATTTGCGCAGACATAGGTGCACTCCCTATTCCCTCACTCTCATAACCCGATGGGACGGCAATCCGACACGACCGGAGAGAGATATATTGACATAGTATATATCTGAACCCCATAAGGACATATACAACTACCTACATACATACAATGTGCAGCGCCTTCGCTCGCGGACACGGCCCGACCTTGGCGCTATCCTTTCTAATGCCATTCTTGCGCCGGCGCAGTTGTACAACCTGCTATTTGTTTAGGATAATGTGTGTTGTTTGGAAAAATGGAACGTGGGTCTGTAAATTGTTTTATTTGGGAAATAATAGTTTTGAAAGAAAGTTAGGTTTCTTTTTCGAAGCGATTTGAACTGGTTCTGGAAGGTATAGGGTGTTGAAATTAATTGATTTGTTATTCAGTGTTTGATTTGTGATTTCTCAGTATATTTACTTCAGATAATTATGTATGACACTATGAATGGGTTACGATCGAATAATGTTATTTAAGCCTGTTTGATCTAGATTTATGGAATTAATGTGACTGGTTGGTTTGATTATTGTATAAAAAAAGTTTTCACATATTTTCGTACTTCCGAATATTTTGAATATTGAATAAATTAACTACATTATATTCATTTATGGTCATTCAATAGAATGATATGGAGACGAAAGAAAGTTTTTAAAGTCAAAGAGAATTCCTGACTTAATTCTTGAAAGTGTTAGTTCCAATATCTTTCTTTTAATAATCCTGATAAATTAGACTTTAATTGACGGCCTACAAACTAAAAATATCACGGCCTCACTACAGTTGACATTTCGCTAATATTTCAACATACGTAGATATCTGATCTAAATGTCGGGTCCATTTAGTTAAAGTCGATAAAGATTAAGGTCGGTATTAAAGATTTATAATTAAAGACTTATTTTGGTATCAGGATTAAGAATAAGTAGTAAAAGTTGCGTAAGATCCAAAACGTAACATAAGTACTAATAAGAGATAAATCTCAGTACATTGGTTTTTTTATTCAACTATTTTTATTTGATAAATATGTATCTTGAGCTATATATATAATTATTTCTTTAATTATATTATTATGTATCAAACATAATGATGATGTATTTTATATATGAGTTTTGTGAGATGAATAGGGAACCACTCCGTGCATCGGGATAAAAAGTATCGTATAACCTTCCTCGATAAATGGGCTATTAAACACAGAAACAATTTTTCAAATGAAACCAGCATTTCCTGACATTAAACCATCCAAATTAACTTCACGAGGTATTTCTTGAAGCGCCACAGTTTTGAAACGCACCAAATGAAGCGCTTCTTATTTTTCGGAGCGCACCTTTAGTTCCTGACATTAAACCATCCAAATTAACTTAACGAGGTATTTCTTGAAGCGCCACCATTTTGAAAATCACCTAATGAAGCGCTTCTTAATCTCGGAGCGCAGCTTTAATAGCGCTCCCGATAACAAAGGTGCGCTCTGAGGAATAATATCTAAAGGAGCGCTTCATTAGGTGCGTTTCAAAACATTGGCGCTTCGAGGTATACCTTTATAATGCTAGAACTTAAGTACCTACTTAAGTTACCTAGGTATAAATAATCACCACTTTATTCCACCTCATCAATACCATTATCCCCAACATTCGTCACATCCATTACACGATCCGTGACGGCTCCGTAACGACATCGTGACTGTTTACACGTTGCTACACGGATGTCTGTCTGTCTGACGTGACTGGACGCACGCGACTATTGTAATACTTAGTAGTATTATGTAGTGTTGTTTAGTGTGTCGTGAATAGTTGAAGATTTATATAGTTGTTGAGGTATTTAGGTAATATTGTTGGCCTAGATGAAGTGTCCTGGTGGTCTTTGAACCACTTCTTTGCCTAGATGGGGATGTTAAGGGTCATAATATTTTTATTTTGTAGGTATTTATTTTTGGCACGAGTTTGAACGCTATGTCGCATAGTGGCAANATTGACATAGTATATATCTGAACCCCATAAGGACATATACAACTACCTACATACATACAATGTGCAGCGCCTTCGCTCGCGGACACGGCCCGACCTTGGCGCTATCCTTTCTAATGCCATTCTTGCGCCGGCGCAGTTGTACAACCTGCTATTTGTTTAGGATAATGTGTGTTGTTTGGAAAAATGGAACGTGGGTCTGTAAATTGTTTTATTTGGGAAATAATAGTTTTGAAAGAAAGTTAGGTTTCTTTTTCGAAGCGATTTGAACTGGTTCTGGAAGGTATAGGGTGTTGAAATTAATTGATTTGTTATTCAGTGTTTGATTTGTGATTTCTCAGTATATTTACTTCAGATAATTATGTATGACACTATGAATGGGTTACGATCGAATAATGTTATTTAAGCCTGTTTGATCTAGATTTATGGAATTAATGTGACTGGTTGGTTTGATTATTGTATAAAAAAAGTTTTCACATATTTTCGTACTTCCGAATATTTTGAATATTGAATAAATTAACTACATTATATTCATTTATGGTCATTCAATAGAATGATATGGAGACGAAAGAAAGTTTTTAAAGTCAAAGAGAATTCCTGACTTAATTCTTGAAAGTGTTAGTTCCAATATCTTTCTTTTAATAATCCTGATAAATTAGACTTTAATTGACGGCCTACAAACTAAAAATATCACGGCCTCACTACAGTTGACATTTCGCTAATATTTCAACATACGTAGATATCTGATCTAAATGTCGGGTCCATTTAGTTAAAGTCGATAAAGATTAAGGTCGGTATTAAAGATTTATAATTAAAGACTTATTTTGGTATCAGGATTAAGAATAAGTAGTAAAAGTTGCGTAAGATCCAAAACGTAACATAAGTACTAATAAGAGATAAATCTCAGTACATTGGTTTTTTTATTCAACTATTTTTATTTGATAAATATGTATCTTGAGCTATATATATAATTATTTCTTTAATTATATTATTATGTATCAAACATAATGATGATGTATTTTATATATGAGTTTTGTGAGATGAATAGGGAACCACTCCGTGCATCGGGATAAAAAGTATCGTATAACCTTCCTCGATAAATGGGCTATTAAACACAGAAACAATTTTTCAAATGAAACCAGCATTTCCTGACATTAAACCATCCAAATTAACTTCACGAGGTATTTCTTGAAGCGCCACAGTTTTGAAACGCACCAAATGAAGCGCTTCTTATTTTTCGGAGCGCACCTTTAGTTCCTGACATTAAACCATCCAAATTAACTTAACGAGGTATTTCTTGAAGCGCCACCATTTTGAAAATCACCTAATGAAGCGCTTCTTAATCTCGGAGCGCAGCTTTAATAGCGCTCCCGATAACAAAGGTGCGCTCTGAGGAATAATATCTAAAGGAGCGCTTCATTAGGTGCGTTTCAAAACATTGGCGCTTCGAGGTATACCTTTATAATGCTAGAACTTAAGTACCTACTTAAGTTACCTAGGTATAAATAATCACCACTTTATTCCACCTCATCAATACCATTATCCCCAACATTCGTCACATCCATTACACGATCCGTGACGGCTCCGTAACGACATCGTGACTGTTTACACGTTGCTACACGGATGTCTGTCTGTCTGACGTGACTGGACGCACGCGACTATTGTAATACTTAGTAGTATTATGTAGTGTTGTTTAGTGTGTCGTGAATAGTTGAAGATTTATATAGTTGTTGAGGTATTTAGGTAATATTGTTGGCCTAGATGAAGTGTCCTGGTGGTCTTTGAACCACTTCTTTGCCTAGATGGGGATGTTAAGGGTCATAATATTTTTATTTTGTAGGTATTTATTTTTGGCACGAGTTTGAACGCTATGTCGCATAGTGGCAAACGATGATGTCGCCAATTGCGAGTCAGACACGCGAATTAATGTTCCGTACCGTTATATAATAAACGGTCAAAAGATCTCGTTTATTATATGGGAGCCCCCTTAAATGTTCATTTTAGTATTTGTTGTAATAGTGGCAACAGAACATCATTAATTACATCATCTGTGATAATGTTAACTGTTCTGATTAACCCTTTGGTATGGAACCATAAAAAATCTCTATACTATAACAGATCAACGGAATTATATTTTCAAGAAAAGAACCCAAGTTATTTTCACTTTCGCTTATTTTACCGTCATCTTACGTTACATTTGTTTACGTTACAATTTTACGCAGTTTTGTTTTTAAAGCTACTTGTAATAGTTATTATGTAATACAGATTATGATTATAGATTAAAAACTAAAACAATGTGCGTACGGTGAAAGTTTTAATAGTTATTGCTGTAATTTGGGCGAAAACCACTAGGAAAGCAGGAAATGCTGATTCAATGGAAATTATTAGATTTTCTTTTGAAGATATGCATGTGATCTTAGTGACGGTAATCATAAAGTTAAATGTTACTCAAAACAATACATAGGTATACAGCGTGTATTTCTTAAAAAAATATACAATTAATTTGTTTTTTGCTGTCGTTATTTTAAAAATCAGAAAAATACTACAAGTTGATATGACTATTTATCATGATAAAGCTGTCCCCGTGGTTTCCAAGGCATTCCAAGTGAACTACTTTCCGCACCAGGATAAAAAGTAAACTTGCATGTTTTTTCGAAGACTGTGCACCTATTTAATCGGCCGAGTACTTTTGGCGTGAAAGCGTAATAGACCGTGAGTAACGTTTGCATTTATAATAAAAACGATAGACCGAAGATAGACCCCCAACATAGCTTCACAATTAATCTACGAAGAAGAAGATCTATAAAATACAGATGTAGTCTATCAATCAGTTTAATGATCGCAGCCACTTTCCCCAGCTCTTGACCCCGTGGGACCGCGGACCTGTTCTCAGCTGGTCATTACACTCTGATCATAATATGGAGTGGAGTAAGTTCTATAGATTTATTTTAACTAGCTTCCGTTAGCGGTTTCACCCGCGTCCCGTGTGAAGGAATTGCCGTTCTCGGATTTGATGTAGCCTAAGTTATCCGGGGATAGTGTAGCTTTCCAACACTGACATATCAGTTAAGTCACATATAGATAAACAAACAAACCCACAAGCAGACAAAAATTCTAGAGACCATTGTTTCGACTTCAAAGTACAGACGACAGCACATCAAGTTACCACAATTTGTCAAATTTCTGCATTCGATTTTCAACCTTATCACAATGGAGGTAGGTTAATGTTCGATTGGTAAAATTTGACACATTCGTATACGTTGACCTGCTGTTGTCTGTACCTATACAAATAATGTATATCACTAATTTCTTCGAAAATATATTCGATATAAAGAAAAACATAGTTCGTTTACGACTTTATTATAAGTATGTAAAGAAGATATAGATAGCTGAAGTATAACAATGCGAAAGTGAATTTGACTTTGAATTTAATTTGACTCTGATTGTGAATCCGCGGGATGTAGCATCTCCGGAAGTTGGGGATAAACTATTTTTCATCATCTTTTAACAGACTTCTGTTATTATATAAGATTATCAGCAGGGTGCTTGATAGGGTTTGAATAAAATTTAAAATTATAGAGTTATCTTTAAGACAGGCTACTGCTATTTCAGCACTTTAATTAGGTTCTAAGACCTTCTTCCGGCTGTCAGGTAATATCAGATAAATAGTAGATACTTACTCAACTAAGAAATAAAAATTGTCTATTGCTTAAAAAACTTGACAGTGACAGTTAATTTCCGTCAAACATGCACGTGGTTTGACAATTCATTTTAATCAAACTGAAAGATAATTTACGAAATTAATTATTAAAATAAAGACATTGGATAAATTATCAACAGAATATCACGAAAAATCATGACATTATCTGGCTCCGGGTTACCTAGCAAGGGCAGGCCATTCACACTCGCCATGCAATTAATAAAAAAAGTGACGTTAATTACAAGATGGCGTCCAACTGTCAAGGTCAGCTGTCAAGTGAAAGTTTTAGCGGGAAATAGAATGTGCGAGATTATCTCAATAGATATATTGTTCTAGTGATTGATTTCGTAAAGGTCGAGGTTCCTGTGTTAACGATAATGGTTTAAGATTAATCAGAGTAATTTTGTGGGAGTGTTTCATTATTAATTTGAGCGTAGGAAGTCGATAATTTATTGATACATTTCGTAAATATCGATGAATTGATTTCTGTGTTTCATATATAAGTTTTAGAAATAATAAGAGTTTTTTACCAAATATTTGAGTTTTCTAAGCTTGTAGTTTTATTTGCGTATTTTATTGAAGTTTTTCAATTTATTTTAGTATTTTCCTGAAATAAATATTAGGGGAATGTTTATTTTTAGCTTGATAGTTGAATTGAATCAAATTTAATGTTTTTTACACATCTTGTCAGGTTAAAACTTTTAAACCTATTCTTGACTTATAAAGCACACTATACCATTAATTTCGTAATCACATACATTTAAGATTCTGGGAACATAGACACAAGGTCATCATATCATAGAGTAACCTCGGCGGCCAATCAAAAGTTCACTCTGATTGATGTTGCCAGGCTTAAATGATAGAACACAATGATTTTTGCTATTGGCTACCCTTGAATATGTTGTTTTGATGGATGGTCTTTGGAAGGAACGATGTAATGAGTATGTCATGTTAGAATTGAAAACATTAATTAAATGAACTAATTATGTATATGCACTTAGGTAGACGCTTATGTGTTCATGAATCATAATATAAAAGCTACTTATTGTTAAAACCACTTGTTAAAGGAACGAATAACAATACTGCGGATTTATAACGTAACGTATTTGTGCGCTGTTTTGTGAAAAATAAACGGCCAGTTTCACAGGTTCCAGATAAAGTTCTTAATAGCTATCTGACAGATAGTACCATATGAATGTTTTTGATTTTGATTAGGTACTTTTCTACAGCATGATCTGTTTTATAGTTTTATAGCTATCTCGAACTCTAAACTGGCTGAAACGGGCCATAAAATTGACGTAATTTATTTTATATGGAGCTTATTAATTAATGTAAAAATTAAATTTTTAATCCCAAATCAACCGATAAAAGGTAATAGATATCCAACAGCATGTAAACAACCATAAAATGATCATTCAAAAAACAAACGCGAGTCAAAATTAAANCAAATAATGTATATCACTAATTTCTTCGAAAATATATTCGATATAAAGAAAAACATAGTTCGTTTACGACTTTATTATAAGTATGTAAAGAAGATATAGATAGCTGAAGTATAACAATGCGAAAGTGAATTTGACTTTGAATTTAATTTGACTCTGATTGTGAATCCGCGGGATGTAGCATCTCCGGAAGTTGGGGATAAACTATTTTTCATCATCTTTTAACAGACTTCTGTTATTATATAAGATTATCAGCAGGGTGCTTGATAGGGTTTGAATAAAATTTAAAATTATAGAGTTATCTTTAAGACAGGCTACTGCTATTTCAGCACTTTAATTAGGTTCTAAGACCTTCTTCCGGCTGTCAGGTAATATCAGATAAATAGTAGATACTTACTCAACTAAGAAATAAAAATTGTCTATTGCTTAAAAAACTTGACAGTGACAGTTAATTTCCGTCAAACATGCACGTGGTTTGACAATTCATTTTAATCAAACTGAAAGATAATTTACGAAATTAATTATTAAAATAAAGACATTGGATAAATTATCAACAGAATATCACGAAAAATCATGACATTATCTGGCTCCGGGTTACCTAGCAAGGGCAGGCCATTCACACTCGCCATGCAATTAATAAAAAAAGTGACGTTAATTACAAGATGGCGTCCAACTGTCAAGGTCAGCTGTCAAGTGAAAGTTTTAGCGGGAAATAGAATGTGCGAGATTATCTCAATAGATATATTGTTCTAGTGATTGATTTCGTAAAGGTCGAGGTTCCTGTGTTAACGATAATGGTTTAAGATTAATCAGAGTAATTTTGTGGGAGTGTTTCATTATTAATTTGAGCGTAGGAAGTCGATAATTTATTGATACATTTCGTAAATATCGATGAATTGATTTCTGTGTTTCATATATAAGTTTTAGAAATAATAAGAGTTTTTTACCAAATATTTGAGTTTTCTAAGCTTGTAGTTTTATTTGCGTATTTTATTGAAGTTTTTCAATTTATTTTAGTATTTTCCTGAAATAAATATTAGGGGAATGTTTATTTTTAGCTTGATAGTTGAATTGAATCAAATTTAATGTTTTTTACACATCTTGTCAGGTTAAAACTTTTAAACCTATTCTTGACTTATAAAGCACACTATACCATTAATTTCGTAATCACATACATTTAAGATTCTGGGAACATAGACACAAGGTCATCATATCATAGAGTAACCTCGGCGGCCAATCAAAAGTTCACTCTGATTGATGTTGCCAGGCTTAAATGATAGAACACAATGATTTTTGCTATTGGCTACCCTTGAATATGTTGTTTTGATGGATGGTCTTTGGAAGGAACGATGTAATGAGTATGTCATGTTAGAATTGAAAACATTAATTAAATGAACTAATTATGTATATGCACTTAGGTAGACGCTTATGTGTTCATGAATCATAATATAAAAGCTACTTATTGTTAAAACCACTTGTTAAAGGAACGAATAACAATACTGCGGATTTATAACGTAACGTATTTGTGCGCTGTTTTGTGAAAAATAAACGGCCAGTTTCACAGGTTCCAGATAAAGTTCTTAATAGCTATCTGACAGATAGTACCATATGAATGTTTTTGATTTTGATTAGGTACTTTTCTACAGCATGATCTGTTTTATAGTTTTATAGCTATCTCGAACTCTAAACTGGCTGAAACGGGCCATAAAATTGACGTAATTTATTTTATATGGAGCTTATTAATTAATGTAAAAATTAAATTTTTAATCCCAAATCAACCGATAAAAGGTAATAGATATCCAACAGCATGTAAACAACCATAAAATGATCATTCAAAAAACAAACGCGAGTCAAAATTAAAGAATTTACCAATACTAAGTGCCCTAAAAACTTACCCAACGACAGAACGTGATAAAAATAAATACACAGTTTACCACACATCGATAAAGAATCGAATAAAAACAAAACGAGTCGATGTATCGATTCAAAGAGCACACGTTACCGATTTTCAATAGTACATAAACATTACTACACGTTTTCTTTCGTAACTCTATTATCCAATGTTTTTGCTGACCGTACTTCTGTACGGTTCACACATACCGATCAAGGATTTTTGCTGCAAAATAATGTTTATTTGTCTATCGATTGTTCGGTTGTTAATCGATTGGAAACAATCGGAAATTGATATCGATGCGTTTTTATATCGGTTCTGTGACCTGCATTTTAGATTTGATACGGTCTTTGGCCTTGTGATTTGAGAATAATATTGAAAAAGTATGAAATAATAGCTTTTTTTTACTAAGATGATTTTGCATACAGTTTTTACTTGGAAGGGACTTCCCGCACTCTAAAAAAAGTATCCTTTTTTGGCCTCTAGACTATCTGAGCACCAACATATATAAATAGGCTTCGTAATGTAGGCGTGAGCACTTACAATAATATAAGTAAAGATATAATGATTATAAAATCGATTCAGTAAATTCAAGGATGTAGTATATTTCTACATTATGATAATAATACTTCATAAAGATTTTTTCCAAGCGTTTCCAGCTAAAAGTACTGGTTCCGTATTTTTTCATTAAATTCTCAGTATTGCCAAATGGCATCCATAAATTATTACTATCATACAAGGAAGCTCATATATCATACAAACTCATGTATTTTTTTAGATTGAGATCTAAATGTTACTTAGTATTGTATGCTAATGTTACAAGATTATTTTTGTATCCGTTTTTCGTAATCAAAAAAGATTTTTGTATGGTTTTTTGTGTTACTATTAAATATTGACCATTGGAATACTTATTGTAATATCTGAGTTTGTTAATTTGTTTCAACGCAGGAACAACGGGACCAATTTAAAAATTATTATCAGTGTAAGATACATTTATCGCTAAAAGCTATATGGCTATCGGCTATTTTTTATCCCGGTGCGCAGAGTAGTTCGCCCAGTGTGTATTTATATAATAGCTGACAGTATTTATAATATTTCTTTTGCATTTTCTTAAGAAATTCAATATGATCTAACCTGAACACAATTAGATATTGCTCAAAAACAATTTGCTATAAAATTTTCTAAAACAATGATTATGAAAACATAATTCGTCTTGCCTAAATAGATTCTAATCTACAGTATCAAAATTTTGAAATCCTTTGAGTTATTACTTCCAATTGTATTAAGATACAAATGATAAACAGTATGACAGACAAACAAAGCTACAAATTATATTAGTGACAGCTGTTATGTGTTAACTGACAGGCGGTAAACTCGATATCATTATAAACCAATTTTGTAATACTATCTATTGTTATACCGATTTATTGAGTATCAAATCTTAACAGAGCATCATATATGAGTAATTATTAGCTGTGTTTTGTCCCGCTTCTTTAAGGAAACTATTTCCCGTAACTGGATAAAAAGTAGCCTGCATGTGATTCTTATATTAAGCTTCATTATTGCCAAGTTTCATCAAAATTCTTCCAAGCTTTTGGGTGTAAGATAGTTAACGTTGATAGGAATTAAGCTACATTACTTACTTCCAAGTTTACCTATAATCTATACAGTATAGTTTTTACGTGAAAGATAATATTAATAAGCTTAGCCTTCTTAAAGTGAAATAAATAAACTGAAAAGTTGTCTTCAGATTCTACCGTCTTCACCAAACCTATTCTAAATCGGTTCAGTCATTTTTGAACATGTAACAAATTCAGACAAGTATTCATAATAACAAATATTAGCAACAGCAACGATTTTGCAACCCTATCGATTCTTATTCCGACTATCGAGAATCGATTCCGTCTTAGCACAATAAATATTATAAGTTACGATACCGAGTAAGTTGCGCAATGTAGACTCATTCATTAATAACAATTTCTTCAATTGTATGTTTGTATGTTGCAAGATCTTGTTTTGTAAGAAAAATGTTTGTGCAAAAAATCCCCGCGGGTATATTTAAATGATCTATGATTAATTTGTCTGTTTAATCCTGTAATAAGTCATATTAACTGTAGTATCTCGTCAGTGCGAAAATGTATGTATGTTTGTTACTCATTCACGCAAAAACTACTTCTCGGATTTTGATGAAACTTAACACTAATATAGATTATTAATCAGAATACATATGGGCTACTTTTTATCCGGCTACGGGAAGTAGTTCTCCCAGGAAGCGGGTGAAACCGCTAGCAGACGCTAGTCTTATCTATGACCATATAAAACAGCTGTTAAATTAATCAGCCAGGCAAGTTCAAGATGTGGTCCATTCGTTCGGTCAGTGAAACCGTTGGCTTTCTAAGACTTGACTCGCATGCGCAATGTCCGATGTGCGCAGGCGCAGTGAAAGCGAGAGTGATCTAGCTTATTGACTTGTCAGAGTACATAGTGTGTAGTATTACACTAGTATGGTGATTGAAATGTGGTGAGTAGTTTGATGATAAGAAGTTTAAATATTTTATCCTGATATAAGACAATTGTATGTACACTTTTGATTTTAAAGTCAGATTCGTATTTGACTTCCTCAACCTGGTTGCAACCGGGATATCTTTTGGTAAGACTGGTTGTCAGGCTTGCTGGCAGTGGTACTGACGCTTCAACCTTGTCACCATAGAGGAAGGTTAATGTTCGATTGATAGAATCTGCTAGCGTTTGTACAATTGCCAGCTTACACCCACAATTTAACATCTCTTCCGAACACACCAAACCCATTGAACCAAAGCCTTAGAAAATTCCGCCATATGCAAACACCCAGTTCCGTTTCAAACAACACATAAACCCACAAACTATACTCCTAATAAAAACACACATATCAAGGCAAATTATCCAGTATTACGTGTGTAAAAGTCCACTTAACACGACGATATAATGGTCACCACATTACGTGTGTCATACATAACGAATGAGTTACGGGCTGCGTACGCGCACGACATGGTAGTCGACAAGTGTGGTCTTACTAGATTGTTATGTGTGTAGATTAAAAAATGGTAATTTTAAGCATGTTAAAGCAGGTAATTTTTCGTGGCTTATTGATTTATTACTGAGCACCTTGGACCGTCTTACATGTGGTCATCTAAATCTATGTCAGAGGTCGTTGGGGTTGATTTGACATGACTTAGATAAAAGGGTCGTGGTCGTGGTGGCCTAGTGGTTAAAATATTAACCTCTCAAGTACATCTTATTCACCTATATTACCAGATTAAAGGAAGAACAGAAAAATATCTCGAGGAAACCTGGACTATAAAGTCTCTCAACCCTTCTCTGTGAGAGAGGAGGCCTGTGTCTAGGAGGCCAGTGTCTGTGAGACGGTAAAAAAGCCGATAATAGGCTTGTATAAAATTTACATCCCATGCTATAGCAAAGAATTTAATTTCTATTGAATTGATAAACGAAAAATATAAGTATTTATTAATTTACCCAATTACCAGCAATAACTTCAAATCACAATTAAAACTTTTAACCAAAAAGCCTTCAGCTTACCCTTTACCCATTTACAGTAAATAGGGTAATTTCTACAATCGTGAACACTTACTGTCATTGACTCGAATGCTCGAAGTTAATCGCGTTCGTAATAGCTTTATCGTGTGTTACGGTCTAACAATTGTCAGAAGTCAGAACTATGTTAAATGCTAACGATTTCCGATTGCAATTAGATAATTGTCTATGGTTTAATGAAGGGTTGTTGTAAATACTGAATGTTTGTTGTGACCGCGAATTGTTAGACATTCTCTTTCATTGTTCTTAGTTGAACTGATAAATTTAACTATGGAGTTAAATTTTATTTTGAATGTTGTTACATGGAAATATTTTTCATACTAATACTAAAAGTAAGTCCTAGGTATTTGTAATATATAGAAGCCAGCCTGCTAGCTTCCTGACATCCTATCCGAATCTGTCAAATTTTACCAGTTGAACAATGAACTTCCATTATTGGCATAAGGTTGGAAATCATTCGAAAAAATTTGACAAATTGAGGTAGGTCGATGTGCTGGCCTCTGTACTTAACCTAACCTTTGTATTTTTTTTCAAGTCAAAAGTCATAAATTTATAAATGCTACTAGGTATAATAAACAAGTCCAGTTAACTTCAGCAAATCTAACGGAATGCTCTTCTCGATTAATCTTTTAAAATTCAAAGAGATTCCTCTTTATATTTACCTTAAGTGCTTGAGGAAAAAATTGTCATCAACACCAACCGACATAACAATTACTTTATATAACAACTCTCAACACTCTCAATACCCAAAAATATGAGAGAAAAAAGTTAAAATTATACCTCCATTTTTAATGATGGCCATGCAACAGCCTAGAATGTCGAAAGTATCAGAAATTGTGATTTGATTACATCTATTTATATGTCGTTTGTACCTTTCACAGTGCACTCTTGCGCACATTTCTGACGACACTGCATAAATTGCACTCTAGTACCAATACGCAGGGATATTGCTTTAAGTCATCCATGTTTTGTTAGGATGGGCTAAGCGAGTTTTCTTCTGTCGTGTTGTGTTTTGTATGAAACTGGGGTTGTAGTGCTGATGTGTTTATTAATGGAAGTCGTCTGGCTTCGCGTTTTGTTGACATTTTTTTATGGTTGGATAGTATTACCCATACTGAAAAAATGAGCTACGATACAACAAAGAGCTTACCCTTATGTTACCTCCGAAACGACTGAATCAATTTGAAAAATTCTTTCACTTTTACGAAGCTAAAAAACTTTTACACTATCCCCCGGTACATAATATGCTATATTTTATTCGGATGCGGATGAAGCCGCGGGAATCATGACAAGTAAAATATGACTACATGTTTTTAGACACGACTTTCCTATTCAAGTTTTCAAAAACTACAATTGTTTATCGTCATGATATACTTTGTAGTTGACTCAAATTATTTGCACTTACAGCCAATGAAAAAGCATTTCCTACTTTTTAATAACACTACAAAATTTCAAACCTGCCTATTGTTGCAAAAAACTAAGCAAAAATCTACATAACTGTCGGCACTCAGCCGTTAAATGAGCCGTAAAGTTACTAAGCATTAGTAAACACTTACATAAGCATATTACATAGTATTACATACATTATGAGTTACATTTCGCCCCAGTTTTACTTGAAATTTTACTCATTAAACTTGTTATACTGTAAATTATATGCAGAGAAATTGTTACACAGTTGCACCAAATATTCATGATGTATGTGTGAGTTAGTAAGAATATACATAATGTGCTCTTTATTGCCATAAAGAACACCGTGTTTGGATGGATATAAACTTTTTACGGAAGCTGTGATATGAGTTTGTCATGGTGACAATTGTCTATTTATTTTATTTTATAGTTTGCTTTTCGTAAGAACCTGTAGGTAATAGGTCTACTTGAAATACTTTTTTTTTTACTTTGACTTTATTCGTAGGGGTTTTCTCAAAAGCTAAATACGAGTGTTTCATAATGGTATTTGTTTCATATAGTATTCATAGTTACTGTTTTCATAAGTTTCAATATTCCTATATATACTAGTATTATGATAGTTAGAACAATTATTATTAATCCGGGGATATTATAAAATAACAGGGATAAAAAATCCTTTTGAATGATTTTCAGCTGCGTAAAAATGCTAGCTTTTCTTTTTAATACGAGCAATCATCGTGTACCCTAATCGTTACAATGAAAGAAAAATGCTACAATAAGTAAATAAAGATAATAATTTATCGCGACAAGACAACATAATTACTACACAGCTGGTTCACTTCCAGAACAGTTGGGAAGCAATTAAAAGATTATAAACAGTTTCATATGTTTCACGCTCTGGTTAGTACTTAATGAATGTTGGTCTACATTCCACGCGGTCTCAACTTAGCCTTATTTTGCAAACTAAGTTTTGATAGTTTTAAAATTAGTTGCTATTTATTTTTGTTATATTGTTTTGTTAACATTTTCACGAGTCGTTGGTCGAACAAAGGCTTACGTGAAAACGCTGAGCAGTTGTGTAGACGCAGCTAAACAAGAGGTTGTTAGGTGATTAAACCTGCTGCTTACTCGATAGATAGAAGAATACCACTGCATAGAAGTATAGATAACAGGAGATCCAAGGCAGCAACTAGTATATTATACTTTTTATATTATATAAGGGTAAAATCTTATGCCCATTTCCAGATGAGTTTAGGATAGCAAACAATAGAAGTAGGGAGTGAAATAGCCTGTCTGATGTGCGGGATTGTCCAAAAGAGTTATGGCCTGGTACACAAAGAAGTCCATAAGGAACAAAGATAGGTTTTCCTGGCATTACCGCGTGAATTCACAGCGTGAAAATTCATCTGACATTTTCCCAACACAAAAAAACTCGTTTGTTATTTGAACGTATCAGAACATGGCTATGTTCTTCAAATGACTTATTTGACCTCTCAAAATACTATTCTCAAATACAATTAAATTATTTGATTTTTATCGATTTTTTACATCTCTTCACTCCTAGATTCTATTGCAAACCACATTCAAAATACCAGGACGTCAGCATTCGATGGGAGATAAGATGAATGAATGACTCAGTGGGGATACGGACATCGTGACTTATGTACCGGTACTACATAATTACTTGTTAAGTAAGCCACGATCACGAGTGCAGCCGGGGGACGGAGCGATGTGACGAAATTGGAGCGGACTCTAGATCTTAATGATGATAAACCTTTTTGGTGTTCCTTATGGGACTGTTGCGTATTTTTTTGGCTTTCTATTTATAAAGATTATGAATGGTGTGGTATTAGGTGGTAGGTGCTCTTGATAATGTCTGCAAGCCAAACTGTTGGTAGATCCATGATAATCTTACGTACAGGAGTTTGGTCCAGTACCTACTAATGTTATGTAATTTTGACAATTAGGATTTTATGTGAGTATCATAACGGCATAGGTTTTATTATTGTTAGGTCGATGGAATATGACTAAATACTGCATAAAAGGTTTTGTAGGTCAAATGTTAAATTATATGAGTTAAATACCTATATCATGTCATCATAAAAGAAATATTTGTATTAATTTTAGTCCATTTCAGATGAATTTCAATCTAGTCGAGCTTGAAATTGCTAGAATTTAATCAATGAATCAATTTCCTACTATCTATAGTAAAAAGTGTTATGTATTTTAAACTAGTTTATATTCTGAAAATAAATAAAAAAGCTTTTGTTTATTTCTGAACCGGTTGTGGAGGTCAAGAGCTATTTAATTTAAATAAACAACTCGTTAGTCACACTTTCACAGTCGGTTGATTATTTGATTGAATTTGTTGTTGCGCTTTAATGATATATTTATTTTGTTTTAAAAATAACATTTTCAGAATTGAATTTAGAAATTTGTTCTATCGTCTAGATATAAATAAATACATAAAATAAATACTGCATACGAGTATACCTACTATGTAATTGATGTGAAAGTTCCCGGGTTTATTCCTGGACAATCAATATTTAAGTTGTTAATTAATATTTCATCCAAATCTGTTATTGTGCTTGATTTTTTAATTATGCGTACCCAAAAGACTTTTATATGTATAGGTAAATAGAGATATGCAAAATAAATAAGAACGCCGATACCCAGGTATTGGTAGCCCCCAGTTAGACTGGAAGCCGAAACATAGTTAGGAAAACATAAATACAAATTTAATACAAATACATCCCCAAAGACACCTAAATCACTGCCCACCATCTAACATGAATATCTAACAAGCCATTATTAACTAAGTTCGCCATTGCAACACATACTTAAGGACAATACACACTAGTTCCTTTCTAAACAGCGACGCGCGACGCATCGATTACATGCCCTTAATGTGACGGAACTGATACCATGATTTATGTGGCGATTTTAACTACTTTTGTGGAGAAAAAAACTAGTTTAAGCTTGTTATTTAGTGTGGGAATTGTTCGTTGCTAAGCTGGTGTAGGTACTCTACTTCTCTACATTTTTTTGATGGGAGAATTATGAAATGACCCCTCCCGCTGTGGGTGCAGCATGAAGGAATATCAGACTCGGAGTAAAACCCACCGTTTCTTCTGGAGCCCTTTGTGTGCAAAGAATGTGGTCTGGTGTATGTACAATCCCGCAGGCCTATTTTGCAACCCAGTTTAAATAAAAACAAAAGAAGATTTATTAAATGCTGGTAACATCTCCACAACGTGCGAATAAAAGCATTTATCAGAAGATATAGTGGTACTATTAAACACACAGTAACATAGACACAATTAAACTTTTTGCCAACTCAATTGCTCTATTCATACAGCTCTATTTAATATTACAGCCGCGTAACACACTTTCGCTACGTTAAGTAACTAAGTTCCACGCGACATTTAAATGTGCTCCGATTTTCTAAACATGGCGATGTTTTTATTGTACCCTAAGGGAGGCGTAACCTCAGTATGAACGTGATAGTGTGTACAGTCGTGGACATTAAGAGTTGAGACACTTTTATACCTTCGCAATTTTTTAGAGCAATATATCCGCGAGATTACACCAGTAGATGTTAAAAATCCACAGATTTTTACTATTATTTAAATATAATTTTCTGACTTCCATTAGTGAAATATATAATTTGACTTTGACATTGGGAGTGTTTGATCCTAATCAGTTCTCAGAGGTACTTTTATGCTAATATCATATTTTTATTGGATTTCACTCAAGGAAAATTGACAAGTAGCTCAACCAATAATGTTCGCGACTGTACAACTGTAAATTATATCGATATCTTGCGTAATAGTACTTAGATATTATTATTGCACTTATTGTCATATTTTATTTGGTTGAATGACTTTATGAAATTGTCATGTTAGGTTGATAGGAATTTCCGTAAAATTATGTCGTAATTATAATGTTATTTGCCTGAAATATCTTGCAGATAAATTAAGCCTTTCAAGCTAAACTCTATAGGTACTTCTTTAGTAATATAATAAAGAGAAAAAACCTTTTTGGTCGTTTGTTTGTAACCTAAAGACTCTGAAATTAATGACCCGTTTAGTAAAATCCTTTCACTGTTAGAAAGCTTTACTATTCTCGATTAACATATGCTATATTTTCCCCCCAGGAGACGGGTGAAACCACGGGAAAACAGCTGTTACTTTATAAAAAAATAATTATACCCTGTGCGCAAACACCTATAAGATTTTCTAACCTCATGGCCGGAGAATCAAACCTTGTATCAAAGCCTCAGGTCATCAGGTTTAAAATAATTAATTCAATTAGCCGTAGGTTCAACCAGTTTTACTCGTTATCCTTGCAACTTTAAGGTCCCTACACACTATGGCGTAACATTTCCCATTATAATGTTCTATGACTCAGGTCACATTTACATTCAGCTATTGATCACTTGTCACATTACCAGGCTGTGTTAGTAGTCATGAAATACACAAGTGTTTATTAAACTTTATGATTATACAGTTACCCAAAACATTTAAACAGTCGATTGTATGCCATTTACTAGGCCGTACCTACACCATTAAGGCCGGGTTGCTCGATTTAACTTTAACTATAACCTAACCTTAACCGGCCGTCAAATTGCCGCCCATTGGTCAAATTTTTGACGTGACAGCTGTGTAACCAATGGGCGGCCATTTGACGGGCGGTTAAGGTTAGGTTATAGTTAAAGTTAAATCGAACAACTCGGCCTAAGACAAACAAAAGTTTCGCCTGCAGCATAAAGAGCTTACAGTGTTAGTTCTTGATCGAGAAAGATAGATTTTACTAAGGTAGCATTTACTGCAAAAAATATAGCTTGAATATTGTAAAAAAATTAATTGTCTAAAAAAAATATAAATCATTTATTTATAGGTTATTAAGATATCTATTTTATAGCACACTTCTCAAGACGCGCAATGACCAATGTCTTTATCACTGACCAATTTTTAATTCAGTGGACGTATATCCTTATTTATGATCTTTACATATCTATCTATCTTCTATCTATATCTATCTATCTTCTATTCTATTCTATTCTATACATATAATAAATCTGTAGAAAAGTCATTTTTGTACATTGAAGAAATTGAAAAAAAAAATAGCCAGCGTGTGAAAAGATAAGTAACAGAACCCATTTCCATCATTTTTTCAATTTTTGTCTGTTTGTCTGTTTGTCTGTTTATATGTTTGTTTGTGCGCACATCACGTAAAATCTACGAATTCAATGCTGAAAATGTTTATATACAAAAATTATACGTAACTTGAGGTATAACTTAGTTTTTGTTTCATCGAAATCGGTTCACTCTATCAAAAGATATGATTAATTTTGTGAATTCAAGAAGAAAAATATTACGTTACGCAATTCAGTATAGTACTTGCAACGACATCTTAAGTCTAAATATAGAACTAATGTTGATAGTTGGAATCCAAATCCGATAGATGGCGTTGTGCAAATAACGTCATTTTCTGAATCGCGGTGTTAAGATTTTCCGCACGAGAATCACCTCGACCGTGTTTACTAGACAAATTGGGTTTCGTTAGGTGTCTTAAAAGTTCATCTCTACATATAATAAAATTGTATAGACAGAGCTGTGTCTTTACATTGAATATTTTTTTCGAAAAAAATAGTGTTATGCATAGGGACACGGTATCGAAAAGAAAGTATCGATACTGTACTCATGAGTAGTATCGAATGA
>NWSH02000008.1:879169-890057 GCA_002382865.2 Heliothis virescens
CCCATTGTCGCTGGCATAAGCGACATGGTCCGCGTACGAAGTCGCGGGCAGAAGCTAGTATAACATAAAATTTAAGTAAATCGATTGCAACATAGCTCGCCTGATTGGTGATTTAATTTTAACACTTCCATAATTAAGTGATTTAGCATTAATTAATTATAATGTTCAACATAAACTTAGAAGTTATTATCAGCCATTAATATTAATTGCGTTGTAAACTAAATTATTTTAGACTAACGATATGATAATTTTAGATAGGTGTAGTACCTTATGGAGCCTAGTATTTAATGTATATTGTGCTAAAAGGGTATGTACTTACATTTTTAAATGACTTTGTTTTATTTTATCTTCATACGTTCTTTCNATCTTTGATTTTGACGACCCATTGTCGCTGGCATAAGCGACATGGTCCGCGTACGAAGTCGCGGGCAGAAGCTAGTATAACATAAAATTTAAGTAAATCGATTGCAACATAGCTCGCCTGATTGGTGATTTAATTTTAACACTTCCATAATTAAGTGATTTAGCATTAATTAATTATAATGTTCAACATAAACTTAGAAGTTATTATCAGCCATTAATATTAATTGCGTTGTAAACTAAATTATTTTAGACTAACGATATGATAATTTTAGATAGGTGTAGTACCTTATGGAGCCTAGTATTTAATGTATATTGTGCTAAAAGGGTATGTACTTACATTTTTAAATGACTTTGTTTTATTTTATCTTCATACGTTCTTTCACGAAACTTCTTACAATTTAAATGTAACTGTAAAAAACTTTTTATTGCGAAATATCATAGTTTCGACAGTTACATTTGAATTGTATGAAGTTTCGGAGTTAAACAAGGACATCAGAAATTACTTTGTGGGATCTTATAACCGCCAATCATAAGATCACGCCTCATATTGAATGTTTACTTAGGTAAAACATGAAAAAAACATTTTATATTTGAATTTCCCGCTTCTAGTCATCGAATGCACCTTAAGAAGAATACGGACAGTTGATAAATCAGGATCAAAATAATTTACGGTTCGGTACGGTTCAAGGTATGTTGTAATTTGTTTAGCCGTTTTCTCCTACAAGTGTAATTTCAAACCGAATAGAATCATTTTCAAAGTCAAAATCAAAATCATTTATGGAAAATAGGATAGTAAATTAGCTTCCTAGTGTTATGGTGAAAAGAGAAAATTTTCTTTAAAATCAGTAACGATTTGCTTATCAAACAAAGCCCTATCGTAAAAAAATACAGGAAAAATTTTACATCTTCCCATCCACTTTTAACTTTATGCTTATTAAGATAACATCCCACAAGAATGGGCGACATTAAAATATTCACAGTAACACAATGACACTTTCCCTGTAATCTCTTCATAGTTTAGTAGAAAAACGCCATAAAACGTAATCCGACATGAGTTGGACAATTGCCTACTTTTACTGTTACCATTTAGCTTTCACCATGGGGCTTACCCATGATGTAATGGGTTGGTATTGCGTGGGTACGAACTATAGACTGGTAGTGATAATTTCTTGATAGTTTAAATTGATAGGTGTTGACTGCACTAAGACTTGACTAAGGAATGCTGAGAAACTCGAAATTATTTGGAAACTGTCATAATTTGTAAAGGTGTGATTTTATATAGACAATCTCATCTGCCTAGCCTTTTCCCAACTATTTTTGGGGTCGGCTTCCAGTCTTACCGGATGCAGCTGAGAACCAGTGTTTTACATGGAGCGACTGCCTATCTGACCTCCACAACGCAGTTACCTGGGCAACCTGGCAGCTCTTGGTAAGACTGGTTTACAGACTTTCTGGCTTCTGACTACCCGTAACGACTGCCAAAGATGTTCAAATGACAACCGGGACCCACTGTTTATCGTGCCTTTATATATTTTACTTTATATAGACAATGCTCTAGCTTATTAAGTATTTTAACATTCTGCACTTATAACCGAGTGTAAATTAAAGATTGGCCATAGAGATCTTGCTAGAAAAAAAAGCTTTTAAAACCACAAACACAGTGTCGCACTTGTAATAACTACACCTACTATACAAAACACATCTTCAAAACATAGTTTAACAAAATTTCAAACCTCTACAAAAGTTCCTCCGATTTACTCACGCTGTGGTGAGCACGTCTCCAAGAAAAATTAGGACAAGTCAATTGGGTTAGGCCTTTTTTGGCGCTCAGTAATATCGGGCTAATTTGTGTGAAACATTCGTTTGCCTAATAAAGTTTGTTAATAAAATCAGAAAGTAAAAATATTGCTAAGTATGAGAAAATGAAGTAACGGTAAAGATTATTACTTTAGTAGTTCTAAATGCATGACCTACCGTTAACCTCATCATCATTAGCGTTTTTAATATCCTACTGCTGGGCATAAGCCTCCTCTCACACAAAGAAGGACCATTTACATGTTTGAGCATAAAATAAACGATTGAATGACATACAAAAATTCCCAATATCCATAACCATCGATTTCGTCCGCGTCCCGTGGAAACTACTCCGCGCACCTGAATAAAAAGTAGCCTATAGCATTTCTAGATAAATGGGCTATCTAACACTGAAATAATTTTTCAATTCGGACCAGTACTTCCTGAGATTAGCGGGTTCAAACAAACTTTTCAGCTTTATAATATTAGTGTAGATATAATTTCTCACAAATCACAGTATAACTCTTCTCTTAAATCAAATCAATATGTGTAAATTCTATGAGGAAATGTATCAATTTTCATTGTGGCGTGGTATCCCTAGTGCATGTGGGTCGGTATGTCGCCAGTTTTGTAATTAACCGCTATTACGACAATTGTAACATACTCTTGTAATTATGTGTTATCGAATTACTGAAGTACGTAATCAGTTCTTAAAGTTCATTAAAAGTGGTCTAAATTCCCATTATGCCCGTTGTAATAGGTTGCCCGGGTAGCTGGGTTAGATAGATAGGTGCTACATTGAAAAACACTGGTACTCAACTGCGTGTGGTAAGACTGGAAGCCGATCCCAACATAGTAGGGAATGGTCTTAATTATATTTGAATGGTTACATTTGTACATATGACTAAGCTTACATCAACCTTACTACAGTAACAAGTATTTTTTGCATAGTTATATTTGTGTATTTTCCAATATACGACTTCTATGTGCTTAAGATTTAGCCACGAGCTCATTAGCATGTGCTTAAGATTAATCTTATATATAAAAATGAATCGCTAAATGTGTTGGTAAGCGCATAACTCAAGAACGGCTGGACCGATCGGGCTTATTTTGGTCTTAAAATGTTTGTACAGATCGAAGGAAGGTTTTAACGATGAGAAAATATGATTATATAAAAAAAAAACAGTTCCACGTACGAAGTCGCGGGCAGAAGCTAGTCTATAATATAAAAATGAATCGCTAAATGTGTTGGTAAGCGCATAACTCAAGAACGGCTGGACCGATCGGGCTTATTTTGGTCTTAAAATGTTTGTACAGATCGAAAGAAGGTTTTAACGATGAGAAAATATGATTATAAAAAAAAACAGGATCCGCGTACGAAGTTGCGGGCAGAAGCTAGTTTCTTATAATCTCATCCCTACCGATTTCAAGTGGTACATGTAAAACAGTCCTATCTCTTTCACATCAAGTCTTTACTTTTCCTTAAATCATTGTCACCACAGCTAGAAACTCGTTAACTATAAGCTGCGCTTACGCATTATATAAGAGTTGAATGTCCGATGAGTCCGGCGTCTGGGTCATTATCGTTACTAAGGGCTAAGGTCATTATGGTTATTATAATAATAATGAAGTTTGAGGTAATCGCGGTTTAAGGTTAAACGTTTTTCTTGTGTGTGTATGCTGCGCATGAGTCGATAGATTTTTATTGTAATTAAAATGCTTTTGGATTAAGTGGCTGTGAGTACGTTTGTTGGACTTAAGGATCTAGGTTTGATTCCTGTGTGAGGTATTTTTTTTTGGGATGTTTCCATGAATATTTTTGTAACTAAAATCTATAAAGGACCGGTAACAGACTCAACTTCTATTAGGTACTTTATTCATGATAGCTTATGTAGGTATATATCCGAAATTAGATTGTTTGGCTAATAACTTCGGCAAAGTTCGTGCCATTACCATTACCATAAATTTTCAGGTGAAAAAATCACTGCTTACAAAAGTGGCGAGCAAAATAAATAACTACAAAGCCAATAAGCTTAATTGTAGATAGTAAGATGCAACATTATTTATATTCTAGAATCTAGAAGTTTACCTGAAACTTCAAGGTTTGATGATTCGTTTCAAGAACACTTAACCTAAGTCTTCACGTATTTTATTAAATGTTTGACATAAATGCAGATTTGAGCAATATCGTTTTAATTAGTTCCGCCAATATTAGCGTTTTTAGTACAAATATTTCGTTACAAAATATACAGTTGTATGTGTTAATATTTTTAAAGCACACGGATGTCTGCTTGAATGGAAATCACTTATTTAAAGTCAGTTAGTTGAAATACTGTTTGTAACACTTGGTTAAAAGTAATAGTAGTGCTTAGTGGTATTTAGTTCACAAGAGACTAGTTTTCGCAAATACCGAGACGCACAAAAACTCACTAGAATGATTCAATGTACAGACAAAGGCAGGTCAACGTATACCAATCTGTCAAATTTTATCAATCGAACATCTACCTTCCACTAGGTTGAAATTCTATCGCAGAAATTTAACAGATTGTGGTAACTTGATGTGCTGTCGTCTGTACTTAATCTTAGAAATGAACTTACTCAACACACAGTCAAAACCAAGATGTCACAGATTTTTCACAAAAGCTCTATGTTACAAGTATAGGTATAGGTACCTATACCTATACTTGTTATACGAAAAAAAAACCGACACGTTAAATAAAGGTGGTATTATTTTAAGATGATTAACCAAATTAATATGATGAAGGGTTTTATTTTAGGCTAACATTTTTGAAGTAATATTGTAAAATGGCTTGATTTTAAACTCATACAAAATAGAACTTTATAAACACGACATTTAATCAATGCTAATTACTTTTACCACAGCAAGAAACCTATTAGTCACATGTCAGCCATGTACCGTACACAGCCTGCAACAAAATAGATACACATTACTTGGTGTTTCTATATATTGTACGCGAGGCCTTGGGTTTTATAAATTAGTTGATATATTTCGAAATCTAGGAAGCTACTTTATTTAATAGATGCTTCTAAGTATTTTTATTTGAGACTTATGCAATACTAGCTTTCCGCCCGCGGCTTCGCCCGCGTGGAATTCGGTTATATTGCGGTATAAAAAACGACACACAGCGCCATCTACAATCCATCCATCAAGCAAACAATATTTTTGTTTTCCCTCGGGAATATCTATTTTTTTCGGGATAAAAAGTACCCTATTATTTAATCCGGACTTCTAACTTTACATCTGCAAAATTTCAAAGCAATCGGTTCAGTAGTTACGGCGTGAAAGCGGAACAAACAAACAAACAAACAAACTCACTTTCCGATTTATAATATTATTAGTAAGGATTAGTAAGGATTTTTTGATTTATTTTTGTTAATGATGTTAATTTATTATCTTAAATTAAATAAGTTTAAGCGAGGATAATAATCGCGCGTCAATGCTAGCTCATGATATTTACCATTATCAAAAGTCAATGTCCAAATTAACATAGACCGAACTTGCCAGATTTTTAACGAACTTCTAAATATTGACGGTCTCTTCAACTTTAGGTGATATGTTATAAACGTACAGACGACAGCACATCAAGTTACCACAATCTGTCAAATTTCTGCAATAGATTTTCAACCTTATCACAATGGAGGTAGGTTAATGTTCGATTGGTAAAATTTGACAGATTCGTATACTCTGTCTGTATATCGTCTGTACACTAAGCTTCCACTAGCGGTTTCACCTGCACCCCCTGGGAACAACTTCCCCTACTCCGATAGGAAATAAAATTATCCCTTGTTCATGTACTAGCTCTAAGCTATGTTCCCACCAAATCGATTCAGCCGTCCTGGATTACAAATGACGAAGCTAATAAACATAGATAGAGATACTTTAACTACTCGTATGCCGTAATTATAAGACAATAGAAAATTGATTGTGTCTCGCGTATAGCCACGCTCCCGGCATATGTTAAGCCAATATCATATGAATCACAACCCACCTAACAGATGTCTTTTACTTCCAGATGCTATGCGTACTCCTGAGTGTGACCCTGGCGGCGGGAGCTCGTCCCCGGCCGAGGCTGCAGCAGCAGATACAGGATGACTACGACTATGAACCCCAGGCTCAGGAACGCGCCGCTGGAGATCAGGTTAGAAGCACCTTCTTTAACACGTTGCGCGCTTTGCGGCCCACCGGTGGGCCCTGTCTACTATTCCATTGGGGCCAAGGTAAAATCATAAAGTCAGTAATTTTTATTAAATCGCGATTTTCATCCTAAAGTTTATAAAATGCGGAAATTTGTATAGAAAATAAAAATTATCAACTTTTACCGTCTAGTTTAAGCGATATAGGTGAAAGGCTCACGGGTGGGTCGCGTGGCCTCTTACGAAGAAATAAAGAATTTCCGTTGGCTGGGGCCACGGGGTCACGCTGCGGCTCACCCGCCACTCCGACGCGACACTACTCTGCCCAGGTTCCGTAGCCAAAAACACGTACATTTAGGCAAAAAACGGAACCCTTATATATTCGTCATGTCTGTCTGTCTGTCCGTCCGTGTGTCACAGCCACTTTTTTCCGAAACTATGAAGATTACACAAATTATAAATTNTAAAAAAATACGTCGCGTTGGGGGACCGCTCCTAATTATTCCTTACTTATTTACGATTTTTTTCATAAGTATCACATGCCTACATATTTAGGAGCGGTCCCCCAACGCGACGTGGGGGCTCCTCATACATGGAACTAAAACAAAAAACTATACTCATCTGTAAAGAGGTATTTAAATGTTTAATTTAATTTTTATTTCATTCTTTTTATAGGTAGGTAGGTCTCGGTCGGTACAAGTAGGTATTTTAATATACAAAGCTATTTGAGACCCCATCAATAATATACTCGATATCAGTATACTTGATATTTGCCGACATTCGATTCATCTCCCCACTTTTACCCCCACAACTTTTAAACGGCTCAACCGATTTTGATCAAACATGTCTAAGAACACTCGCCCGTAAGTAACCTTTAATACAAAAAAAACTAAATTGAAATCACTGCATCCGTTCAGGAGTTATGATGCCACAGACAGACTGACAGACAGACAGACAGACAGACAGACAGACAGACAGACAGACACGTCAAACTTATAACACCCCTCTTTTTTCGTCGGGGGTTAAAAAGATAACACGTTACTTACTTATATTACTCATTATAATACTTCAAAGACTTTATATTAAAAAAAAATCTGCATGTGTTCACATAATCACTAATTTCTATAGTCTATCTCTATAAGTGAGGACTTGTAATTGGCTTTATGTTGTCTATGATATCTCTATTTTGTTAAGTTTTTATATAGCTGTAAGTCTTCCATAGTGTAATAAATAAATAGTGTAATAAATAAATATTTAAAATAAAACTGAGGTTCCTAAAACCATTGTTATTCAAAGTCAATAATTTCGAAGACACTTTCAAAGTGATAAAATGTGCCCCCCTTCTAATTTTTAAACTACCAAAGTGAAAATCTGAGAAAATATTTGTTATAGATCATAATAAAAACAACCAAAATTGATTTGAATGAGGTATTTTTAACCGCAAATTTTAACTCTGTTATTCATATTGTATGAAAAACAAAGTTATTTTTTGTTGCCGAAAGAAGTTTGTTTTTTGGCTAGTTGTAGGTAAAAGGTACGTTTATTTTTAATAGATAATGGAACGGAACCCTTTGTACGCGAGTCCGACTCACACTTGGCCGGTTCTTTTTTACTTTATTGAAATATTTTACTTATAATCATTGTATTATTAGGGACAACCCTAGTTACATTACAATTACTTTGAAAAATCCTAAAAAATATTACAGGATTTAAAAACCACGCCGTCCGGCTAGACTACAGGGCCACGCGGCTCACTTTAATATACGTTTTATTCGATAGCTGCAATACTTGGCTTGTAGGAAACGTTTTCGTTGAACCTAACACACGGCCCACCGGTGACCCCCGTGGCTCCAACGGTTCAGTAAGGAAAGGCTCACCGGTGAGTCCCGTGGCCTGTATGGAAATACTCAAATTTTCACGTGGCGCTTAACGTGTTAAGTATTACGACTTTATTCTGGAGTGGTTTATGCACGGGTTTATGATTTATCATCATCACCCTTTTTATCGTCCCACTGCTGGGCTCAGACCTCCTCTCACACAAAAAGGATTGGTAGGGTTACAATACCAGCATGTTTTACTGTTTCAGTGCTGAACGCTCTAGAAACTGGTGACAAATATTTTCATGATTCTGCTGTCAGTTGCTTTCCTACTTCCTGATATATTTTACGAAATTAAATACATGACACACCTAGAAGAAATTAATTAAAGTCAGTAGAGGCACAAGGCAACGTAGTATATCTTACAATGAATTAAAAATCGACAAGTTTGATATCCCAAATATAATGCTATAATCCCTACTTCCAGGTGGTGCTAGTAGCAGCGGATTCATACGACGGCCTGTACCGCGCCTCGGACCGACTGGATGATGAGTACGAGCCCCGAGCCCTGCAGCGCCAGCCCGCCAGGCTGAAGTCGCAGCCGCAGCTCCAGGAGGGACCCAAGCAGCCCCCAGTGCAGACCATCAGGAACTACAACAAGGTATTGTGAAAATATTTATGTTATTATAGTCAAAATATATTTTTGGTTGAAATTCTTCTAAATTATATATGTCGTTTTGTATATATAATGTCGTTTCCCATTTTCCAGGTCAATGATGATGGTAGTTTCACCTTCGGCTATGAGGCTGCCGACGGCTCCTTCAAGGAAGAAACGCGAGGCACCGACTGCGTGGTCCGCGGCAAGTACGGTTACGTAGACCCGGACGGCAACAAGCGAGAGTTCACCTACGTCTCCGGCAACCCTTGCGACCCCAACAAACCTGATGAGGAGGAACCCGAAGCCCCCGCTCCTGACTCCGCAGAGCGTGATGACCCTGAACCCAACTACCCCAGACGACCAGTAGCGGCTCCTCGGCCGACGACCCCACGACCCCCTACGACCTTCTTCCAGAACGACTTCAGCGATGCTGATGAAGACGAAGCCGAAGAGGAGCCCCTGCAGCATATCAGACAGAGGGTAGTCCAACGCCCGCAACCTGCCAGGAGGCCCGCCTACCAGGCTCAGCCCATTGCTATCACACCACGACCTCTACAAGTCACTTCTCCCAGGACTCTGCCCCCAGCGACTACATTCAGGCCTCAGCTTGTCCAAGTGACTGCCAAACCCCAGATTCAGTACAGCCCTCAGCCGAACTACTCGCCATCTCCCGCTCCGGCTGTCATCACCACCGCCGCCCCGTCCAGGCCAGGCCAGATCGACTTTGCTGCTGAGTTCGCTAAATTCCACCGTGAGAACCAACAACTGCAATCCACGACATCTGCTGGAGCCAACCCTACAAAGGCCACGTCCATCGCTGCACCCGCTCCCAGTGGTAACCCTCTGTACTCCACTGAGCTGGTTTACGACCCATCAAGTGGTTCATACAACACTCAATTGTACCAGACCTTGCCCCAGACCAAGGGAGAGCTCAACTTGAACCAGAGACTGCAGCCCTACGTCGCTACTCAACAACAGCAACCCAGGCCATTCGTGCCCTCTCCTCAGCTGCCATCAGTGCCTACAGCCTCCACTGGGCCCCTGTACAGACACCAGCTGCAGAACACTCAGCAAGTGTACCAGAGGCAGCAGGCTGAGAACCAGTTCCAGAACTCCCAGCAACTGTTCGCTCAGCAGCAACAGTTGCAGCAAAGTCAACTGCAGAGAGATCGTGCGGCAGCCAGGGCGCAGGCGCAGAGACTACAGGTGTCGTCACAGGCGCAGGAGGGCCCCGCGCAGTTCTACTACGTGGCGCCGCGCGGAGAGTCCGCGTCCTCCGGCCAGATCGACGCCTTCCTCAGAGGGCACGGCATCCAGTTCTAGTGCGAGAGCTGACGCCGCTGAGCTAGTTAATCGCTATCGACCAGTCAGCAACTCTCCCAGGAAAGGCCATAAGCAATGTACAAGTCTCCGATTGGTCGAATAGTATAATCGAGTGCGAAAGTGTGTATGTTTATATCTAGTGTTTATGGACGGACAGTGGTGGTCTCCGTGTACATAATACGCTGTGTCTAATCAGTACCTTAATGTAATTAGTAGATAGTGTTTTAAGTTTAAAGTAAATAATATTGTAACGTGTGTGACGTTCGTGCGTGCCAGTCCCCGACGCGCGTTATTGTAAAAACTTACAAATGATCATTTGTAACATTTTTGTTTAAATAATAAATTATATTTTTTATAACATTTGTTGTATTTATTTATTGCTTGATGTGGTGTTACTTAGTAGTTATGTTGCAGTCAAAACTCTTAACCAGTCAAAAGTACTATTGACCAGCAAAATCAGTCAAAACTACTTTTGACTAAAGAGGTTGGTTAAAACTGATTTTGACTGAAAATTATTGGTCAAAAGTACTTTTGACTAGTCAAAAGTAGTTTTGACTGACGCTCTTGGTCAAAAGTAGTTTTAACTGAAATAAAGCATCAGTCAAAAGTGCTATTAACTCGTTAGATGTGAATGATGTGATAGTGATGACCTAAATTAGAATGTTCTTAGTATTATGTTGAATAATGTGTATTATTCCGAATGTTTATTTATTGCTATAAAATAAATGTCCTAAAACATCGTTAAAAGTCAGGTTTTAATGGCAGAAACGAATCGCTG
>NWSH02000008.1:893263-905847 GCA_002382865.2 Heliothis virescens
TGGTTGTAACACTCGCTACCGCGGCTGAGGCTGGCCGGCACTGCCGGCCAGCAAGCCGAAGCTGCGGTGGTGAGCGTTAAACCTATCTGCGACGATAAATTCGCGTGGGACCGCCGGAGCCCTGCAGCGCCGGAGCCATGACAGAAACCATGCTTGCTGAATAATGCATGCTTGCTTGCATGCTGCAAACTAGTAATATAAAAGTTCATATGTGCGTTTGTCGTTATTTTTTTTTATCGACCACCTTACCTTTTTAAGAGTTTTGACTGATACAACCAGTCAAAACTGCTTTTGACGGAATCTCTTGGTCAAAAGTAGTTTTAACCAACGCCATTGGGCAAAAGTACTTTTGACTGTTATTTTAGTCAAAACTATTATTGACTAAAGCTTATGGTCAAAAGTAGTTTTGACTGATTTTGCTAGTCAATAGTAGTTTTGACTGGTTAAGAGTTTTGACTGCAACAGTTACAACACCGCGCCATTCACTGGTGCGGATCTTGAAGGTGAAGGATTCGCAAATAAGTAAAAAACTGCGAAACGCATTAGTTGCCAGCTTGCTATTCTCATAATGACTGCATAACAGTAGTCTCACCTAACTCTTTGTGTTCAACGCTACTGAGTCCATGACCTCGAATATTGAAATAAGGCGCTATCAAATGAAATGTCTGAGTTTTCAATATTTACATTATAAAAGAAGAGCTGCAATACCAAGAGTGTCGAAACTAGATCATTTATTTATTTATTTAACGGTTTATGTACACAGAAGATGAGACAAGAAGTAGCATAGAACAATTAAGTATAAGGGCACTGCTTATTTCATAAGAAATCTCTTCCAGCAGGCCCGCTATGGGAGAATTAGAATAAAAAAGAGATATAGATAGACTGTGAAAATAAAAAGAAGATCTATTTTTTTCCGAGTCATTCCCAAAGTGCTACAACGATTTGGACTGAATTTACTTTTATAACTTCTTTCGAATGTTTAATTTCAATAATGCCTTGCAGACTGGTTGAACAATTGCATATAGCAAATAGAGCAACCTTATTTTCCATACTTCCTATTCTTTATAACCAACTTCCAAAAAAGACGAGGTTCTCAATTCGGATGTTTACATTTTTTTAAGAAACTCTTCCGAAGCAATCTAACTTCAAACCACTCTCTCCTCATACTCCAAGAAAAATAGGGTGTTCCACTAATTACTGACTAAATGCACCTTACATAACCAAATAGCCTACATGCCCACGTCACCAGGAGACTAACAAGTCAATAATTAACTAGCTCATAATTTACTAGTCGGTTGCGCCCGCGCAGGCCTTCCGCATTTTTATTGGAGAAATCCGATAATAGTCAAATGAGTTGCCGCTTTCATATTTCTTAGAATGAGTTTTCCATGTTTATTATAACGTTTTACTTTTTATGGTGCTAAAGACCCGAACACGATCATCATAAAATAAATAACGATATTTTTCTTTTAGGGCAAGTAAAACTGCAATCTTCAATGCCTACCATGATTCATGATTAGATATTATTTTAGATAACTAGCGGGTCTTACTCGCGATGAAATTGTAAAGGTTACGATACCTCTTTTCTCCCGACGTTTCGGCCGAATTGCACCGACCGTGGTCAATACTATTGTCATGAAAATTGGTGGGTGGGACAGGACAGGAGGTAGTTTAAGATCAGGGCTTCGGATATTTCAATTAGAGGACAGACTCTATAGCATTTTTGCTGATCGAAAACATCTCGACGAATTGGAGAATATGGCCGATGAAAAAGAAAATATAGTAAGTATACTCGTTATATGAACCACAGCAAAAAATAAGCAGGTAGAAGGCACAAAGTGAATAGAAAAATTAACATAGGTGGATAACAATAAAGTATTTAAAATTATCTTTTTTCTTTTAATAACAAGATGTACCTACATAAGTATAAACAGAAAATGCAGAATAAATTAATTAATCATACATGGATATCAAACCCAAGATTCAGCTAAGTGCAACGGTTAGCGTAACTTTAAATCAAATTAATCAATATGATACTAGCGACCTCTAGCGTTATAAAGTAACAACTATTGTTAGCTAGTACAACATTCTCTAGCTAGTAGTATTGCTGTTCTACGAAGCGAGACTCTAAGATACTAGTTCTGACATTACAAACTAGGTGGTATCTATTCAAAGTAGCAAAAAAATAAGATTTGTTATCCATCTACGCCAGAAAGCCACTGGTATTTGTCAAAAAAAATATAAATATATTTTTTTTATTCTGTTTGTGTTAGTAATGGTTTCATTTAAGATATCTTTACATCATTTCATAGAATAGGTAGAAAAAATTCGAACTTCAGATGCATTACCGGCACTATCATCTATATCTATCTATCTATATCTTCTATATCTATCTATCTATATCTATACATATAATAAAACAGTAAAAAAATCGTGTCTGTACATTTCATATTTTTACAAAACAAAATATGTAGGGTTATTAGAAATTGAAAGAAGAGTAAGAATTCGAAAAAAAAATTTTGTCTGTTTGTATGTTTGTATGTTTGAATGTTTGTTTGTTTGTTTGTCTGTTTGCACACGCTAATCTCAGGATCCACTGGACGGATTTAGATGAAACTTGGCAGACATATAGCTTATATATCAGAATAACATATAGGCTATATTTTTTTTGGAAATTCGCTCTTTAAGGGGGTAAAAAGGAGGGGGTAAGTTAGTATGAAACTCCGTCAGTTTTGAAGCTAATTCGATTAATTAATTAATTTATTTATTTATTGGCCTATCTACAATTGTTACACTGTTTAATCCTAAATAGTGTACAACATAGTGCGATAGACACAGCATGCAATAAAATTTAGTTAATACAACAATATAGTGCAAAAATAACGCTTACAATTACAACAAAAGTGGGTAGAAAAAGTTTAGCATGGTGGTAAATTTTCCCGGACTTGGCGCTTGAATTTCTGAAGTGTTGTGGAAAAAATATCAATTGAATCATTGCAACTATTGAGAAGCCTGCAAATTCTGGGGATGGGGGAGTTAGATCCTGATACAGTTTTACGGAATGGGGGACGTAATAGTTTTATAGGTCGACGCGGATAGTTATGGGGTATGTTAAAATTAAACTTACATAATAAATCAGGGCAGTCTATTTTACTCTGAAGTATTTTGAACAGGAATACTAAGTCTATATTGTCTCTTCGTTTTTCAAGTGAGATCATGCTAAAATGTTCCAGACGTTTTGCATAACTACGTATTTTTTTGCTTAATCCCGCAGAATAGGTAAGATGGTACAGAAATCTTTTCTGGATCCTCTCTAACCTAAGACTATGCGTTGCATAGTGTGGACGCCATACAACCGCGCAGTATTCTAACACTGTACGAACGAGACAGCTAAAAAGATAGATCTTAGTTTTAGGTTTGCGAAAACATTTAGCGTTACGTAACACAAAGCCGAGCATCTTTGACGCCTTTTTAACAATGTTGTCCATGTGGGGAACAAAAGTTAATTTATTATCCAGTAGGACTCCCAAATCACTGATCACATCAACTTTGCCAAGGCGCGTACTATCCATACTATACTTAAAATCAATGAATTTGGCCTTGCGAGTAAACGTAATTTGGAAACATTTTTCCACATTAAGTTGCATTTTATTATCCTTGCACCAGTTTAAGAGTCTATTCAAGTCATCCTGAAGTAATGTTGAATCGTCTGGAGAATCTATAACGCGAGCTATTTTTAAGTCATCCGCGAATAAGAAGGGAGTGGAATTAAAGAAGCAATACGGGAGGTCATTTACGAAGACATTAAACAATACAGGGCCCAGGTGGGAACCCTGTGGAACGCCGGAAGTTATGAGCATGGTGTCAGATTTAAAGCCGTTGGCCACAACATAAAAGGATCTGTCCGTAAGGTAAGAGTGGAGCCACTTAAGAAGTGCACCAGCAAAGCCATATGCAGCAAGTTTTTGTACAAGCACTTCGTGGGAAACTTTGTCAAAGGCCTTGCTGAAATCTGTGTATATGGCGTCTACCTGCTGGTTCAAGTCAAGCGAGGCTGCAATAGTCTCAACGAATGCCACCAGATTGCTACAGGTAGATCTAGCTGCAGTAAAGCCATGCTGGTGGTCTGACAGATATTTCCTAAAGTAGTATTAAAATTAATATTTGGCTATTTGGTTAGAAATTAAGAATGACGCAATAATTATTTTTGGAAATTCTGCCTTAACGGGGGTGAAAAAGGGGGGGTAAGTGTCTATGAAACTCCGTCAGTTTTTAAGCTAAATCGACTGTTTCTGCCCTTCGTTTTGTGACGGTGTCGCTGTTTTTCACGCGGACAGCTTTATGTAGCTTTCTCGCACGTAACTAGCTCCGATAAGTATTCACTTTTACCGATAGATGGCGTTGTCCATACATTCTAAAAAGGCAGTCAATGCAATGCAATGGTATGGTATGATAAGTCTGAAACATTTCGAATCGTCTCGCGCAACCCGTCGTTTCCCCGGGCTCTTAGAATTCGACATCAGACGTTTAAGATCTTTCATTTTGACGACCCGTTATCGCTGGCATAAGCGACATGTTCCGCGTACGAAGTCGCGGGCAGAAGCTAGTTTTTAATATATCAGTATAGGTTTCGCCCTCTTAAATTACTGAAATCATCAATACTTCTAATGCCTTGTATTTGTGTGAAAATAACGTAGGACTGCGAAGAGTAACGCAAACTCTGGAAAACAGGGAAAGAACTAGAACCAGTCTGGATTTCAGGGCTTCTAACCCTGCCTTTCGCTCTTACCATAGTAGCCGGGAGGTATCCTTTGATGATATTTCGTACATAGTAATCATATCACCACCAGTAACTGCCTCGTTGGTCTAGTTGTCGCATAGCCGACTGCTGTGCACGAGGTCTCGGGTTCGATTCCCGGGTCGGGCCGAAATCGCTTTGTGGGTTTTAGAAACATTCACAAAGCAGCCCGGAGTTTGTAGTTGGTGATTAATACACCCGTGCACGTTAATGTCGGTCCTGCGCCTAATCTCTCTTCGGTCGTGACGGATTGCCGTCCCATCAGGTTATGAGAGTGAGGGAATAGAGAGTGCACCTGTGTCTGCGCAAATGCTTGTGCACTACAATACGTCCTGCGCAACTGGCTGATCTCCTTATATGAGAACACCCGCCGTGACCGGCAATCGACTAGGACGCCATCATTACCACCAGTGTGAAGTTCCGTCTGCATTCCATGCTTATGGTTCTATGTCTAATACTCCATCATTATCTAATTCCACACTTGTTCTGCTGTCCTTGCGGTTTTCGCTAAAGTTGAGACAAAATTAACAAATTCATATTTTGGACCCTTCACCACAATTCCATGCATTTGCAATAACTCCGTGGGAATAACATTTGTGTACAATCGTATGTAAGGCACAATTGTCATTGTTTATGTTCCTAATTAGCTGTTGATGTTTTTATAATGATCTGTTTTGTGTGCCTTTTAATTTTTATTAGAATTTAAGTACGTATTTTTGAATAATGACGGATTTTTGGTACACTTTCATCGTGTGGATGTGATTGACTTTCGTTTTCTATTAAATTAGATTTCATATGTCAGCATTTATCAAAGCCATTGCCAAAATGGTTTTTGAAAATTGAACAGAAAACTAATAATGCTTATACAAGAGCAATACACAGTTGGTTCAAAGGTACAGATGACAGCACATCAAGTTACCACAATCTGTCAAATTTCTGCAATAGATTTTCAACCTTATTACAATGGAGGTAGGTTAATATTCGAATGGTAAAATTTTACAGATTGGTATACGTTGACCTGCCGTTGTCTGTACAAAGGTTCCAGATAAAGTTTTAGATAGCTATCAGATAGATAATGCCTTAGATGTGTTTTTAACTCTGATTACATTTCTGTGACATAGCTATCTAGAACAGTGCCTGGAAAATCTGAAACTGGCACTAGATATCGAACCAAACTATCGGTAGTCCACTGTAGAACTACTAACCACTGTACTTAAAGTTGAAGGTACTCATACTAACAAAGGAACACAAATGAACGTACAACAGTACACCCCGTGAGAATGCTAATTGTAGACCACCTGTATGCGTGAAACAAGGTGAATGCAGTTAATCGGCTCAATGATGAAGGAATTTTAAACTCTACAATTAAATATTAAAGAGGTATAAAAGTAATTTTAGAATAAACATTAAATGTTGAAAACAAAGCTCCGGTTAAACAGCTATGCGTCAATTGAGTGTGAGATGATATTGTTTCATATTTCACTGAGATGAGATGGGTTTTACCAAGTCTAACATTTTTGATGAAGATAACGCGCAAAATTGAAATAAGAAGCTCTTCAATGTAAATACACACGCTCCAGCAACTATGGCAGTAATTAACATTGGCATGACCTAAAAACCGCAGGTGGTTATTACGAATTTGACTTTGACTACCGTGGGAGCTGACAGACAAACAGACCGCCTCCATCCAACCATGCCATATACAGAAACAATCGAACAATTAAAATAACACCACCGAAATCTATATCACCCTAAAAAGCGAATCTGTCCACATGCATGTAATATACAAAACTATTTGGACAATTAAACAATTGGGAGCTTACGGCACAAGTGTAGCTACAGAGAAAAAGATTTTCCGTTTCAGATAATGAAATGACAACAATAGTGACGCTTGCGCAATATTCGCACGGTGGCGGTGCGAGTGGGGCGATATTTTTATATAGGGGAGTCGCGGGCGCGGCGCCGCCGTACCGTCGACATGCCGACAGCCCGCCTGACGAGATGATCGTCCTCATCATCATCGCGTGCATCACCACTGCAGCGGCGACCAACTCCACCAAAGATGCGACGACAGACTCGCCGACCAACACCACCAAAGAGATCCTCAAAGCTAGTGAAACAGCTGACCCTAAGAAGGTCCAAATTGTGAAACAAATACGACGCTTGAATGAAGATGGTTCGTACACTATAGGCTACGAGGCTGACGACGGCACTTTTAAAATTGAAAACAAGGATGTTCTTGGAAATGTTAAAGGAACTTTTGGCTACATCGACCAGGATGGCGAGATCAAACGTGTAACGTATACTTCATCCAGTGATAGTACGCCGGTTCCAGTGACCACCAGTACGACTCCAAGTACACCGACTATGATTGTGCGGGTGAATAAAACAGTGTCATCGACTACTAGACGACCATTACCTACTGTCGTGTATCCAACAAGAGGATCATATACCACGCGAGGGACAGTGATACAACCCATACCGCGGAGACGAGTTCACGCTAGTTCAACTCGAGCCCCATTTGCTGAAACCACAACAGAAACTCAGAAGCTTGAAGAAACGACAACAAACATCTTGAGCCTGTACAAACCGAAAGTCGACGATGTGAAAACCCGGACGCAGATTTTAAAACCGATGTCGGCGACTGTGAGAGATGACTTGATTACAAGACAAACGACTACGAAAATTCCCGCGACAGTGAAGCCTGTATACGAACGTGTTACTGAGAAAGATCAAGAGAGTGATGCAAACAAAGCTAATACCATTCGTCGCGAGTTAAGTGGAACCAGCCCCAACCCTCGCATGGTCAGCCTACAGCAGTCAGTGGGGGATGACTCGACAGACGTTTATGGAAGTCACTTATCTATGGGAACAGTTCGGCCTTTGTTCACAACTACAACACCTCGACCTAGATTAGTGCCAATTCACTCGTTAGTGGCTGCTAGACAGAAAATACAGCAGCAGTATCAAGATGTGCCCATCCAAGAGCAGGAAACTACCATCGAGGCCAGTACAGGCCGAGTTTTTGACCAAGATCATGTTCTAACTACCAACGCAGTGCCAGTAGTTCATATTCAACCTCAACGTGATCCTGATGACCAAGTGTACCAGCAGCCTATCTACCGACGACCACCAGCAGCTGTGCATTTCCGTACGCGAGAATATTTGAGAGACAACCCTGGGGCGCCGGTGCCTATAGGGAATACGCGACCCTTTATCCAATACGAATTTCAGAACAAAGTATTGGAGCCTCAGTATGTGAAGGAGGCGCCGCAACACCAACACCAGCCGAGACCTCAATCGACTGCCGAAGTGACATCCCAGCCTTATGAAGTGAGACCAGTGACGAGAATCATACCTATTCCTGTGGACGACCGCGGTGTGCCGCTCCAAGGTTATCAAGGACGCTTTGTGAACCCCTACCAGCGCCCCGCCCTCTTCCAGCCTCGGTACGACCCTGTGGACGAAATGACCTCCATCGCTGCCCCCGTGAGTACCAGAGATTTGCGTCGCTTGCTCCACATTCTGATACTACGGCAGAATAAGTTGCAAGTGTTGATGGACCAGATGATGCCTGGGCCGTCTCTGTATCGTCCGGAAACCGATTACCGATACCAGCGGTACCAGGATGATGATCGCTACGATTACCGATACGACCAGTACCGGCAGGAGTATCAGAACCAGGGTTATGAGAATCAGTATGAGAGCCAGCGGTATGTCCCCCGGAGGAGGCTGTATCCTCGGCCTTACGATACAGCAGGTTCCTCCTCTAATCATATCGAAGAGATGCCAGAGTTCCTCCCACCTGAAATAAGAGAGGCTTTGTTGTTGAAGATGCTGATTCTGGCCATCAGTCCTGACTTCATGCCCACGGTGGCGCCCCCTACCGAGCTGACAACGGCTGCTCCCCCCAGGAAACAAGTGAGGAATGTCCAGATCCTGGGTGAAGAGGGCTCCATGGATGACAAACGGCAGAGACACTGAGGTAAATATTTATTGTAACACTTTTCCATAGAAATACTCATGTAATGTAAATAGTACGTTTTTTATGTAAATTTTGTGATAATGAAACGATTTAAAACTTAATTTTGCTGTTTGATTTGCTAGTTCAAAACCTCTCAAATATAATATGATTCGTTGCAGAACAATACAGTTAAACTGCAAAAAAATATCTCTCACTATTGACAACAAAAATGTATTTGTGTGGGAAATAGTCATTCTAATGTTGGTTTCCTTCTACTTTATTAATTTACCAAAACCCATAATCAACTTTCAAAAGTTCCCACTTCTAAAGGTAAAATACATTTCACGGCAAAGTCATTAGGTACTGAATATTTCCAACTTTTGAATACTAGCTTCCGCCAGCCTAGATAAAAAGAACCTTATAACCTTCCTGGATAATGCGCTATCAAAAGCTGAAATAATATTTCAAATCGGTCTTGTTGGTTCCTGAGATTAGCTCACTCAATGAAACTCTTCAGCTTTATAATATGATTCATAAATTTTCTAACTAATCCAAACAACGACTATGCTAATTAAAACATCTAAATACATACAAAATAACGAAATTACAGCCACCATTAAAATTACGGGATATGAGCTCAAACCATGACAGACTCACAAACAGTATTAAGAAAACATCCAAGATCCAAGATAATCATACATAGTTTATGCAATACATATAACTTACTATATCGCAATTTCCTCTAACCACATCTGATAAATGCTCTATATTAGATACGCCTACATACTAGAGCTCCAACAATAGATAAACACAAGTGCACAATTTACTAAAACCCTTGACATTTTCGTCATGTTATTGTCCTATTGTGTCTACATGTCACTTGTTTAGTACCTTGTTGAAAGAGCGACTACTTGGTGTAGGGTTCTACCAACTTTTCTTGGAGGTTCCTTTACCAAAAAATGTAAAATCTGAAAAATAATATAAAAAAAATATATAATCTTTACTACTTTTAACTACCTATTTACATACATACATACATACATATTACTCATCCTACACACGGATTACTACATCCTAGACACGGAGACAATCTTATTTATATCAGTTTCTTTGGGACGTGGAAGAAGCTGCGAACGAAATCAAATTTTCAAGGTTGTAACAATCAGTATATTTATTTTTGCTTGTCCTTTTGCAGCATGGCACCACATTTATATTGTTTTTTTTGCTACCAAAATAAGCATACTTTCAAACGTACCTATCGTTGCGGATCTTGTCATTCCAAATTCCTGAAAAATCCATCGATCTAGTCTTAAACTTAAAACTCCACATTTCTGTCATAAAACTATTAACACAATCTACATACTTGAGTCCAAATTGCAGCAATCCCCTATCCCTTAGCCAAGACTTGCGGCGTGAAGGCTGTCTATTGTGTACACTAACGGAAATATTTTGGGAACAACCTTGAGCACAATAGTATGCAGTGTGTCTCAGATTAATGAATGTAATTAAAGCTTTTGTTTGGTCTTTCTCATGGCTTCGAGTGTATATGGTTAGGTGTCTGGTTGGACGGGGTCAAAATAACCATTTTGTATTGTATTTTGAATTTCAAGAGCAAAATAATTGTTTTTTCTTTCAGTTTTGTTGAATTTTTTAAAAGATTGACTTTCTTATCACTTGGGATTAATTAAAGTTAGCGGATGGCAGATGAAAATTTGCCATCTTGTTGAAAAATGAAGGTCTAATTTTATTTGAGTTCAGTTATTTCCGGGATTATAAATCAAAATCCAAAAGCATTCATTCAAAATAGGCTGAAAAACAGCACTTATCAAACGTCAAAATTACATGAGACAGACCCAAAAACTTCACCACTTCCTATGTGATTTTGCTGGGAATGGAAATTCATGAAAATAATGAAGGGTTGCACCATGTAACTATAGCAAATCGCTATTTTTTTTAAGTGCAACCCACCGTAACAAAAACTGCAGATATATAAAAAAGATCCCTAGAAAAATTTCTAACTTTTATACATCCAATAAATCTCCACAGTTTGAGTTATATTTACGACAAAAACATTAAACATATACTTTGGTTTAAGATAATAATCACCCACAAACAATTGACACGCACAGCTTGAGAACGCATTAAGTAATACATTTCCCTGCTATGACTTAACTAAGTACGATATTATCGCAAGTAAGAGCTCACACTTGCACTATCTTCTCAGTAAGATAGCAGTTGAATTACTGCTGAATTAAATAACCTATCCATCTGTCGATTTGGTTACTAGAGATTGGAATTTGACATTACTTGTTTGGAGCTAATGTCAAAATTCTATCTCTAGTAAGCAAATCAACAGATAGGTGGCTTATTGAGAATGGCCATTAATGGATGCACTTGATCATTGTTTGACAATGTGTTTGAGCATAAAAGTGACTGTTTTTCTGGGAGATAGGTACAGCACGTCAAGTTACCACAATCTGTCTAATTCTGCAGTATATTTTCTACCTTATCGCAATAGTGATAGGTATGTTAACGTTTGGTTGGTAAAATTTGACAGATTCGGGTACCGTGACCTGTTGTCTGTATAGATGACCACAGGTATATATGACCTGTATAATTTTTACCAATATGACAAGGTTGAAAATCTATTGAAGAAATTTGACAGACTGAGGTAGGTTGATGTGCTGGTTACTTAGAAATAATCGTTAGCGTTACATTTCCAACTATTAAAACAACAACTACTTATGTATAAACAATCAAAGCGCTACTTAACACCAGACCATTCTAAACTAATGCATAACAAGTGTTTAAATTGCGCAATGTTCTTGAGAAATATGCCACACATACACACAAACTCCCATGCGTATAATGCTGGGAGTTTATCCCACGTGCTAGATGCGATTCGCTAAAAAATGACAACAAAGAAATATTCAATAATGTAATGTCTTGTGTAATTATTCAATAGGAATTAGGTAATGTGGTTTATGTACTTCTGTTTTTTTATGATCGTTGGGGTTTTACTGAATATGAGAATCTTCTATATCTATACTTCTATAGTACTAATATCCCAATCTCTCTCCGGTCGTGTCGGATTGCCGTCCCATCGGGTTATGAGAGTGAGGGAATAGGGAGTGCACCTGTGTCTGCGCAAATGCTTGTGCACTATAATATGTCCTGTGCAGCTGGCTGATCTCCTTATAAGACAGCAGCCGCCGTGGCTGGCAATCGGCTAGGACACCATTACTAATATAATAAAGAGGATTTTTTTTTGTTACTCTAAAGGGTCCGAAACTACTGAATCGATTTAAAAAAATATTTCACTGTAGCTAGACTATTTTTAACCGACTTCCCAAAAAGGAGGAGGTTCTCAATTCGACCGTATTTTTTTTTTTTTTTTTTATGTATGTTAATCCATATCTCCGGCAGTTATAGACCGATTTGAGAAATTCTTTTTGTGTTCGAAAGAGTACGATGTCGGTGTGGTCCCATGGTAAGGAGACCAGGATCTGATGATGGGATCCTGGAGAAATTGAGAGAACTCTTCAAATTTCGTACGCTTTTTTACGTCGATGATACTATTACAGTACCGACTGTCACTGTGGGTGGGTATGGGTATTAAAGATATTATAGTTTTAGACCCGAAAACTGAAAAGCATAAAATAAAAAAAACTTTTTACAAAAAAACAAAACCGACTTCACAAAAAAACACTGAAAGGGATAAAATAAAACTTTTCACATGGCTCTAGAAGTCGGTGGCAAAATAAACACAGTCAACAGACCTGCAGACACCGACTTCTAGAGCCATGTGAAAAGTTTTATTTT
>NWSH02000008.1:905872-936746 GCA_002382865.2 Heliothis virescens
GAGTGCAAAAGGACACAACAGACGTTATGTAGTTAATAAGCAATGACTATAAAATAGAACTTTTACGAACATCGCCCTCCACCACTTCCTAGTTTTTGCTGCAAAGTTGTGAAGGCGGCCGTTTTTGGGGCTTAATCTTCATGCCAGCCACATTGTTCATTTAGTTTTTCAGCCTACTTTAAAATAAATCTTTATTGAATTTGAGTAAACGAACATCCTAAATAAACGATAACTTACTTCCATCTCGCCGCAACCAAAACCCCACTCACAGCCCGCTCACCGCTTCAATCTATAGCACTACGACTACAACCGACGAGCCTGCGCCACCCCCGCCGCCCGTCTGTACTCGCCCGCACCCCGTCCGCCCCACAGCCCAATACGCCCAACCCGCCCCGCCAGCCCCCAATAAGACCCCAACCCGCCCCGCAATTACCGTGCGCCGGTACAGCAATCTCATCAGCAGTTTGGGTCCGTCTCCAACTCAAGCGCCGCAGTATAGACCTGCTCTCAGAGTCAGGGTTCCTACTCTCCTAAAGGTAACGCTGAAAACATGACTATAAAGGACAAACCGAAACTTAACGGTATCAAATATATTGAAGATGTTGTAGCAGTACATCATATTAAAGAAAAAGCTGAAAATTAATATTAGTTATAAAAGCTCAGTTTTTGCTTATCTAAGAACAAAATGATTATAGAATCATTTTTACCCATTTATGGACGTATCTTACCCTTTATCAAACAAAAGCTTCTCAAAATAAAACACTAAAATTCTGTTTCTAAGCACAGTGTTCCATAAGAAAACGGAGATTCTTTATTTAGAAAAATATTCATACCTACATACATCTAATACCAATAGAGGCGTATTCATGATTTTTTCTCCAGCCCGCATTCTTCGCCGGCGCTTCCCCCGTGCCAGCGAGACAACTTCTTCAACCCTGACCGCAACAGCCCCAGAGACGTCAATACCAAAGCCCGAAGCAGACTTCAGGCCCGCGCCACAGATTCCAGACTAACAACAGGACACGCTGCACCAGCCTCCCCAGGCAACAGGAGTTACTCAAGCCCTAGCTACTCCGCCCCCTAGCCTCCTCCTCCAACAAAAACAGGTCAAACATTCTCCATGTTAGAATGAACTCTTGAAGGAATCATGCCTTACCGAAGAATGAGCGCCAGCCTTACATGACTCGTTATTCGGACCTATTAGGTTAAGAAGAAACAAAATCTCAGTTCGCCCTTCTTGCTCACAATATGTAGACTACTTCTTTTACCATCAAATTAAAAACGAACCATCGTCTTTGTTCTTAATCACAACTACGTATTGGTAACAAAATCAACCCCAGACTAACACATTTCCATGTCGTCATGGATTGTTTTTTGTCGATATCCACTAAAAAAAATCACCTTCAACTTCCTTTTCTACTACTGGCCTGTCTCTTGTAGGATTCACCCGTAACCCGAAACAATAGCCAGCGTCGCCCAATCCCTCTTCAACCAACGGCCACACACAAGATCAAATAAAATCACCATCATAGACTCTAGACAATGAAAACCTACTTACAAAAAGAACACACCCAAGCAATATGCAGAACTAACACCAATGAAGAAAAACTAAAATCACTCCACTCATTGCTCGAGGTCGGGAAGTAAGCCGCAACACACGCAGGGCCCGAGCGGACGCATCTTTTAACGGAGTAAAAAAATCGGCTTTCATCGCGATTCTTCGCCATAAACTTACAAGAATCCATAGCAAAAAGTTGAATGATTACAGTCTGTCAGGTAATCAAAAAGATCTAATATAACTATTTTGTCATTTTCAACTTTTACTTCACAAACTACCTCATAACTTTTTGTAGGGATTCAAAAAACACCTAAGCTTTTGCCCGTTTTTATTTTCATCTTCTACAAAAAAAGTTTTTTATCTTACCAACATTCAGTGAACAAGACTTGTCTTCTGTAATGTACCAAAACACACTCTTAAATTACTTTGAGAATCGAAACCTCACTATTTCCCAGCCACTCGACACACACCATCCTTCAAACCTTTAACTTCACCTCAAAAAGCCACCAACTACTTTAATCAACCCAAAATCTACAACCGTCACAACAAATATACAGACTAACTTTTTACAACACAAGTCGGTGGGATTTTTCATTCTGCCGTAGATATTCTTACTCTTTTCGACATAATCTAAAACCATAAAACTACCAACAGTTAACTATGGAACTACAATGATTCTCAAACAAACGCAATAAACAAGCACCCAGTACACGAACTCACGAATCTTATTTCTGTTTAATACATCTATGCCACAAATTTTAAGCCTATTTACTCTAAAAATTCAAACAACTGTAAACTATACTCACGTGCGGCAATAAGACTTTCAATGGATATAGATGACAGTACCATCAAGTTACCACCCAATCTACTCAATGTCTGCGATAGATTTTCAAACCTTACTCACAATAGTGGAAGGTTGATGTTCGATTTGGTAAAATTGACAGTACTGTATACGATTGACCTGCTGTCGTCTGTACATTGACAAGTAAAAAAAATATAATTAAAATATTTAAACAACCATAAGTTATAATTTTATATTTATACGCATGAGTACAGTATTATACTGTTTTTCATGAAATCCCATGAAAATCTCTCAAAACGTTATATTAAACTCCATAACAACAAATTATAAAACATGCAATTTGAATACAACGCCATCTGTACTCAAGCGTGGAACTACAGCTTGGTACCGAACCCTTCGCGCGCGAGTCCAACTCGCACTTTTGCCGGTTTTTATTATTTATATTATATAGATACAGAAGTATAGAGAAGCTGAAATAACGAAGCGGGTTGCCAATGTTTGCCAAGAATAGGTATTCTTGACAAATTAACAACTAACCACACATTAACATTTTAAGTGATTTAATAAAGTATGCCTTTCTTGGCATTCAGAATTAAATTATACATGATCCACTCGCAGTTCATATGCAATTTCTTTAACATCCTGATACATTATCATCGTTCCTTACTTAAATTCAGTGTTGATGAGGTCAGGCCTTTGTTGGCGATGGCCATATTATCACCAGGTCTTATGGATACATCTATTTATCTATTGTTCTAATCCACTTCTACAACCATTCAATTCCATAATCACAATCTTATCATATTTGATCTACCTTCCACCAGCGGCTGTCACCATATAAAAATTATTATAATCCACCATGTAAAATATTCTTTTATTAATCGGACTAGTTAGTTCCATACAAGATTAGACGTTCAAACAAACGAACTCTTTCAATAATAATATATTTCACTAGCTGTTCACCCACGTCTGGGTCTCACTCCATCAGGGCGACTACTTACACACACACCCAGATAAAAAAGAACGCTAAGCCTTTCTCGATATAACATGCAAGACTTTTACACATCCGTCTAGCGTTAGAATATTTTTTATCGAATGGGGAAATCATCATATGAAACCCATCATCCATCCCTCCCGCTGTAAGTGACAGCGCAAGGGAGTGTCAGATTCTACTGACGAAAACCCATCGTTGTTCCCTTCGGGACCTTTTGTGTGCCAGGGATAAGGGTAACTTCGCGCGCAACAACCGCCAGCCCCGGCGGCTGCTCTGGCCCTAGTGGGCTCCGATCTAGTAGTTTGCTGCAGAATTAGCACGTAACAAACAATACCAAAACAAAGCTCTTTCAGCTTTATGAATATTAGTAACTAGCTGTTTAAGGGGAACGTCTTCCCGTACTCGCGGTAAAATAGATAAGGTAAAAAAAACAAAACCGACTTCACCAAAAAACACACTGAAAGGGATAAAATAAAACTTTTCACATGGCTCTAGAAGTCGGTGTCTGCAGGTGTGACTGTGTTTACTTTTGCCACCGACTTCTAGAGCCATGTGAAAAGTTTTATTTTATCCCTTTCAGTGTTTTTTTGTGAAGTCGGTTTTGTTTTTTTTACCCTATCTATTTTACCCGAGTACGGGAAGACGTTCCCCTTAAACAGCTAGTTACTAATATTATAAAGCTGAAAGAGCTTGTTTGGTTTGTTTGTACGTGCTAATCTCAGCAAACTACTAGACGGAGCCCACTAGGGCCAGAGCCAGCCGGGGCTGCGGGTTGTTCGCGCGAGTTACCTTATCCCTGGCACACAAAAGGCTCCCGAAGGAACACGATGGGTTTTCGTCAGTAGAAGTCTGACACTCCCTTGCGCTGTCACCTACAGCGGGAGGGATATGATGGGTCATATGATGATTTCCCATCGATAAAAATATTCTAACTGCTAGACGGATGTGTAAAAGTCCTTCAGTGTTATATCGAGAAAGGCTTAGCGTTCTTTTATCTGGGTGTGCGAAGTAGTCCCCATGGAGTGAAGACCCAAGACGTGGGTGAAACAGCTAGTGAAATAATATTATGATTGAAAGCAGTTCGTTTGTTTGAACGTTCTAATCTTAGGAACTACTAGTCCGATTAAAAAAAATATTTTACTGGTGGATTATAATATATTTTTATATGGTGAAGCCGCTGGTGGAAGGTAGATCAAATATGATTAAGATTGTGATTATGAATGATGGTTGTAGAAGTGGATAGAACAAATAGATAATAGATGTATCCATAAGACCTGGTGATAATATGGCGCTCGCCAACAAAGGCCTGACCTCATCAATACACTGATTTAATAAAGGAACGATGATAATTATCAGGATTTTAAGAATTGCATATGAACTGCGAGTGATCATGTAATTTATTCTGAAATGCCAAGAAAGGCATACTTTATTTAAATCACTTAAAATGTATGTGTGGTTTAGTTGTTAATTTGTCAAGAATACTATTCTTGCAAACATTGCAACCGCTTCGTTATTTCAGCTTCTCTATACTTCTGTATCTAATAATATAATAATAAAAACCGGCCAAGTGCGAGTTGGACTCGCGCGCGAAGGGTTCCGTACCAAGCTGTAGTTCCACGCTTGAGTAACAGATGGCGTTGTATTCAAATTGCACTGTCTTTATAATTTGTTGTATGGGTATATAACGTTTTGATGAGATTTCATGGGATTTCATGAAAAACAGTATAATACTGTCACTCATGTCTTATCAAATATAAAAATTATTAACTTATCTGGTTGTTAAATATTTTAAATTATATTTTTTTTACTTGTCAATGTACAGACGACAGCAGGTCAACGTATACAGTATCTGTCAATTTTTACCAATCGAACATCAACCTTCCACTATTGTGATAAGGTTGAAAATCTATCGCAGACATTTGATAGATTGTGGTAACTTGATGTACTGTCATCTATACCATGAAATCTTACGCTACGTGAGTAATTACAGTGTTAATTTTAATAAATAGCTTAAAATTGTGCATAATGATTACAAAAATAAAATTCGATTCGACTTCTTGTTTATTGCGTTTTGTGAGAACATTTTCCATAGTAACGTTTATTTTATTTTAGACTATCAAAAAGTTGAGATATCAACGGACAAAAAACCCACCGACTTTTTTAAAAAAGCTTATATTTTGACGCGTGAATTTTCGGTTGAAAAGTAGGGTGCTTTTTTGATATTAAATGAATATCAGGTGAAAAAATAAAGTTTTCAATTCCAAAAAATTAGAGTGTGTTTGGTACATACAAAGACAAGTTTTCACTAAATTTGGTAAGAAAAAAACTTTTTTTGTAGAAGATAAAAATAAAAAACCAAAAACTTAGTTTTTTGAATCTTCTACAAAAATTATGAGGTATGTGAAAAAAGTTGAAATACAAAAGTTATAGATCTTTTTATTACCTACAACTTAATCATTCAACTTTTTGCTATAGGACTTGTAGTTTCGCCGAAAATCGCGATAAACCGATTTTTACCCTTAAAAGCTCCCCCCCTCCCACTTCCCGACCACGAATGGAGTGGAATTTATTTTTTCTTCCATTTTTATCATATTCTCTTCCTTTTGGAATAGGTTTCATTCTACTATAATTTTATTTGACTTTTTGCCTTGTTGAAAGGGATTGGCACTGGTCTACGGGTTACGGGTGAATCCACAAGAGACAGCCAGTAGTAAATAAAGTTAAGGGTATTTTTTTAGGGAATCACAAAAAACAACCATACACATAAATACTGTTATTTACCAAAACGAGTTTGATAAAAAAAACAAAACAGGTTCGTTTTTTTTAATTATTAAAAAAATAGTCTACATATTTACAAAAGGGCACTGAGATTTCTTCTTAACCTAATAGGCTCCGAATACGATGTCATGTAAGGCTGGCGCTCCATTCTTCGGTAAGGCATATTCCTTCAAGAGTTCATCTAACATGGAGAATGTTTGACCCTGTTTTTGTGGAGGCGGAGGCCTAGGGGCGGAGTAGCTAGGGCTTGAGTACTCCTGTTGCCTGGGGAAGGCTGGTGCAGCGTTGTCCTGGTTGTAGTCTCGGAACTGTGGCGCGGGCCTGAAGTCCTGCTTCGGGCTTTGGTATTGCCGTCTCTGGGGCTGTTGCGGTTCAGGGTTGAAGAAGTTGTCTTCGGCTGGCACGGGGGAAGCGCCGGCGAAGAATGCGGGCTGGAGAAAATAAAAATCATGATTATACGCCTCTATTGGTACTTAGATGTATGTAGGTATGAATATTTTCTAAATAAAGAATCTTCCGTCTCTTATGAACCACTGTTGCTTAGAAACATGATTTTAGTGTTTTATTTTGAACAAGCTTTTGTTGATAAAGGGTAAGATACGTCCAATAAATGGTAAAATGAAATTCTATAATCATTTTGTTCTTAGATAAGCAAAACTGAGCTTTATAACTAATATTACATTTCTCAGCTTTTTCTTTAATATGATGTACTGCTACAACATCTTCAATATATTTGATACCGTTAAGTTCGGTTTGTCCTTTAATAGTCATGTTTCACGTTACCTTAGGAGGAGTAGGACCCTGACTCTGAGGAGCAGGTCTATACTGCGGCGCTTGAGTTGGAGACGGCACTCCAAACTGCTGATGAGATTGCTGTACCGGCGCACGGTATTGCGGTGCGGGTTGGGGTCTGTATTGGGGCTGCGGGGCGGGTTGGGGGCGGTATTGGGGCTGTGGGGCGGGACGGGGTGCGGGGCGAGGTACAGGACGGGGCGGCGGGGGTGGCGCAGGCTCGTCGTTGTAGTCGTAGTCTATAGATTGAGCGGGAGCGGGCTGGTACTGGTTTTGGTTGCGGCGAGACTGGAAGTAAGTATCGTTTAATTAGATGTTCGTTTACTCAAAATTCAAATTAAAAAGCATTTATTTTAAGTAGGCTGAAAAACTAAATGAACAATGTGCCTGCATGAAGATAAGCCCCAAAAACGCCCGCCCTTCACAACTTTCCAGCAAAAACATAGGAAGTGGTGAAGGGCGATCGTTCGAAAAGTTCTATTTTATAGTCATTGCTTATATAAACTACAATAACGTCTTGTGTCTTTTGCACTAAGCTGATAGCAAGACTAAATAACTGGTACTTTATTCATTGGAGCTATTATATATATTGGAGTAAGTGAAAATTGTGTGCCAGCCTACTTTCAGGGCTTTTTTTATTGTTGCTACTTTTGAATTGTTGTTAGAAACAGCTAGTCATAATTATTCTTAGATATCTGTAAAGAGCTGATAGATCATACCTGTGACTGCTTGCCAGGCCTCTGTCCCTCGTCGCGTCTGGTCTCGTCGACCAGCGTGGGGGGCGCCACTGTGATGCCCTCACCAGCCGGCTGGAAGCCATACTTGTTTGCTCCGTATTCTATCACGCGGACCTGGAATTGATGTAAAAAAGTTTAGGATTCAAAAGTATATTTGCGAAAAATGATTGAACATATTTTAGTAGCAATAATAAAGTTTTATATAAATTAAATACAGATCTGGAGCACAATTTATAAGTAACTAGCTTCTGCCAGCGGCTTCGCCCGCTTCGCGAGGGAACTATTTCCCGTACCCGGATAAAAAGTAACCTGTGTTGTTCCTCAGGGACTATTCTATCTCCGTACCCAATTTCATCAAAATCGGCTCACTGGTTTAGGCGTGAAAGCGTAACAGACAGAGTTTCTTTCGCATTTATAATATCAGTAGGGATGCAGTGTCTGTTTTAAGCAAGATGCCAAGTGCCTACATAAGGTTTATAGTTTGATTTCATTGCTTTATTACATTTGACAGGAACTTTTGACCAATAACTATTTTTGTATTCTTCTGTCTCAGAATTCGTGGGTAAGTAGTTAAGTAGGTAACTGCCGCAAGAGTCTGTCTATCATAAGGAAGACCAACGCTTGACGAGGTCAGTCCGTCCGGTGATGAGATCCTACGTATTTCGGAAGGCAAGTTAAGTTGGTGACTCCCGGCTGTCATTTGAACATCTTTGGCAGTCTTTTCGTAATCATAAGGAAGTCTGATACCCACTCTTACAGGTGGTTGGACTGACCCAAATATGTTTAGGATAAGGCTAAACAGATGAAAAACAAATAATGAGAATCCTCGAGTCATCGAATCGATGACTTGTGGCCAACTTTTTTGACGAGAACTGTATGTATATCCTTCCCTTCCTCTATCTGCCAAATACCTACCTTGCCAGTATCATCTTTGTATCCGTATTTGCCCTTGACCTCTCCGGCAGGCGACTTGGTCTCGATCTTGAACGATCCATCGGCGGCTTCGTACCCGTACGTGTATGATCCATCCTCGTTGTGCCTGCAATGTATAACGTACGAGATTAGTAGGGTTGGCTGATAGGTTTATTTTGTTATGAAAATGTCTTTAGTAAATCAAGTCTCCCTGAGTAAATGAAGAACATTTTTTTTGTCACTTTTATCCTACTAATAAAGGTTGTGAGGATGTATGTACATTTGTAACTCTTTCACGCAAAAACTACTCGATGAATTTTGCTGAAACTTGGCTGTAATATAACTTAAATATCAGAAACGCATATAAACTACTTCGTGTCCTGGTACGAAATGCAATTCCTTCGGGAATTGGGTGAAACCGCTGGCGGAAGCTACTTTATCTATATTTTGTAAGAAGGTAAAGTAACGATAGTCAAAACTTTGTATAGACGATAAACACCAGCCAAATAGCATTATGACGGCTCCAACTACAATATAACAAATAACTAGCTCAGAAACCAGTCCTTTACGTTTAGGTATTTTAGAACTACGCCTTGCTTAATTCACTATATCTAAGTATACTATAGTCAAGGTTGTAGGCGTTGGATCTGGCGAAATGTACTCCATTTATTGTAGACAACAGTTTACCGAGCATAGAATAGGACGCCGGTGATTATTTCTGGGGGCCTACTTTTTCTTGATAAGGGTTGCTATACACATAAATGGCCCGGCATTATTCGGCACATTTTTGGGCGATAAAATCGAACATCTAGACGAATGTTCGGGGTAATCGAACTCGGGGATCAAGTTTAGTAATTGCTTCGAGTCGGCATTGTCGTTCGACATATACTACTGAACCGACAAACCGCTTGTGTGTAGCAACCCTAACATGTAAATATTTATAAACACTATTATATAAGGTTCTTAAGCTATATGTTATTTCAACAATACACACTCACACAAGGAAAAATATAAAAATTATGAATTCAATAGAATATTTCGAAAATCTACAAAGTTAGGGAAAGAGGGAGAGAAACAAATACATGAATACGAGATCATAATGACATTGTCAGATTAATAGCTTTGAAACAAAACCAATAGATTATAAAGATATCAGCAACATTTTAGAACGTCTAGGTATTCTACACATAAGAGAAGACGTAAAGGGCTGGGGGATTGTTCGAAAGAGTTACCGCAGCTCAGACACACAAAAGGTTGAAGAAGGAACACGGTGGATTATGATCAGTAAGTTTGACACTCCCTCACGCTGCACCCACAGTAGGGAGGGGTAGTTTGATGATTTCCCACCAAAAATTAAGGGAAGAATTAATATATGTTTTGAAAGGACAGTAAATAATATCAAATATTACCAAGGGAACGGCGTCGTGTCTATAAGGTTCATAATTTTATTAAGATGTTGTAAAAACGACGATCTTATTGGATACGGAGTTATTGTTTCGTTTCCATCCCCTCTGTTTTCGGCATGAAATAAAACTTTATGTTAAACCACTAGTTAACAACAACTTATATTAATTAGCAAGTTAGTTACTTTCCTTTCCTATGCTGTTCATATCTGGGTTGCTGCATACTGCAGGTTTTCTCTCTTTTTAACCGATTTTAAAAAGGAGGAGGCAATTCTTCGTGATCTTGTTTTTTTTTTGCCTAAATAATTTGTGCTTGATATTCTGGCGTGGCGGCACAAAATTTTGCTACCATGTGGTATTATTTAAATGAGCTACTTCGGTTTTTACACATAGGGATTTTACTAGGTTTTACAGTCCAAATGCTGTCTAGATTTTTCGAAGGTTATTGTAAATTACCTGTTGATTTGCTTGAGGATCGGCACGGGAGTCGAAGCCGGTGCCTTGGGCTCGGACGCGATGTACCGCGGCGCGCGCTCGTCTTGGTACTGCGCGTGCGCACACGCTACTAGAGCCAGCACCGCCTGTGAATAAAGAAGAGAATTTAAAGATAATAATGTAATAGCGTTCTAGCCGATAGTCGGCCACGGTGGCTGTTCCCATATAAAGAGATCAGTCAGCTGCGCAGAACATATTTTAGTCCATAAGCATTTGCGCGGACACAGGTGCACTCCCTACTTCCTTACTCTCATAACCCGATAGGACGTCAATTCGACACCACCGGAGAGAGATTAGGCGCAGGACCGACATTAACGTGCTCTCCAATGCACGATGAAGATAATATAGGTTTCAGTATTAGTTTGGCTGCTGGATTATTCGTAAGTGTTACCGCGACCCTGGTGCTCAAAGGGTTCCAGAAAGAACATGGTAGATTTTAGACCGTAAAACTTAGATAGGCCATTCTACTGCACACACAGCGATATTGTATAGGATACTTCGGAAAAGAAACCTTTCAATGTGTTTTACAATTGCAATAGAAAAATAGGCGCAAAGGCATCAACTTGGTTAAAAGCTACAACTCGATGTTTGGCCTACAATTACCCAACAATAAAAAACGTAAAAATGGCCGATATTAGCAATAAAATTCATCGATAAATCACTCAAAAATCGAAACGCAACTGAAACGCAATTTAATTAACATTGTAATTTGGCAACATAATGCTTCCACGGTTTGAAATGTTTCAATTAGAATACTGGTGCAATTACTTTGTTGAGAAATATAGGATCCTTGACATAGCATTTTGTTATATATTAGGTATAGCAACGTGTCATGTTAGGGTAATTTGCTGATTTTGCCGCAATTTATAAGCGGAAGCGGATTGGAAATAATCTAGACTGCCTTGGGCATATTTTTCGTTATTTCTTGCTGTCAGCACTATATCAAGACATCTTATTAAAGGTCAAATGGTAAGCACTATTGCTATTGGGTTTGGTTGATCTAAAGACACTGAAAATTACTAAGAATATTAATTGCTCAGGCCTAGGTATAAAATAACTCCGTCTACAAATCGCACTTTCACGTCAAAACCGCCTGAAAAAGGAACCAGACTTCTTTTAATCCGACTGCGGGAAGTATCCAAGTGACGACGATGGCAAAGCAGGGAACAATTCGTCATTCATTTTTTTCTTTACAATTCGACCACCAAAATAAAGCCAACTTATTGCCCTCCCGCGATCTCCTTTACCTTACACCACAATCTAATGACGAAAGTTCACGCATTGGTGCATTTACGTGTCAAATATAACAGTCTGTCACAATTCTGATCTTAGGTCTGACTGCATTAGCTATAACCACCTTAACGTAGGTACTATTGTTGCTACATCGTTACGAAATGCACTTGTGTTGGTGATTTATTGTGCTCAGTCGTGCAGTTTATAGTATTTGGTAGTTTTGGGCACTAAAATAGTTATAGAAGTTATGTTAAGAATCAGGCAAATACAGTCATTTAACGGCATGAAATGTAAAAAGATTAAAAAGCACAACGAAACAATATTTAAGTATTGTATTGTTTTTAACCGACCCCAAAAATAGGGGACGTTCTCAATTCGGCCGGTATATACTTTTTAATGTTTTAATTACAGTAAAACGCGGTAAATACACTTAATTAAATTAAATTGCTTTAATCTAAACGCAAAAGACCGAGAGGTGTGGAAACGAGATGAGGAGGCCATTGCCCAGCAGTATAATTTAATCGGTATCATTTATTAAAAAAAAAGAAAAGTAATTGTACCAATTAAAAGCATTAATGATGCCACATAAGATTAATCAGCTGTTTACTATCCGCCATCTTTATTCCCAAGATACTTTTTTTAATAGGTAATGGGCGCAGTAGCACGTAGGCTGACCAACTTTTTCACTTAGGTAACATTTAGTTTATAATACAATTTTCGTTCATGGTTTTTTGCAATAAAAATAAAACAATCATAAACAGTGCGTGATAAAGAGTTACGTTTAGTTACGTAAAATTTTATAGTTATTGTTACGAATCGTTCAGATTCTTGGTCTAGTTTCAAATTATATTTTATTGAAATACTAGCTTCCACCAGCGGCTTCGCCCACTTCCTGAGGGACCTTTTTCCCGCACCGGATTAAAATGAAGCCTATGTTTTATTTTGATGTTTGAGCTATAGGTATAACTGCCAAGTTTCATCAAAATCCAGTTGGTAGTTTCAGCGTGAGATAATTGAAAAGACTGGATCTCTATTCCTCCAATAGAGATCCAGTCTTTTCAATTATCTTTCTAATAATATATAGTGAGATAATAGAAGGCTAACAATTAACGACTTGCACCAGACAATACCAAGTCTTTATTGAATAAATTACATCAAATCATTCATTTTTACGGACATTTTCGCGGTTGGTTAAACTTTTAGCGGCGATTATTTAGTCATTCAAGAAAAATGCTGACAAAAACTGCTGCATATTTTTATTTTAAACCGAACATTGACACGCACGATTCTTTTATTGTCAAAATGGAACCGAGACACTATAACTACGCGTGTAAAATGTACCTAGGTATCTATAGGTTACTTGCTCCGATTTCAATAAGGCTTTTTTATTTCCTAGTGTAGAGGTGGACCAGTATTAAATTATAAATAATTATAATACTGCACAAAGGTAGGAAAGTAGTCGTTAGAGGCCACGGCCCGTTCACTGGCCAAAGAGCAATGAATCCAGTAGAACAAGTCTGCCACGCCCTTGGAATTGCAAATTGTAATGAATAATTTTAAACCTTATTTTTTTATGCAGACGGTTGATATTCTTATGAAGAGTCGTGACTTGTTTTAAATTATAGTATGTTTGCTGTGCAATTTTAATTCTTAATTATAAGTCATAAGGTTTAAATTGATTTGATCGATTACAAAGAAAGCATGCGGAAATGCAGAGTATGTATCAATCCATGTGATTGCCTTTTGTTTTGCTGTCAAGGTCTTATTAAATGTTGTTTTAAATTAATTACATATGTCTGGTAATATGTAAATAGCGTGACTTCACATGAATGTGACAGAAGTAACATTCAGAACGAATAGTTTATCTTATAGATAGAATCTTAAGAAATGTTTATAATTGTCCATGGTTACATGAGTGGTATAATAATGAGTAACTATAAATTAAACGCTCTCTTAACTAGTTAATTAGAAACATGTTAGTTAAGCAGTTTCAAAAGTATGTGCTTATAGTTATGTATCAAAAGTTTTGATTTATGGAAAACTAGCTGCCCGCCCTCGCTTCGCTTCCTGGAAAGCTCCCGATCGGCGTTGGTTTGTACAAAACATAAACTTACTATACACTAAAAGCTTCCTCAAGAATTATTCTATCTATTGTTGAAAACCGAAAGAAAATCCGTTTAGAACTTTTCGAATAAATCGCGAACAGACAGACAGACGTGGCGGGGGACTTTGTATTATAATAAGTATAGATGCCATGTTAAACTTAAGTTTCGGTGTTTGTAAGATGTAAAAGTCTACAATATATTAAATAATTACAGTACCTAATATTAATGAATATGCAACAGTATTGTATCACTGCTTACACAGTATCTAGCATTAGAAATTTGAGAATACTTGTATGGGGCTAAAGTCAAAATATTGGGAACGCGGTTTAAAGATGGCTACAGACGCCAGCGGGTCAACCTACCCGAATCTGTCAAATATTATTCGAACATTAACCTTCTATTATTGTGATAAGGTTGAAAATCTATTGAAGACATTTGACTGGCGTCTATACTGTAATAACTTATTAGCATGCATTGTCCTACTGCATTTCTCTTTACTGTGACAGCGCGGGCGCAGGTCTCCGGTAGTGTGGTATGTCACAGATTGATTTATAGTCTATTGCCGCCACTAACCTGACCATTGGCACTGTACTGATAATAATTAGAATTACGACTTCCTACGAATGTTTTGTTGCATTTTTGGGGATAGAAAAAACAAGGAAATAATTTGGAGATATGTTTTACAGATCTGTAAATGCAATAATTTGATTATTGCACCATAACATTATTGAATTTACTACACGATAGTCTAGCCTGACAAAGAACTTGAGCTACTTTTCATCCGAGTGCAGGAAATAGATCTCTCAGGACGCGAGTGGAACCGCGAGTAACAACTAATCTATACTTAATATTATAAAACTCAAGAGTTTGTTTGTTTGCTTTTGAACGCGCTTATCTCACGAACTACTGGTCCGATTTGAAAAAATATTTCTGTGTTAAATAGCTCCTTTACTGAGGAAGGCTATAGGCTACTTTTTATCTAGGTTTGTCGAATAGTACCCTCTGGACGTGGGTGAAACTGCGGCAAACGACTAGTTTTCTTATAAACAGTTAAGTGAGTATTAAGTAAACTGTTATCACTTTATCGTGAAGTTATTTCGCAATTAACCGGCTAGAAGTTCGCGCTAACTTGAAATCTAACTCCGAACCAGTGCAATAGTCTAGGACAACTGCTTTCTGTGCGTCACTATCGTACTTGTTATCTCATAAAAATCGACTTTAAAAAGAGGTTTTAAAGTCCTTCTTTTGTTTTTAGTTTAAGAACAGTGCTGGGCTGCTGGATTGTTCAAAAGACTTAAGAACCCCTGGAATTTAGGGGGCTCCAGACGGAACATGGTTGGGTTTTAGGCAGAAAGAGTTCTAAATTGAAATTCTTTCATTAAGCATGAATCAATGTGAAAAACGTCATTAGATGATTTAAGCTCCGTAAATATAAAATATGAGGAAGTCATTACACTTTTCATTGTTCACACTTTTGCAAATGCACAAATGATGTAATGAAACGCTGAAAAGCGATTTTCCGATAGATTATCTAATTCCATCATTTAGCGTACACAGAATTGAAAATTGCAAATCGCAAAATGTCTAAAAGAATGTAAAAAGAAAATGAATCATTAATTTTCTCTTCATAAAAGTTCATTATAACTTCACTAATTAGCACACGCGAACTTTATCAGGTACATCACCGATTTATCAAACAAAGGAAACACATGACGTCACATTTAATTATAAACTTTCACTTGACACTTCGCTGAAATAAAAATTATTAGTAAACGTCATAATTGCTAATTCAGTAAGTTTAGTAACACAATTACGTAATTCTACCAGCATTGTTATGGAAAAATTGACATAATTTATAGACATTCAAGTGTACATTTTAAGCTTATCAGACAAAGGGTTAAGCTTGTTTTGTATAACAAATTTATTAATAACAAGATTTCGTAACCATAGCAACCAATAACAATCAAAATTTTCTTTTTTATTTTTTAATAATAGAAAAGGCTGTCAAATTTTTCCAAAAAATGCTGGTAACTTTTTGTGTGTTGTCAAAAAAAAGTTTTTTTAAAATAGCGAGCAACATACCAATCGCGTGAACGGTGTCATGTCGGCAAGTCGGAGGCGCGGCGCCCGCGCACCTCGCTTTTATATCAACTAGGGGCGAAACCTTTCACTGTATTTTTTATTTATTTTCGGCTTTAGGGTTGATGGGATATTCTTATCAAAATACTAAAACAAAATTCGAAAAAAAACTTCAATAAAAAATCTATCGACAATGGAAGAAAAATCGATAAATTTTGCGCAACGCTTCTAAGATGCGTAGGCGCAGCTGCATCTTACTTACATAAACCCCATTTATTTTTACGACTGAAATATAAAAATAAACACCAATTTCAGTAAATACCTATAAAAAGGCATTTAAAAATAAATAAGTATAACTATAGTATGTAACATTGACCTTCTAAGTAAATAAGGTATTTGAGAAGCAGATTTTGATCCGTAGCCTTGGTTTTAGTATTGTGTTTAGTTATCACTAAGTTTACACTATTAAGTTACTGAGACATAGTCTACAGCTTATTGTAAGGCTGACTACCTTAATTTAATATGCTTTTGCACCCACTCTGCGTGTGTCCAAAGACTGGTTAAGCAATATGACCTAATTTTTGGAGACCGCCTTTAAGATTTTTTGAAAATGGGACAAGAGGAAGAAGAGTGAAAGAAGAGGAGAAACAGGTTAGGGAAAGTACGCACAGGAAAGATCTTAAAAACCAAATTATACCTCAACTTAATATTGTCAAGCATAGTGCACAATACCAAGCATTGGTTGGTTGCCATTGGACTTAAAAACTGTGATTTACACAAGCTCAATTAATTAAAGACTCAAAGCATTCCTATTACAGAAATCTATACTAATATTACAAAGCTGAAGAGTTTGTTTGAACTCGCCAATCTCAGGAACTACAAGTCCAATTTGAAAAATTCTTTCAGTGTTAGATAGCCCATTTATCGAGGAAGGGTATAGGCTACTTTTTATCCGGGTACGTCGAGACGTTCCCACGGGACGCGGGTGAAACCGCTGGCAGAAGCTAGTGTCTACGATAGACGATGACGTATCCAGTAACGATTGAAAAGTTATTGCTTTCCTTGGTCATAATGTTATTTGTTTTTTTTTATTTTATGGATTTGTTTTTGTTTTGTAAGTTTTGCTCGGTCTAATATGTATTTGAATTTTTCTTATGTAATATTATCGTTGATTGTGTTAGTTTTGTAATTTTAATGAAAGTGGTATGTTATTAAATTTTTATTTTAGATTAATTTCAAACACAATGTAAATTTTTATTGAATAAATTGAATTGAATTGGGTGATGTTTCGAATTTGAATTGTGACAGACAGACGAAAGCAAAGTGGGATAATTTACTGGATTTCAGTAACTCAGTACCAAAAATCGACATTAATAAGGAAAACATTTTGTAAATAAAATATAGAAAATAAAACTGAATACAGACACCATAGGAATATTTCGAAGTATTTCAAAATCTACCAAACTGATTCTAAGTAGTAAGTTGTATAATAAAATTGCCTAATTTTGTACATAATATGACAACAGTTACAATTTCGGTTTTCAGCTCTTCACTCTCTATATAAATACATCTAAAGAGTGAGGGAATAGGGAGTGCAACTGTGTCTGTGCAAATGCTTGTGCACTATAATATATCCTGCGCAGCTGGCTGATCTCCTTTTATGAGAACAGCCGCCGTATCATCAAATACATCTCACGTGTTGGTACAATGTATCAACATTATACCTAGCAATATACCTAGGTACAGTAGGTACACACAGTGTGAGTGAGGGAATCGGGTTAATAGTGTAACAAATAGTGCAAAAACATGTGCGCAGGCGCTTAGCTCACCTCACGTAACACTACACGTAAAAACGGTGATTGATTTACTAGTCGTGAATATTATTATAGGATATTGATAAGATTTGATTATTTTCTATTAGTTAAAATAAAATAGTGAAGAAAGTTTTCAATAAATCATAAATCATGTTACATAGAAATTAAATACTACATGCATCACTTAAATAAATACAACAATAGCACGGTCCTACTAATCCTACTTTATTAATACACTAGCTTCTGCCAGCGGTTTCACCCGCGTCCCGTGGGAACTACTCGGTGCACCCGGATAAAAAGTAGCCTATTGCCTTTCTCAATAAATGGGCTATCTAACACTGAAATAATTTTTCAAATCGGACCAGTACTTCCTGAGATTAGCGCGGTCAAACAAACAAATAAACTCTTCAGCTTTATAATATTAAGTATAGATATATCAGAATAACATGTAGGCTCCTTTTTATCCGGCTGCAGAAGTAGTTCCTACTGGAAGCAAGCATGTGAATGCGCTAGCAGAAATTAGTGGAAACGAAATAATAATTTAACCCCGAAAGCATTCATTCCAAAAGCATGACGTATTACATCTTTAAAAAACTGCACTTGGCTATTAACCTGTCTAATAAAATTACATAGGTACAGACGACAGTACATCAAGTTACCACAATCTGTCAAATTTCTGCAATAGATTTTCAACCTTATCGCAATCGTGGGTAGGTTAATGTTTGATTGGTAAAATTTGACAGATTCGTATACGTTGACCTGCTGTCGTCTGTACAGTAAAATTAATTCGCACAATTCTTCGATTACTCCAAACACGTGAGACGGCCGGCTTTCAGACAATGTAGGAAGAAAGTGTAGCCACACATTAGTCTAGCTAGACCGAATGTAGAACTGTTAGACTTATGAGCTTAATTAATATTTGAAGCTATTAATTTGGAGGTGAGTACAAAGATAAAAATAATTTATGTAGGGTATTAAAAATGAAAATCAAAGTTGCATTTACGGAATAGGAGGAAAGAAAGAAAGAAGCGGTTTTACATTTCGTATTCTAGCCATAGTCTGCCATATGGGTTTTCCATTTTACTTAGAACAGGAATTTTTACATTATGCTTAGTCAAGAGGCTTATAACAGCACATAATTTTCTCTCATTTTCCAATCTCTAGCCGACGTTTCGTAAAAATATCAGTTCCCCACACACGATCACGTGGTCTCTCAAAAGCCACCTCTATAGCCCATGTAACCTGCCCACTGATACTTCAACAAAAGGTGCTGACATGCGGCAGTTTTAAATAAAAACTGACTCACTGGTTTTACACAAAGAAAAAAGCAATTACCTTTTACAAAAACAAAAAGTCGATCACCATCTCATCACTTAAAAGCGATTACTTACCCACCATAACACTGGTTCCTCAGCTTCACCTATAATTTCTTCTTCCATCCTTTCTCAAATCTTCAATTAAACATCTACCTACATCAATATGTAACAAAAGAAAGTGCAATTCCTGTGTATATACATACATACAGTGTATACAATATGATCGTGTAGGGCATTTCCTAGCTTGTCTATATGAGTGTTCCGTGCAGTGGCGTAGCGTGGCTATACGCCGCCCGGGGCGGAAGACATGTTTGCCGCCCATAAACATAAGGTTTAAAAAAAATACAGTTAAAAAAGAAATCCCAATCGCCAAGGCGAGGGTTGGACTAAGGATCAAAACGGTGAAAATAGAAAGCGAGGTTTTTTTTTTTCAGTTTTCTGACTGAAAAAGTAAACACTGAAAAAAGTATCCGAGATCAGCCTCGGACTACTTTTTTGAAGGGTGTGCGATTTTTTTTATAGATTGAAGACTGAAAAAGTAAAGACACAAAAAAGAAGTTGGAAATTGAAAAGGGTCGAACGAAGTGAGTCCGGTTTTTTTTCTAGGACTATAAAAAAGTTACAAATAAAATTGTCAAGAAAGCGCAAGCGCATTTTTTTTCTTAGATTGAGAACTTACAAATATTTCAGCAATTTTACTACTAACTTTACTTCTTAACTTAGGAGTATTTTGATTATTTTTTTTTTCAAATGTACACATGTTTATACATTTTCGTAATTAAAGTCGGATAGTTGTAAAACTAATTTTTATATCGAATGCTTGCCGCCCCACCGCGCTTCGGCCATTTTTTCGGTTTGGTATCAGAAAGTACAAAGTACAAGTTTTGGGCCTAAAAGATAAAGACAGAAAAAATTAAGCGAGACCATTGAAAAGGCNAGAACTTACAAATATTTCAGCAATTTTACTACTAACTTTACTTCTTAACTTAGGAGTATTTTGATTATTTTTTTTTTCAAATGTACACATGTTTATACATTTTCGTAATTAAAGTCGGATAGTTGTAAAACTAATTTTTATATCGAATGCTTGCCGCCCCACCGCGCTTCGGCCATTTTTTCGGTTTGGTATCAGAAAGTACAAAGTACAAGTTTTGGGCCTAAAAGATAAAGACAGAAAAAATTAAGCGAGACCATTGAAAAGGCGCGAGCGGAGCGAGCGCGAATTTTTTTCTAGTTTTATCTCTAAAAGGTAAACACAGAAAAAAGAAGTGAGAACATTGAAAAGGCGCTTATAATTTTGTTAGTTTGATGTTTAAACGATAAACACAGTTGAGGATTGTAAATGCGCGAGCGAAGCGAGCGCGAAATTTTTTTTAGCATCTCTAAGCTAAAAATAATTTCGCGCTCAATACATAATTAAATAATAAATAAGTAAATGTTTCTTTCTTCCTTTCTTACATTTTGCCGCCCCCTAAAACGTGCCGCCCGGGGCGGGCCGCCCCCCCCGCCCCCGCCACGCTACGCCACTGGTTCCGTGTGTCATTGAATATTCAATTGGTAAACGTTATTGGTAACGACTTCCAACTGGTCTTATATACGTGGGGTAGTAAACAGAATGGCTGTGAATTTCCTTTGAAAAATAATGCTCTATAAAATAATCTATACTAATATTATAAAGCTGAAGAGTTTGTATGTTTGAACGAGCTAATCTCAGGAACCACTGGTCCGATTTGAAAAATTATTTCAGTGTTAGATAGCCCATTTATCGAGAAAGGCTATAGACTACTTTTTAGCCGAGTGGTTCTCACGGGACGCGGGTGAAACTNNATATAGTACTTAATCAAGAGCAATTTTAAAACATGGCGGATATGCATTAGAATTTATGAAATAATTTATTCGCAACATTATACTAATGTGGTATTTTTCGAAGGGCCCCGTGAAATTAACTAAATTCCGATACATATTTACAGTAAATATGACTTCCCCACGAGTTCACACGCTATATTTACAATACATTACCGATGTTTTAAAGTAATACAAAATAATAGTAAGTTTACTTTTATGTTTTTACGTGCGTATAACACAAAAAATCCGTCAAAGCAACAACGAAAATAACCTGTACTAAAATAAAGATTGCTCTTATAAAATACTTACGTCAGATACTAACAAGAGTGTTTGCACTTGTAATTGTGTAGTCTCATATCATATAAGTGCTATTGAGCTTCGTCAAGTATATTAAAAGATAGTTATAAGACTAAATGTTCTTATAACTGCGCCCAAATTCGACCTTATAGCATGCTACAAGATTCATATAAGTGAAAATAAATTACTCTGAAAGAATGCTTTAAGTACTGATTTTGCTTGTTGGGTGGTGCTCTATAAAATGTTGAAATAGAATCTCTTTTCTAGCAGGAATCTAAGCAGAATGCTTATCTCATCTGAGAGATATCTGGCACATTTTAAAGATTGACGATTGCTGGCTTTTTAACCGACTTCCCAAAAAAGAGGAGATTCTCAATTCTTGCGCGCAGATTTCAGTCATTCCATAATAATTGTTCATCTTTATTCTATGAAAAGTGCTGAATCTATCTCCGTGTCAAATAAACTTCAACCTGTTTAGTGTGAAAACATAACCAACAGACAAATAAACTTTCCTTCACAAACAAATACCTAAATGTAAAAGCCTGTTTACACATTGCGATTTTATTTCCCGTTGCTTGCCATTTTATTGCAGCAAGATGCTATTTGCACTGTGTAAACGTAATCGTGCAATAGGTAAATGATCGCCTGTCAAATATTCTTGCAATAAAATGGCAAGCAACGGGCAATGGAATCGCAATGTGTAAATGGGCCTTAAGTTAGATCACCTAACAAAGTGTTTTTATTTAACTTTACCGTGGGTTTCCAGCGTGTAGTGGATTAAATGGATCAGGAATTCTCCACAGCCCGCACCAGTAATTGCTTGTAGTTTATTCAAGAGTTAGTATGCTACACTGGTTCACTTTCATCGTACCCTTGTTTTATAAGTGAGTCACGTATTGGTTTTGCCCTTACTGAATCTACATTCTAAAGGTCTGTTTAGGGCCGAAACACATAACCGCGTTGCGGCGCCGCGCCGCTAAAATCGGCGTTTTGCGTTGCGGCGTTGCAGCGTCGCGAAAAAGAGCGTTATTGTAGGGTAACCAGTTCCTCGTGATTTTTTATAGTGGATAAACGTGTCTCTGCCATGGACAATCGTGAGAAACTTATTGCTTATTTATTATTAAAAAGACATTACTCTGTATTAAATAAACGGCAAGGAAGATAGTGGATACATCCATTTAATAAGGCTGTGAATCCCGATGTAGAGTACTTTTCTTTTAAAATACAGAGCATTAAAGATAGACGAAAATAAATTTTAACTTGAATATTACTGACACGTATTATTTGCTAGAGTGATAGAAACAAACTAAATCATTGTCACCAAGTATGACATCATAACGCTGAAACTAGCGGTGCCGCGCCGCTAAAATTGGCGGTGCCGCCACTGCCAATTCTCGCGGCGCGGCGCCGCAACGCGGTTATGTGTTTCGGCCTTAAGCCCTTCGTATCTATAATGACATTTTATGTATGCATCTTATACGACTTGATAGGCGTTAAAAACCATCGCACATTAATCGCCCATCAGACAGATTGAACGTTAATTAATAACAAAAAAACTACCCTAAAATAAAGGCAATAATACCAATTACATAATAGTATTGATTACATCACTATTAGCTAGCAGGTCACGTATTCGTGTCTCGGTTAAAATCTGCACGATTTGGGGACGATGCGCCCGCGCACGCAGGGCACTCCATTGACGATCGATGTATTTTACTCAATTCCCTACCATCTTCCACTCGCGGTTTCATTCGCATCCCAAGGGAACTACTTCCCACTACTTCCCAACTGAAGGGCGGGCGTTTTGGGGGCTGTCTTATGTAAAATTGACCTTCAAAAAGTGCTGATTTTCAGCCTACTTTGAATAAACGACTTTTTATTTTATTTTATTTATTTTATTTTACTCATAAATAAAAAAATATTTATGTTATTCTGATATATCTCTTCAATAACCGTTTTACAATAATCCGTTCAAATTTGACTTATTTTACCAACTTTAATGTAAAGAAGAAAACAGGCCTAAATTCTATACCTATGCATCATTATTTTAACTGTCGGAGTACATTGACAATATTGGCTAATAACACATTCATGCCTATTCTGATTACCCAATCTTTTGCAAATCTATATTATTATTGCCATAATATTAATTATCCCCCCCCCAGACATGCATCCACACAGATGGGCAAATGTTGTCACCCAGTGGATACCCCAAGACGGCTACCGAAGACGGGGTAGACCCCGGAAGAGATGGCGAGACGATCTGGACGCCTACAACCGAGCCAGCCTTTGCCCAGCTGTGGGACAATATAGGCTAGCAAAAAAAAAAAAAAAAATTATCAACTCTAGATCAAAAAATGCGATGACAAAAATCTATCAAGTTATTCCATTCATAATAAGATCGATTACAAAATAACTTCATAAGACCACAACCTTGACTGACAATTTCCCCTGCAGCTCTAAATTATACGGACCAAATGGCACAGCGGTGTAATGGCTGCTTTCAGATAACGGGGTCACGGGTTCATAAACAATGTGAACTGATTTTTTTACTTCCGAAGTTTATAATTATTTGAGAATGTCTACTATTACATATGGAGGAATGTCTACTGTTAAAGAAATGATTATTTCACAATTTTTTGTCTCATCATGGGAATCGAACCCGCGGTACGAAACAAAACTGCCAAGATCGATTTGTTCACAAATTGGCATAATTGTACGCTTGACACTAGCTTCTGCCAGCGTTTTCACCCCAGTGACATAGGAATTACTTCATGTACCGAGAAAAATTATATCCTGTAGCCTTGCTCGGTAAACGGGCTGCCTAATAATGAAAGAATTATTCTAATCGGACCAGTTGTTCCTGAGATAAGCGCGTTCAAGCAAACAAACTCTTCAACTTTATAAATACTAGTACCTATATGTAGATAATATTGTTTATATTATGACAACCCTGAGTAACCTTGCATGGCCTACACCAAGCCCTGAATACCCAATGATGCATTTGGCACAGAATTCGTGAACAAAAAAAGCATTTGTTTTATTATTTGGTCATTCTACACGCTATATGACAAAAAGATTGGTGGCATCTCACCGTGTTTGGTAAATAAGACATACAAGATGAACGTTATTTAGACCTGATGACACAGAGATTAGTTAAATGTTCGATAATGAGTGATAATGTGATCAATTGAAGAGTTCTTGCTATTTCAAGATGTTTTTTGTTTGCCGTTTGTGAAAGAATGGTGTCGAATCGACCGTGTCAGATTGCTTATTTGATATTTACAATCTTTCTTTGTTAGACCAAAAGGAATGTGGTTATATAATGTGAATGTCTAAATCAATACTTGTTTATAATAATTTACAAGATCGCATGAAAAATGTGTTGCTGGGTTATATGAAAAGTAAGTTTTTTGTTATGTATTGTGTTTTCTGAAGTTCAATTTACAAGAGGTCATCAATCTACCTGAATCGACTCTTCTCAATAGATTTTCAGCTTTATCACAATATAGTGGAAAGTAAATGTTTGATTGGTAAAATTTGTCAGATTCGGGAAGGTTGACCCGTTGGCATCTGTATCTTATTTTTCTTGTAAAAGTGTCATATAACTTACAAACAATCATTTACTTGAATCCTTGGTTCCGAATTCCCAAGACATATTTTTTTCTGAAAATAATTAAATTCCTTTAGAGACTTCTGATTTAAGATAAGTTCTTGTCCTTCATCTGTTGCTAATTGCTGTTATCTTATTTTAAAGAATGTGGATTATGGAGACTCAGTTCCTTTACACAATTTTGGCAAAATATTTGTGGTTTGGAACTTTGAAATGATTTGTTTTTAGTTTTTTTTAATGCTGATGATGTATTGTAATGTAATTAATTGTAACAGACAGCTGTGTTGTTGGAAAGTTTATTCATCGCCGTTTCTTCTTTCCAGCCATAACACTAGGAAGCAGTGAAAAGGGGTGTTAGGGATGCTGTCCAATGTAATTTGACAAAGTGCTAATTTATTTATTAGCCTATTTTGAATAAATTATTTTGACGTTGACTTTGTATTTTTACCTAAGTCAATGTGTTGTAATTATTCAATGGATATCAGATAGTAATCGCAAACTTGCACGATGTTGCATGGAAACTATTCTTGTAACGGATTAGGCACTCTATCATCCTCATTCCTACTTTAGCCTAATAACTGCATTTAGGTACAGACGCCAGCACCTAGCTCGATCTGTGAAACTTCAATAGATTTTCAACCTTATGTCAACTGCTGCCTCGTAAGTTGAAGGTTAATGTTGTATTGGTATTTGGCATACTTCTTGATTGTCTAAAACTCTAAGAACATGGACCGTCATTTGTTCAGCCTAAATGATTAATTCTAGACGATATTCACAGTTTGCAGATCTTTATTATAAAGACATTAACCTCCAAATCTTATGAGGCACATAATTAACCTTAGCTAATATAATTAGCATTCCGCTGTAATAACATCTGTGATGTAATTAATTAAATTAATTTCAAACGTCAGAGTTTATGATGGAGTAATATCCGATACAAATTTGTGGCTTTATTATATCTAAACGAATAGAGAGTATAGAACAGCTTTCAATAATTTAAGTAAATTCTTACTAATTAAGTACCAACTAATTGAGACTTGCAAGACTTGTAATGCCTTCTTTTACTGTGCCCTAACAGGGTCCATAATCGTACCTAGCTTTAGGCCTCTTCAACACCTACTGTAACATTATGAAATGCAAATAAATATATGAATATGAATAAATTATAGCTTTTTTTTTAGTTTTCTTCCTTTTCCGGGATGCTAAAGCATTAGGAGAGTGGTGATTATGGACGTGATGAAGAGAATTTGACATGATTCTATTTATTTCAGATCTTACCCAGATGCACCTATATTATAAGCAAATAAATAATACAAACTGTGATCATACTAAAGCTGTCCACCTCGACAGGCCAGCATTCTTCGCAAAGGTCAACAATCAGTGTTACAGTGCACTGCATTACACCACTCAATCATATCCAATTATTTATACTTATACCATAAGATAACATGCATCTAGTTACAGGTCTTTTCAAATAACTTATTCTGAAATTAGCTATTAATAACAACTATCCTATTGTTCTCTGCCTCGTTGGTCTGTTGTCGCACAACGCGACTGCTGTGCGTAAGGTCTTGGGTTTGATTCCTGGGTCGGGCCGAAATCGCTTTGTGGGTTTAAGAAACTTACACATAGCAGCCCGAAGTCTAGAAGTTGGTGATTGATACATCCGTACATCAGAAAGCACGCTAATGTCGACCCTGTGCCTGATCTCCCTACGGTGGTGTGGGATTTCCGTCCCATCGGGCTATGAGAAAGGAAATAGGGAGTGCACCTGTGTCTGTGCAAATGCTTGTGCACTATAATGTGTCCTGCGCAGCTGGCTGTCGGCTAGTACCTCATTATTATCTTATCCTGCTGTTCCACCAACGAATCATTAACGAACAAAAACTATATGTTATGTACCTAAAACATTTTCCATATTAAGGAAATGAAATACATAAGTACCGCATTTTCCCGCAGCAATGACTCGCCTTTAAACTAGATGGCGCCACAAATCATTTCTGTTAGCAATAACTGTCGGTAACCAAGTTAAATGTGAACCAGTTTAAACTTAATAACTTAAGTTAGTACCGTCACTTAGCAGGAAGTCGACACGACCTTGTGAGAGCTTTCGTACGTAAGTCACGGTTAAGTTGTGTGTTCGTTAAGAAGTTAATAAGTCAATTGAAGATTTATGTTGATTGTTTATTTATAGAGAGATAGTTATTTTCTGTAATTTAATAAAGAGGAATCATTTTTTTTGGTTGTATGTACTCCAAAGACTCTGAAACTATGGAAACGTTTGTGAACATTCTTCTTTCAATTTTGGTAAGTCAGACTTTCTCGCAGGACGAGGGCGGTACCGCGGGGAAACAGCTGGTTTAATATAAAATTAATTCTACTTTTCTTAGTTATAGCCATTCATGCCAATCAATAGATAGATAGATTAATATATAGATAGATATTTTTTTATTAGGTACACCAATTTTTACATTTTAAATCTAAAACTAATTAAAGTAGGTGACATAATGGGCGGTCTTATCGCTAAGAGCGATCTCTTCCAGACAACCTTATAAATCTGTTTTTATTTAAATCTCTCAGCAACTGAAATTTTGAATAATCTTTCAGCTTCTATCAATTATAATAAAATATGCGAAATACCTAACGACAGTTTATTTTTGTTAACAGCGACATGATAACTAAAAATAATTAAATTGTTCGTAGGTATTGTTTTTATTTAGATCTAGCAACGGATATAGAGGCGGAGGTGACATTTATTTTTTCGTTTTTAATAGGTGACCTGTATTATGTCCTAGACCACTTTTTATACATACGATACTCATATCCTATTAGTAAAGTGATTTAATAAAACATTCACTAAGGTCACAATATACCTAGATAATTCACCTATACTAATATAATGTAGAAGAAACAATTGTTTGTTTACGATTTCACTGTTAGAAAGCAACACCATTAATGAGTAACGTAGGTTATACCTATTTTACCCACGAACGGGCAGTATTTCCCACGGGACGCGAGTGAAGGCACAGGCCTCCTCTCACACAAAGAACAATTGACCGTTAAAAACCACCTGAAACTTCAGGGGGAAACCGCTAGCATCCCATCAATTACGAAAGCGCGACAAAAGTATATAGGTAGCCCTGAATAAGACTAGATTATTAACATATCTATGCATATCTGATGTGTTTGGATCAATATGCCATCAAAACAATAGCCGCAGGGCGATTGACATTAGGAAGACATAAAGTGCGTACATCAGGGAGAGGCGAGGACGAACATGAGGACACACAGACTGTGTATGAATATATTATTATCACATGTGTAGTACACATGAGGAAATGACATTTAGTCAGTGTAACTACAGCTTAATTTTAATTGTGTACACAGAGTAGTTGGGGAACAGAGGTTTTGTATTGCTAACTATTGTTCTCCTTGTTTTGTGCATATTTTAGAATTTAGAAGAAAAAGTTTCGTAGTCACCAGCACATTAACCTACCACAATCTGACAAATTACTTTAATAGCTTTTCAAGCTTACAACAATAGTGGAATGTTAACGTTCAATTGGTTAAATTTGACAGATTCGAGTAGGCCGACCTGCTAGCGTCTGTACTATGTTGAATTTATCTGTCTTCTAACTGTCAGAAAGACCAAAACCCCTAGCTACAGCGGTCTTAAAAAGTATGAAAATATAATGTTACTCGGTACTAAATACAGGAGTATGATTTGAGAGGAATTTGACACACACCCCCGGTCCTGAAACTTATCTATTAATTTCATCCCATGTTGAAGTCTACACTTCGTCCTTTATTTATACCAACTTATTCATCAGACATACCAAAATGATCCACATATTTTTGTAACCAGGTAAACAAATTAATTAGTTCCTAACCAAACTCTCTATATCTACACTAATCTGTGTCCCACACAAGGCGTGGTCGATATAACGTGACGAATTGAATCACAAGTCATTGCTCGAGTTTGGAGGTCTCGTCGGCCTTAGCACTTAGCCGATTTGTTCTGTCCCCTATTTATATTGTAATGCCTATATAGTTGAAAGGCCGATGTTAATGATGCCAAATGTATTTGCATGTTTATTTGGTATATAAAGTTGAGTGTGTGTGGAACAAGTCATTGTAAAGCCCAATAAGTCTGACAATCTGTCTTTCCAAGGGTATTTGGTTGCCCATATGACTGTTAAAGACTGATTCTCAGCTGCTTCCAGTTAGACTGGAGGCCGATCCCAATGTAGATGGTGAAAAGGCTAGGAAGATGATGATAACCTGTTGTTATCGGTGGAATTCAGATTTAATCACCTAAAAATTGCACTATTCTCAAATCTGAGTCTGACTTTTGCGTAGATTATAACAACAACTATGACCAAGTAAGATCCACTGCTTCAGAAACTATAATTTTAATTTCAAATTCAACCAAAATTTAGTTCTTCAGGCTTAGAACAAAATATTAGGCAACAAAATAAGCACTACTTAAATGTCAAATCAGAGTCACTTAGCGCAATAAAAACAACATGAATGTAATCTACGTCGAATAAATGCTAAACTTAGTCATATTGCAACTTAGCCCTAACTTATCTTCATACATATAACTAACTTGTCGTAACTTAACCTTGCGACTCACGCTTGACATTTTGACGCTATTATGCAATAAGAAGTAAAGTATTGCTATTAATTCTGCTCTAGTTTTTGTGAATAATTTTAATTTGTTGGAGTAATTACTTTATTTGATTTTATTTATTATGCTACATGTTTTTCAATCACTAAAAACCAAATTTAAGGGCCAGTTTCACATGCCTAGGCTACGGGATTGTTTGAAAGAGTTACCGCGACTCAGACACACAAAGGGCTCCTGAAGGAACACGATGGGTTTTAGTCAGTAAAAGTCTGACACTCCCTCACGCTGTCACCCATAGCGGGACGGGTCATCTGATGATTTCCCATCGATATAAAAGGGCCAGTTTCACAGGTTCCAGATATAATTCTAGATAGCTATCTGACGGTTACTGCCATAGAAAAGTAGTCAAAATTAAAAAAAAAAGCTATGGCATCATCTGTTAGATAGCTATCCAGAACATGTAAAACGGGCCCTAAAAAATGCAAAATTATTAGGTATACCTACTGGCTGACTCGCAAGTTATCATCTGTGTCTCTGAAAAATGCAATGATCTCCGTCCATGAGACGGAACACAGAATCGACATTTATCTTCTCCATACTAGAAAGGTTATTGAAAAGTCAATCACACCCTTCAACATAAACATTTGGAGCGAGTAAGGCCGCCTACTCGCGAGCCGGATATAGAAGCCGCCTACGGTATTTCCTCTCTATACTTGAATTACCAGTTTGTAATAATCCTTAGTCATTGCTGTCATACTTCCCAATATATTGTGGTATTTCGTATTATTTTATAATAAATGCATGTAACGTAAGTAAGTTGAAATTGATGTCATAAGATTCAGAAACGTGGTGCTTACTATGGACTTCATGAGGAAGCTCAAAGTCACTCAGAGAGCATTGGAGAAGGCTATGCTAGGAGATTCTCTGCATGATCGAATCAGAAACGAGGATATCCGCAGAAGACCCCAACTCAAACTCAAAATTCAAACACAATTTTTTTAATTTCAAATAGGCCTAATAAAGCTCTTATAAAACGTCAAGCTTGTTGCACGGTACAAAGAAGTGGGTCTCATGTAAGTTTCCCCAAATCCGACATAACCTGAAGAATTGATGTACAAAAAGCTGAAGTGGCAATGGGCAGGGCACATAGCTCGCAGAACAAATGGTCGATGGTGCAGAAAAGTTCTCGAGTGGCGACCACGACCCGGGAGACGCAGCGTGGGCAGACCCCCACTAGATGGACGGACGATCTGGTCAAGGTCGCCGGGAAGCAGTGGATACGGCTTGCTGAAGACCGAGGAAAGTGGTGAACCTTGGCAGAGGCCTTTGTCCAACAGTGGACGTCTTTCGGTTGTGACGACGATGTGAGTTAAGTATTCTACGTTTTATTAGGGTTCCGTAGCCGAATGGCAAAAAACGGAACCCTTATAGATTCGTCATGTCTGTCTGTCTGTCTGTCTGTCTGTCTGTC
>NWSH02000008.1:945070-957908 GCA_002382865.2 Heliothis virescens
CAAACAAACAAACAAACAAACAAACAAACTCTTCAGCTTTATAATATTAGTATAGATAGGTTCCTTTAAATGTACACACGACAGCACATCAAGTTACCACAATCTGTCAAATTTCTGCACTCGATTTTCAACCTTATCACAATGGGGGTAGGTTAACGTTTGATTGGTGAAATTTGACAGGTTCGTATACGTTGACCTGCTGTTGTCTGTACAATGTGTTGCTAAATTATATAATGACAATAATGCACACTATTATTCAATTATAATACTTATGGTATATTTACATATTTTAAGTACAAGTTAAAATTGTCAGATGAAGACAAAATGGTTGTCTTCACTTTTTACGAATATATAAAAAATATTTACATGTAAAAAGTTACGATGTAGGTATGTTTAAAATACGTGATAAATATTTATATTGAATAATATTTAAATTATCAGATATACTTATATGAATAGATATACATATATATAAAATACTTAGCAATGTATATAAAAAATACATAAATACGAGTATAATTTCATAAATAGTGGTATATAAAAGGATAGATTAAAATATGTAACTTTTAACCTTATAACAAAGGAAATATATCAATAAATAATTTAATTCATATTGTTAAACACAATATAATTAAAGCTCCTCCGTACAAAATTTCATTAAAACGCCGATACTATTGACTAGTACTAAAAATATACAAAAAATCGTAAAAAAGGTGTCGTTCGTCACTTTGGGTAATAAACGTTAAATATTCTACATTTTGTACAAAATATTTATACTCATTGTTGTTAAGTAGGCAAATCATTATTGCTGAACTTGGTAACATTTTTACTCGACTGCCAAAAAGAGTTATATTTTTTATTTCCATTCTTCATTTTGCAAATCCAACTGCAGGTTTGTTTTTTTTTATTGAATTTTCGTTTTTTTTTAATATTATAAACGCGAAAATTTGCATGTTTGTTTGTTACTCTTTCACGCAAAATCTCCTGGACGGGTTTTGATAAGAATTGGCAGGAATAACATATAAGCTACTTTTTATCCGGGTACGGGAAATAGGTCCCTCATGAAGCGAATGAAGCTGCTGGCGGAAGCTAGTGTTTGGATATTTTTTAAACCAATATTTTTATGTCCATTTCGCAGATAATGAGTCGTCTACCCCACCACTGACCTTACACCTAAGATACCATAAAAAAAACAGCCAATCACTCCTTAACCAGTGAAGTTAATGGAATAAGATCCAGAGCTGGGATCGAAGTTCTGGGCAGGATGTCCAAAGAATGGGTTGTAATTCTGATTCTGGTTGTAATTCTGCTGCTGGTACTGGGGCTGTGGTTGAGGCTGGAAGGACTGGCTCTGGAAGTTGTTATAAGGCTGAGGAGTATACGCCTGGTAGGAGAACTGTGGCTGCTGGTGATACACCTGGCTTTGTGGACGGAAGTCCTGATTTTGTGACGGGAACTGCTGAGGGCCTTGGTTGAATAGACTAGTCTGTTGGGAGTACAGAGGAGCTGATCGGAGCTGGCTAGGCTGTTGGTACTGAGGTGCTGGGGCTGCAGTAGGGAAGGCTGGTTCTGGCTGGTACTGCCTCGCTGGGGCTGGTTGAGCTGGCTGATGGTACTGTCTAATTGGGGCTGGTCGTGGCTGAGCACGGCTGTTGTACTTCGGGTCTTCGTAAATGCTGGGATCCTCTCGGTACTGGCCATCGTCTTCTTGGCCGTCGGTGAGAGCGTTGGTCGAGTGCTGGTTGTTGTTCAAGGTTGGAGGGGGCACCATGATGCCGGGACCTGGAAAGTGAGAGATTCTTAAGTAATTGCAACACATGACTTTGGAAGACGAATGTTATTGTTTTCTTTTTAATATTGAATGACGTGTAGAGATGTCGATTCCGGGAAACCTGCTATACCATTCAACATTTACTTAAGATAATTACGGCCAGTCTCACCAATAATGCCACAGAAAAGTAGTCAAACTTAAAAACATATCTATGTCATTACCTGTAAGATAGCTATCTAGATCCTATCTGGAATCTGTGAAACTGGAGATTAATAGGTATTGTAAAATCTTTCGCTAAAAAACGTTGAGTCATCTAACGAGAGGTTTGTTAGCAATTAAAATATTAATTAGACATAAGTTAAAGAGAGCTTAACTAAAAGTGGAATAAGATTAAAATAAATTACTTTTATTGCAATTATAATCTAGTTTTAGGTGTGCAAGTATTAGGTAATGTAATCTTCCAGTTAGCGTGAATTGTCCGGTTAGATGAGTTACTAGCGCGTGAAGGTTGGTGCCATGCCAGTTGTTTAGAATGAGTTGCAATATATGTGGGTAGTTAAGTTTCTAGTCCAAGAGTCAATTGTTTTAATGAGGTAAAGATGTGATAATTGTTATTATTTTTTAGATGTAATTAGATACCAAATCATAAGCATTTGAAATAGAACGAAAAAGTCTAAGTTCAAATTCAACTAGACGGTAAATGCAATTATTAACTTGAAGAAAGCAAAAGACAAATCTGAATCTTCAACGTTTTACAGTGTAAATATTTATCTTAATGAATCTTTAGTTGTTGGTATTAAGTCAAGTATCTCACATGTGAACTTGATACCGATATGACAACTTGAAACTTAATCCACGCTTGTTTGGCCTACCACTGCAAAATTTAATGGAACGATCGTATTATCATCATACAAGATACCTTTAAGCATAGTCATCTTAAATAGTGCTTATCATATGACATATGGTTTCGCGGAATGAATTGACACTTCGCACTTGTTTGTAATTATGTGTTCCATGACCATTATAGAGTCATCAACTTTGTTACGCTTGAATTTTGCCATATCATTAACAAGAGAGAATTTAAAATATACTTTTCATTGTAAACATCGTTTTCCCTATTACATCATCTGCCTAGCTTTACCAGGGCAACCCAAGACTTTCTGACTTCTGACTACCCGTAACGACTGTTAAAAATGTCGTCATGTCTATTTAAATTGATACGTCATCATCTTCCATAAACCCTCGCATAAACCCTTAACTTTGATTACCACATAGTATTAATTAAGACAATCCTCTCTGAGGGTAGGCCTGTGTCCAGCAGTGGGACGATAAAGGGCTCGTTCAGACACGGCGGGAACCGCGCAATTTCAGAATCGCATGGAAATCGCGCAAGTCTTATTTGTATGATGAGTTACTAAGTAATTGTTCAGACATAACCGCGCGGTTACCGCAACCTAATCGCCAGAAAAAACACTAGGACACTTTGCTAAAACCTCCAAATTCCTATTTTCTTTTAGAATCCCTAACATACTGCTATAGCTTCCTCACAACACCTTATACTTACCTCAATTGTATCTACAGATCTATAAATGACCAATCATCGTCCACTTCGCGCCACCATAGCATTACACCATGATGTGCTTATTGCCCAACCATAGAGAATTAGAGAGCGATGGAGCAAGTGCTCCAGTTATGGACAGCTGTTTGTACGTGTTGTGGTACGGAACCAGCTAATTGGTAGGCGTAGTAATTGATTAGCAGTTTCTTTTTAACCGACTTCATAGAGAAGTGATTCATTAAAAGTAATGTTGCATTTTTTTCTTCAGCATTTTGGAACGTAGAATCTTTTCAGAATTCCTTAGATACTGATGCCCTGCTTAGAAAGTCCAGACAAGGACAGCGTGAAATCGGAAGTGAAACATCTATAGAACGAAAATAAATTTCAAACAGTGTAATAAATGGTATAATTCATTTCACTTCTCTACGAAAAAAACTTGGCAAGAAGAGCGCAAGGACCTTTCCTTTTTCCTTTTATGGAGTCCAATTTACAGAAGATTTGACACTTAACTACTACTATGTATCCATCCATACCTTATCTCCAATCCCCTCGCAAAAACAAAACAGCTAACACGACAACAATCCTACCTTCAGGTTCGAACCCTCGTTGGCTGCTGGCTCCATAAGATATCTCCCTGGGCTTGCCATTCTCATCTACATATCCGTACTTCCCAGCCACATCACCATTGGGGTACTTGGTTTCGATCTTGAAGGAGCCGTCAGCAGCTTCGTAGCCGTAGCTGTAGGATCCATCATCATTCTGTCTGTTGATCTGCTTGAGGATGGGCACTGGGGTCGTGGTGGGCCCGTTGGGACCCTGGCAGTGGACTGTCAGCCACGCCGCGCAGATGATCAAAGTCTGGAAAGGGATGGAGGTGAAATTGTAATAGGTCGGTTGTTTTGGGTGTCCCACAAGGTAGTGTTTTAGGGCCACCGTATTTTAGGAACAACAGACTACCTTTTAGATATTTGGTAAACTTTATAAAGCTTCTTTTTGTTAATAATAAAGTTTCTCTTTCATTTTTTAAGTTACTACACTTATATTTAACGATTACAATCTAGCTATTACTATAGCACAAATAATTTGTAACAATTTGGTCTGATTAACAAGATAAATTATTACAAAAAATTAACAAACTTCGGAAGTAAAAATAAAATAAGAACAAAACCGCATCTTTTTACTTCGTCCTCAACGAAGCGTGTATCTCAGTTAAAATTACGCAAGTTTAACACAAAAAGTTAGGCGTTAAGTTATTTGGGTTTACAGTTAAAAGTGAACCGTGCCCTTGATCTTGTCGGGGCGATGTCGTGGCGTAATCGTGACGGGCTCGTTACGCTGTGTATAAAAAGTTTGGTACGAAGAAGTAATTTGTTTGGTTTAATTTATGGGTAATTGTTATGGGAGTGTTTGGTAATTGATATTTTTGTTACGCTTACGTTTTTTAAGTGTATTGTTTAGGAAGCAGATAATTATATAAAATAGCTAAATGGTTATGACTATTACTTTATTTACTCTACTTTAGATAAGCTTATTATCCGAGGTTTGTTTTCCGTACCAGGCTTTTGGCATTTTTCATGTTTTTAACTATAGCAGAGTAGGTTCGGTTTTTGTGTACTTGTGTCTACCAGCTTTCTCCTGTTACATAACTGGGCTAAATATGGGCTTATAAATAGTCTATCTACCTAGAAAACAGGTATAAGTAGCTAATTTTAGCTTAACAACCTTTCAAAAAGTAGCGGTAGATATTACTTCACTGTAATCTAAATACTTAAAAGTTCCTTTATCATGAAAAATCATTTGTTAAAGCTCTATAAGGATAAATTCTCAAACCATTTCGTAGATACTACCTGTATATTTTTTCTTACAAATTCCTGGTACAGTACCTACACAAGAAACGTATTTCATTCGTCGAAGAGAATGTCCTAACGACATAGCCTTGTGGTCAATACGGACATACTATACTTTGTTTATAAGTTTAATGTACATAACTAGGTATGTATGTATAGTAGCGTTCTTTGTAATTGGATATCGAAGTTTATTGAGACTTGATTTAATTATTATTTAACAAGGAGACAACTAGTACAGGAATGGCAGTTATATTCAATAATCTATACTTATGATAAATCTGTAGAGAGGTCAATTCTGTACATGAAATATATTTCTAAAATAACTATCAGAAGGTTATTAGGGATCCATACTGATGCCAAAAATGATCCGAGTACGAAGCTTGTACTTCTAAGTACTAGCTTGCTGTCCCCATCATTGTCTATAATTGTGACAACTAATTTATATTTCTACCATCTATACATATAATAAAATTGTAGACAGGGCCGTGTCTTTACATTGAATATTTTTTCGAAAAAATCAGTGTTATGCATTATTTGTATACTACTGAAGCCAAAACAATCGTTTTTAAAATTTTTGTCTGTTTGTCTGTTCGCGATGGAATCAAAAACGGCTGAACCGATTTGAAAAATTCTTTCACTGTTGGGAAGCTACACTATTCGCGGGTAACATAGGCTATATTTTATCCGGGTACGGCAAGTCGTTCCCACGGGACGCGAGTAAAACCGCAGTAATATGAAAGCTCACTGATTAATGACGAAATCTCAGAAACAATAGCACCTACCAACTTGAAATTTGGCAGGTAGGTTCCTTAGAGGATGTAAAAATATTCTAAGAATCATTTTTTTTCAATTCCACCCCTAAGGGGTAAAAAAGGGGTTTAGTAATTTGTATGGAAGTCCAATGATTTTTGAAGTAAGGGACATGAAAATTAGCAGATAGGTCTGTTATAGAGTGTAGACATTATTTAAGAACGGATTTTACGAAAATCTACCCCTAGGGGTGCAAAGCGGGGGTTGATAGTTTGTATCGAAGTTCTATGTTTTGAAGTAAGAGACATGACATTTTGTAGATAGGTCCGTTATAGGGTGTAGACATTATCTATGAACGGATTTTACCAAAATCTGCCCTCGCGCATCCCGTTGTTTCTCCGGGTTCTTAGAATTCGACATCAGACGTTTCAGATCTTTGATTTTGATGACCCATTGTCGCTGGCATAAGCGACATGGTCCGCGAACGAAGTCGCTGGCAGAAGCTAGTATGCAATAAAAGATATGAATATGAATGCAAATAATTTTGACAGGAACTGTAACTGAACAAGAAGCTTTGCTATTTATACAAATATCCGAAAAAAATACCACGGTTGTTACATTTCAAGCAGCATTTAGAATAAAATAAGCAGTTTTCGATTGCTCACTAAAAAAGCAATAAACGACTCATATCTTTATATCTAGCAATAAGTTCTCCAAAGTACTTATAAACTCAATAAGCACCAGTCTGACACTAAACCTTGAGATCGCAAGTTCGATTACCTGTCAAGTCCTAGAGAACAAAAACAGTAGGTAGGTAATTACATTTGACAAAAAGTCCTCATCGAATTGACTAATGCAACTGCCTAGGCAATACATAAGTATATCTGCCTGATATTGTATCTGTGAGCTTCGAAAATGGCGCTAGGTATCAGAATAAAATGCGTCTAAATGGGTATTCTATTTAATACAGACGCAGACACCACATCAAGTTACCACAATCTGTCAAAAAAATTAATTAAATAAATTAATTAATTATATTGACAGATTCGTTTACGTTGACCTGCTGTCGTCTGTACCTTATAAGATCTTACTACTAGAAAATTTCATATCATGCTGTATTAGACCATCTAAAGTTCAATAAAAATATTTCCATGTAGTGCTCTAATTAGTGGCACGATCAATCAACGCCAACGCAAAAAGAGAAATATGATATGGCGTCGCCTTTTTTGTACACTAACATGACATTGCACAAATAACTCTGCCAGACTATATTTTATTTATAAGCACTTATAGGCATGGGTAGGTAGATTAATTTGTTGATAGTTTTAGGCAGCAGTTAGTGCAATAAACAAGGACTTAGATACGTCCATGGCCATTACAATGTGTAGATAAAAATAATTTAAGTCAACTTTGTTTAAAATATCACTCAAATCCTTGATTGATAGCATTGTTAAATTAAATATGAATATAGGTAGTCCACAAAATACAGGCAGCGCCTAGTTAGGAGACCGCAAAACTGATAAAAATTTCTCCTGTAGTTATAGTGAACTTTAATGCTACTAAAGGCAAGTTTCGTAGGTTCCAGATAAAGTTCTAGATAGCTACCTTACAGAGTAAGTATTCGATAAAAAGTACCTAGTCAAGATGAAAACATTTCTATGGAATTTCTGACAGACCTAAAACCTGTAAAATGGGCCGTAGATCTCCCAATGTAACTGTGGCTTAATAAAGTTTACTATTTTATTAATACTCGAAGGTCTCTAAAATAATAATACTCATACTAAACTTAAACACGACATACATCTTTCAATTTACAAACCCGCATCCATAAATAACCAACTCAAGTGAAATTCCAATCTATCTTTCACTCAGTGATTAAGTATAATAACTATTAAATCTTGACAAACTGGTCTTTAGGCATTATATCGTGGACTACATAGTCTAGTCTAGATAGATCTAGTACTTACGTAAGACCTAGGTTTAGAACGAATACTTCCTACACAAAAGTCTAATTGATATTCGGTATGGATTCTTGTAACTATATTATGCCTAGAGGTAACAGTAGGTGATATAAACTACCTAGCTACTCGTATAATAAACTTTTACTTATATTTTAGACAACAAACGGGTCTTACTCGCGAGGAAATATTTATTATAAAAGGTTTACTATACCTCTTTTCGTTGGGAGAAAAAGAGGTATCGATCGTTTATTGTGTCGTTTGTTGTCTAAAATAAGTGTAGAAGTCGCGAAAGTTTAAAAACATTTAGGTAAGCTTTTACTTAGTTTTATACGAAATATCTAAGAATGGAACGATTGGACCCAAGAATGAAACCTAGACAGAAAACTCAAGCACCTTATTACATTTATTTACGAGGAAACATTAAAAAGTTATTGCTAAAAAAAATTATATTTTTTTTTTTGAAAATTTTCACGTTATCATAGCAAAGTTTCAACATAAGTGTGAATTTTATTATTTAAATTGTTTTTTTTTTTAAAAAAAGCACCTTATTTAAGTTCAAAGAGCTCGATCCCAGAGGTTTCAGATAAAGTTCTAGATATAGAGCTATCTAACAGTTGATGCTATGTATTTTTATTTTGACAACTTTTCTTTGGTAGTGCCTGTCAGATAGCTATCTAAAACTCCAACTGGGACCTGTGAAACTGGGGCTAAATATTTAACTACCTGTCGTTAAAAGATAGTTACCGAAAAAAGTGACTTTTTTGGAAAATCTCTTGCCTGAAGATCATCATATATTTCTGCTATACCAATTCATTCAATACTAATACCACAACCATACCTAATTTAAATAAAAAAGATTCTTTAATTCAATTTTTTTCATTCAAATTTTTCCTAAAGTCGTGTTCAACTTCTCTATTTTTCCCTTCAATACAATTAATTAATTATTCAAAGCTTCACGGAAAGCAAGCTTTTCATACCTACAGATGGCATTACCAAGGTGACAAGCGATATTTAACTATTGCGTACAAGTTGATATCATTATTTCTCGTTGCATACTTGTCTAAGAATGCGGTTTGGTTCGCGTGTAAATCAGATGTATTAGGGTGTGTTCAGACGGTTAGACAAACGTGGCTGGTTTGTCGTTTGTCGTGTCTGAATGCGAATGTCTTCATGTGATTAAGTTTCATGAATATGTATTGTGGTTTATTGTTTGATGTGCTAAAGAAGGTTGTATGTGAAATGAGGTATGCATATATTAGAATTAAGCTTGAATGATATTCTATTGCGAGTTCATTAAAACAAACTTGGATAAGTAAGTATGACAACTTCACTGTCTTGCATTAAATTGCAAATAATAGCCAGATAACTAATTTGTTTTTTCCCTTCATTAAACCCTCTTTCCTAAACTCGTTTTATCCTAATACACATTTTGAAATTCGTAACATTTTACGATAAACACATAACAACAAAACACAAGGGTCTTATAACAAATATGTAAGACAAGGACTCTTTACACAAAACCAGTCAAGTGTGAAACCACGTAGCGCCATAGAATTACATCATCCCACTAGTTAATCGCGACATGTTTTGTCGCATATGTCGCACTTCTGACCACGGCCTAATTTTGGCAAACTAAAATCTATTATAAGGTCGTTTTTTTACATCATTGATTTCGATCAGTTACTTGTACTTATAATTATTAGTTATTGGGTTTTTTGGTACTTATAATTATAAGTGTTGTAATGTGAATGTCGTTCTGTAGCTGTGTTTTGTTTTTCTGTTTTTGTTTTATTGAGGTTGTATTATTATGACATTCGAGATAAATAGATATGAAATTGAGAGTTAACTGGGTCAATCAACCTGGGTGAAGATGTTCAGGTATTTTATCTATATTCTACTTTCTTCCTGCCCTGTTCCTAAGTTATTTGGGGTATTTTACTAAAATTGATAAAATAAATTAGTCTAGGTATTTTAAATCAATCTTAATAAATATATTTCGGTTCAGAAGAGAGCCGGAAGTTCGTGTCAAACGTGAATTTATTCACTGAAAATTCCAAACTCGTGAACCATTTACAAAAAGGTTATTACGTACAGCTATAAAATAGGAAATTCAACCAGGATGTACCTAGTTAAATTTCCTATTTAATATTCATGATCCAAAAAATATACTAGTTTAGTAGTTTCCCAACATTAAATATCATAGTTAATTATTGCACCATTTCCTTAAATTCTTAGAATTCGTGCTCAACTTTAAATCCGTTCACTCAAATAATATTTCAGCAATATTCTGGACAATACAAGTGAATGTAATTGTTAGATTATTAATATTGATAAACAATACATTGCCAAATGTAGCGGATATAGGTTTATTGCGTGTCTAGACACAGACTTTTAATTTGTTTCTAGAAAATTCTGTAAAAGTAATTAAACGCGGCCATGTTTTTTTAGCTTTATGTGTTAGGTAGGTAATGATTTCAAAATATTTTTATGATCTGCTATTAGTTAATTAGTGTGACATGCTGCTTTGAAATTATTTTTATGGCACTATATTAGGCATGCTAACAAAATACATGCAGGTTATGTGTTTCAAGAAACATTATGACTTTAATAGCTTTCGCAGCTCAGCGGTTTCACCTGCTCCTCGAGGGAACTACTTTCCGTACCCTGGTAAAAAGTTACCTTTAGGTAATTCTAATTTAGGTATAAGCTATAATACCAGAGTTTATCAAAATCCGTCTAGTAGTTTATGCATCTATACGTCATCATAAACTTTTAATATTTATAACATTAGTAAGATAAATAAAATTCGAAACAAGGAATGGGTTATTCATGACAGTCATCGATGACAGTGCATAGGTAAGTGTGGTTCTAATAAAGTGGAAGAAATTCCGTCATTTTAACAAAATAGCAACCTATGTTGAATTACATTGCTAGTCTAGCTACAAAATATCAATAATTAAGCATAACAATGCCTCAATTATCTAATAATAAAACCGAGAAAAACCCCAAATAACAGGCGCCATTGATTACATTGTATTCCTTCTATATGGTCAAGACAATACATCTCATACAGCCTATATTGTCATGCAACGAACTGTCAAATTAAAATTGATTAAAAACAAAAGAACGGAACGCAAGTAATTGTTATTGTAAACAATTGTTGCGTAAACCGAAGTGGGTTGCGTAGAAGTTATCTATTTCTGTGGACTAGGCTTGCATACTGAGTACTTGGTCTATAGAATAGTAATGACTAGTCTATGGTCTATAAATTTTGAGGTTAGGAAGTAAAAGTAGGTCTATTCTTTCTACATCACGGAAGGAAGTTTGGAGTTCGTGCAACAAAAGAGATTTAGAGAAAAAAAATCGTGCAAGTAGCTTTTATGCCCCAAAAATACGACGTAGATCTGATGTCCCTTTTATAATTTCTAGATGACCTAAGCCATTTAGGTTTCTACACAATGATAAAGTTGGTCCTATCGAAAACATGATTTAATTAAAATTACTCAAGTATCCCAGACACAGCACAGTCACCGGCGGAATTCTTTCACTGTTGGGAAGCCAGAATATCCCCCGGTAACATAGGCCATATTTTGTCTAGGTACGAGAAGTAGTTGTCCCAGGAAGCGGGTGAAACCGCGGGGCAACAGCTAGTCAAACATATTTAAAACGCAAAAGCATTCTATAGTTAGGTAAGCTCAATTTTACACCCTAGTAAGGCAATCTGAACCTATTCTTTTGTTACTATAGTACTTAAGTAATTAACCTAATCCACTCCTAATAAAGCTAAAACTCATTAAAACTTCTGTCTGTGAGTCAGGAACATTCGTTTGCGTTCTAATAGTCAAGGTTTGAACTAAACCTGCGTATTTGTGGTTATTTTAGAGCAATCTTTCATTTTGTTGCAAATATGTCTATTGGTGTGGCCAGACACGGCCAGATTAGTTTAAATGCCAGATAATTTCGTACAAATTACGTTCTAATTATGAATTAGCTTGCCAGCAGCTTAGCCCCTGCAAAATTTTAAATCCCGTTTTTCCCGTTCTCGTTGGAATTCGGTAAATTTTCCTTAGTACCTATTCCCATTTAAATCCCTAAGAAACATTCATACCCAACTTTTTACGCTCAGTAGTCACTCGGTAACGGAAGTATGATATTGAACGGAGAATATGTATATTGATTAAGCGTGAATCAATCTTGATTATTTCGACGCAAAAGCAGTTACGGTAAAGAGTTCTGAATTCACCAAACTCATTACCAAGTTCAAAAACCTGCTAATTAATTAATAGTGTTCATATCATCTCTATGCCGATGACTTGCAGCTTTATCGAAACACCAAAGCTATCGACTTGGCAGATACGATTGATAAAATTAACAAAGATTTAGAGGTAGTGAAGAATTGGTCTGACAGGTTTGGAGTGGATGTTAACCCTAATAAATGTCAAGCCATTATTATTGGGGGCTCGAGAACTATGAGCAAGATTGAAGATCTAGACTTACCACCTTTAGTTTTTAACGGCACTAATATTCCGTACAGCTGCACTGTGAAAAATCTTGGCCTACACTTAGACTCATCGCTTAATTGGCAATCACAGGTTGCAGCTGTCAGTCAGAAAGTGACAAGTACGCTACGGTTCCTCTACCGCTTGAAAAATCTTCTCCCATTCGAGGTGAAGGCGATGCTCATGCAAACCTTAATCTTTCCCATAATAGACTATGGTGATGTTTGCTACTATGACCTGAATGCAGATCTGCTCAATAAACTTGACCGACTTCTCAACAATTGCATTCGATTCGTTTTTAATCTCCGCAAGTACGATCATGTGTCAGCGTACCGAGTGCAACTCAAATGGCTGCCGATAAGACAACGACGAGAGATGAGAGCTTTAACTACTCTTTTTTAGGGTTCCGTAGCCGAATGGCAAAAAACGGAACCCTTATAGATTCGTCATGT
>NWSH02000008.1:961561-991031 GCA_002382865.2 Heliothis virescens
TTTATATTGATATATTATTATCTATGTATAGTATATGTATATCATTATTGTTATTTTTTTTTTTCTTTTAACTTAATATAAANACTTTTAAATTAAAACTTCGCGACCACATTCGTAGGAAATTAGCAGAATCGCTACCGTAGTTTGTTTTAATTTCTGTTTTTTTTTTCTCCGTCTCTCTTAGAAAATATAATATAGGTATATATATTTATGTATGTATGTAGTTTATATTGATATATTATTATCTATGTATAGTATATGTATATCATTATTGTTATTTTTTTTTTTCTTTTAACTTAATATAATAAATTCATGCACCTACCGTTGCTATTTCTCCACCACCCTAAGGTAGACTGGTAGAAAACGCCTAAGGCGTTAAGTCCGCCATTGTATGTTTAAATATGTGCAAAAAGTATTAAATAAATAAATAAATAAATAAATTAAGTCCTATAAAGTCATCTTCTTAACTAATGATTATGATAGAGGGCGTGGTGAATGAGTAATGCTTTTTCCCAAAAATCTTAATTAACTCCATTAACCACTCACCAATGTTCATTCTGGAACCCGATGTGTTCCAATACCACGTTATCTCCTTCGAACAAGCAGCCCAGCAGATTTTAACCCTAATCTCCGTCAAATTGTGACGTACATCTGACCTACCGTAATATCAATGCTACTGAAGTCACAACCGCCCCCTGCCGGTCTACTTCACCAAGCTATGATAGCTCGCAAGTCGATCATCAAGCTGTTGCAACGACCGCGCCCACCCACTTTGTGTTACATTCCGAAGCTTGTGAAACTGTACTTGTCTGATAATATTGGTATTTTGAGAGTATTGTACGCTAAATATTTAGGAGAAATTGGTTCAGATAAACGAAGAGATACGTGGACGCTTCTGCCAGCGGTTTCATCCTCTTCCCGAAGGAACTCCTTGCCGCACGCAGATAAAGAGTAGCCTATAAGTTATTCTGGTATATAAACTGTATTACTGCGAAGTTTCATGAAAAATGTGTTCAGTCGTTTGTGCTTGAAGAACTTATTAAGAAACATACATAGGGACTCAAAAACTTTTGCCTTTACTGTAAGACAATAGTTTGATTTTCTAAGTAAATATTTGTGTGTCAACAAATTACCTACTTATATTAAAACTAGCACACTAGATATTCCATTATCTACATAAAACACTATCATTACGAATCTCCTTTTCAATTTCACCAAACGTAAGGTATCATTATGGGTAAGTATCAGAACAAAAACTGCGGAAACCATTTCAACCGCAACAAGAATTTAATTTTAACTCACTTTCTGGCCTTGTTACCGTATTTACGTAAACTCGTTTACTTCGCTCCTTTTAGGTTGTAAACGTAAACATTGCGTGGTTTGGAACGTCAATAAAATTAATTGTTATATGCAGTTAAATGCACTGTCACATCCGCTTACATATACGTAGCACCTATAGGAAAGTTTATTGAAAATAGACCGTCTCTCTGTAAAAGTCAATCAATAATTTAGCATCCTATAAAAAGGGGCAATTTGGTAGACTTATGCCCGTTTTCAATAGAGCCCTCTAAAGTTAAGCGTCTCCTAAACAAAATAAGAGACCCTTTACGCAAGTTTTAAGACACTTATTTTGGTTTAGCAGATACTGCGGGGGCTACTGGTAAAAGAGCATTCTGGTTTCTTAGACGGTCTAGCTAGACAGAGCGTTAAGTTTGCTTGATGTAGCTTGAAGTCGAGTTAGCTAACTTTACATATAGTTTACTTATAATAAATATGTATTTTCACAATTGATAATTCCATTTTTCATTAATATTTTTTACACAACCTAGGTATTTACGTCCCACAGTGCCAATGTGTTCTCAGCCTAAAAACCGGCTATGCATTGTAATATTCCATCAAGTTGACAACTTTATAGAGGCAATAATATTGCGTTGAGAAATAACACAAATTGCACTGGCTGCCGTTTTAAGTCTAGTGTTAGTTTTAGTATTCAAATGCGAGCTTACCAAATCGTTCTACGAGATCTGGAGCGTTCGAGAACTGAGTTTGCAATGCTTAGTTTTAACTTATTTGTAAAACCGCGAAAATATTGTAATCGAGCTTCGAAAATGCTCTATCCTTAAAAAATCACGCACTATTCCAAATTCAAATCAGTGTCAAATAAAATGAACGTAGTAATTTTTTTTAAATCATCGAAGAGGCCAGTCACATTCCTCTAATTTCCCTTTGACATAATTAGACTTCACAAACACAAAAGCCACTCAGTCTCAGCACAGAATCTCCACAATTTCTAAGAAATGGAGCATATTACGCTACTATTGCATATTACACGCTAATGGCCGAACATGAGCACTAAATGAAACATCACCCGTGAGAAACTCACATTAATTTCTAAAGCTCTAATTATTTATTGCAAAATAAAGGGTCAGTAGGTATGAAGGTAATTTGTAGAACATGATATTAATCTTTTGTTGTAAGTTGTGGGGCATTTAAATATGTAGGTAATTATTTCATGGGACAGATGTTTTTCTTTGTTTAAGTTGCGAGACATTTATCTTGTTATAGATGGTGAATGAAGACGTTATGTATCTTGATTTTAAGAAATAATTTTGTAGATTATCGTACGGCACGACCAGTAAACGCGGGTATTACAAAACGACCCTAAAAACATAACTTACTAGTTAATTGACTGAATTCCATTATCTATTACGATACAAACCTTATAAGTATCTATTAAATTTATTAAATCTAAAATAGTTTTTATTTCAAAAAGTTCCAAAGTACTTTTAATAATCCACAATAGCATAGCAGCTTACATTAAGCACACAATAATTATAAATCTATACACCCACGTTTTATTCTATGTCCACTATCAATACGTATTGTACAGTAATAGTATCCAGCTATAAGAAATAAAGGTCACAAGACATTCCCATAATAACTAGTATTCAACGTTGAATACTCAATGGTTCACACCTTCTTAGTAATATTAGCGCACTATTACGTGACAATTTGAACAATAACAAACACTTTTGCAACAAAAAAAATCAATGCCGGCACTTCAAAACACAACTTCAAGTACAAACCGTAGAAATTTTCCGTAGAACTTATAAAGAAAGTTAACTTTTAAAATTATTAATCAAAAAAGTCCGAAAAGCACGAAAATGACCTCATAAATTTTCCCGCCACTTGAAACCATAAACTCACCTTCAAAACCAACATGTCTGCTTGTCAAATTTCCCGCGTTTCGCGCGCGTTCTGGCGAGCGATCACAACACACGTCTGCCGCTTGCTGCACCGCCACTTGTATTTATAATGTCGCTAAGTTACCACAGTGGTTGCTCTGATATTGTTATTCTCAACAGAGCCCTATGGTAACGTAACACCCCCGTTGGTCAGTTGACACATTTACTAAATGATTCATGGAGGAATTATGCTTGTTATTCAATCTAGATATTTTTTGTGCAAATGGCTTTACAAGTTTGAGTCCAGTCTCGATTCTTCGACTGGTATTACCATAATGAGAGCAATGAAAGTCCAATATCAATGGCGTTGAATATATAAATGTCAATTAGCTACGTAGTAAGGACTTCCAGTGATGTTTAGAAAGAAAATGAAAAGTCCCTTTGTGTTGTGTCCCTGTCCCTTGGACCAGCCAGATTCAGCTGAAGAGTCAATCCTGTAATACAAATTCATTGCTGAATTCACCTCTTTCTACACGACCTCCCAAAAGGAGGATTTTCTACAAACGAAACACATTAATCATGATGTATTGAGCGGAGATTTGCACCCAATATAGATTGATTACATCTATAAATTAACTATGAAGCGTTTGAGTCTGGTCAGCTTCCGTGAGTGATTTAAGTACGAGCTCATATAACTTATAGGATTAGATGTTTTTAGCAATTATACTTATTTTTCGATCTCTTACGTAATAAGTAGTTTCAAGAAAATAGGTAGGTACCTACGAAAATATCGAAGTGGTATTTAATCTCTATCATCCTGTGTCCTGAATACCAATTATTATCGACCTCACTCCATTTAATTTCTTTAGTTTTTCCTGTAAAAGCGCTAAGATACCACTTTAAGGACCTAGATGTCATGTGTAAATCGGGGTCAAAGTTGCAGACTTTTGTTTAAAACATGTGTGTTTGTGTACGACAGTCACGCATTTCACCGTGAAGGCCATTTTCCGATTCCTAATGACATACCAATACATGTTGCTTTACATATAACATGGTATCCTTACGATGCGGAGAAATGACGATCATGTTGAGAGGAAGGTTTGAGCATGAATGTGGAAGGATATAGTGGAAGGGACCAAAGTAACGATGGATGGGAAGTCGATAAGGCTATAAATAATGTTACTAGTGAGATAAGGGCAAATACAAGAGTATGGAAGTAGAAAACATACTGCGGCAACCCCATATAAATTGAGATTAGGGAAGGAGGATGATATGATCCATGTCCAATTGATACGTAAACCTTACATAATAACATAATAAGTAATGTTATTGAACCTTTGATAAGCAACCCATTTAAGTAATGTAGTATTTTTAGACTTAGACACAAGCAATCAGCGATTTTTTTTAACCTGAATTTGATACGTAATGGTGTGATCAATGATCATTGTCAAAACTAATTTATAATACCGAAAACAGAGTTTACTGTATTTGAAACCTTTAAACTTATTTTATTAACTAAACGGTAAGTATTAACAATAAACCTAGAAATTAGGTTAAGTTTCGATAAAGCACATTGCCCGTAGGCCAAGAAGTCAACTTATAAAGGTTATTCTAATTTTGTTAAGTAGTTGCTTTGTTTCTTGGACATTCAAAAGTTCACTAACTTAAGATATTATACGATAGTAGCATTTACACGCTCATTAGACTTTGAAGTTTATTAATACACTTGCTTCTGCCAGCAATTTCGCCCGCGTCCCGTGGGAACTACTCGGCGCACCCGGATAAAAAGTAGCCTATAGCCTTCCTCGATAAATGGGCTATCTAACACTGAAATAATTTTTCAAATCGGACCAGTAGTACCTGAGATTAGCGCGTTTAAACAAACAAACTCTGCAGCTTTATAATATTTTAAGTATAGATGACTGTAGTAAAGTAAATAAAATAATATTAGATCCAGATTCCAATTAGACATTTACTTAACGCATCTAAATTGTCACATTAATATTATTAATTAATTTCTTTCAACATCACTTAATAAGTTAGTCAATCATAAATAAAAACTTCCTCGTTATTGCTGATCTGAAATACTTCAATAACATTTGATGAAATTATTCAAAACATTTGATTTATAAATACTAATGAGTATTTGTTGCCGGTGGCCTAATCAGAATCTTAAATACCATTTTTTATGAAGAACCTTTTTATTGGTAATAATATTTCAGGAAAAGTTATTTCAGAGATAGATAGCCCACTTTTCACTGGGATGCGCGAAGTAGGTAGGTTCCCACGGACGTGGGTGAAACCACTGAGNATTCACCTCTTTCTACACGACCTCCCAAAAGGAGGATTTTCTACAAACGAAACACATTAATCATGATGTATTGAGCGGAGATTTGCACCCAATATAGATTGATTACATCTATAAATTAACTATGAAGCGTTTGAGTCTGGTCAGCTTCCGTGAGTGATTTAAGTACGAGCTCATATAACTTATAGGATTAGATGTTTTTAGCAATTATACTTATTTTTCGATCTCTTACGTAATAAGTAGTTTCAAGAAAATAGGTAGGTACCTACGAAAATATCGAAGTGGTATTTAATCTCTATCATCCTGTGTCCTGAATACCAATTATTATCGACCTCACTCCATTTAATTTCTTTAGTTTTTCCTGTAAAAGCGCTAAGATACCACTTTAAGGACCTAGATGTCATGTGTAAATCGGGGTCAAAGTTGCAGACTTTTGTTTAAAACATGTGTGTTTGTGTACGACAGTCACGCATTTCACCGTGAAGGCCATTTTCCGATTCCTAATGACATACCAATACATGTTGCTTTACATATAACATGGTATCCTTACGATGCGGAGAAATGACGATCATGTTGAGAGGAAGGTTTGAGCATGAATGTGGAAGGATATAGTGGAAGGGACCAAAGTAACGATGGATGGGAAGTCGATAAGGCTATAAATAATGTTACTAGTGAGATAAGGGCAAATACAAGAGTATGGAAGTAGAAAACATACTGCGGCAACCCCATATAAATTGAGATTAGGGAAGGAGGATGATATGATCCATGTCCAATTGATACGTAAACCTTACATAATAACATAATAAGTAATGTTATTGAACCTTTGATAAGCAACCCATTTAAGTAATGTAGTATTTTTAGACTTAGACACAAGCAATCAGCGATTTTTTTTAACCTGAATTTGATACGTAATGGTGTGATCAATGATCATTGTCAAAACTAATTTATAATACCGAAAACAGAGTTTACTGTATTTGAAACCTTTAAACTTATTTTATTAACTAAACGGTAAGTATTAACAATAAACCTAGAAATTAGGTTAAGTTTCGATAAAGCACATTGCCCGTAGGCCAAGAAGTCAACTTATAAAGGTTATTCTAATTTTGTTAAGTAGTTGCTTTGTTTCTTGGACATTCAAAAGTTCACTAACTTAAGATATTATACGATAGTAGCATTTACACGCTCATTAGACTTTGAAGTTTATTAATACACTTGCTTCTGCCAGCAATTTCGCCCGCGTCCCGTGGGAACTACTCGGCGCACCCGGATAAAAAGTAGCCTATAGCCTTCCTCGATAAATGGGCTATCTAACACTGAAATAATTTTTCAAATCGGACCAGTAGTACCTGAGATTAGCGCGTTTAAACAAACAAACTCTGCAGCTTTATAATATTTTAAGTATAGATGACTGTAGTAAAGTAAATAAAATAATATTAGATCCAGATTCCAATTAGACATTTACTTAACGCATCTAAATTGTCACATTAATATTATTAATTAATTTCTTTCAACATCACTTAATAAGTTAGTCAATCATAAATAAAAACTTCCTCGTTATTGCTGATCTGAAATACTTCAATAACATTTGATGAAATTATTCAAAACATTTGATTTATAAATACTAATGAGTATTTGTTGCCGGTGGCCTAATCAGAATCTTAAATACCATTTTTTATGAAGAACCTTTTTATTGGTAATAATATTTCAGGAAAAGTTATTTCAGAGATAGATAGCCCACTTTTCACTGGGATGCGCGAAGTAGGTAGGTTCCCACGGACGTGGGTGAAACCACTGAGGGAATAGGTCCCGTCGTCCCGTCCCGTCATAAGGTCCCGTCATAAATAAACGTTGAAGTAATAATCGTAAAAAGAAGGTACCTAAATGCCATTGATTTACTGCTTAATTATACTTTAGGAAGTGCTGAACCCTAGTTGACAGAAGTGTGGCGAAAAGATACATATGAGCTGTCCCTTGGAGCACCACAACCAGTTGAGATGCCCGCGGCAAGGCCAAGAACAACCAGTCTCTCTGGCTATGTAGTGTGAGAGCTCGTGAACTGTTCTAATTAGGTATGTCTTTGAAGTTAATAAGAATGTAGTTATTTTGTGAAATTCTATTATGATTTTATACGTTTTATTGGTAGATTCGATTATTATGTAAGAGGAATATCCTTATCCCAAATATAAAGAAAAGTACACAACACACACACACACACAACACACAGTAACACATCCAAAACAAATGACAAAGATTCATGAAGATAAACATCACTATGAAACAAAGATATCTATGTGAATATTACGTATTAAGCTGTAATAAATTGGCCATTATTGTGATTCGAATGAAGTAATAATTGGATTGGCGTAAGAACTGAGCACAATATGGCATTGTACGCTAGACACAATACTTCTAGGAAGAACCTAGCTTAGACAAGATGGCGAATTATTTAGCATTGAAACTGGAAATTATTACCAAACACGTACGCATTCCGTATGAAGGTGAATTATTAATATAAAATACTGAAGTAATACACATTTTTAAATTTTAATGCAAACATGCAAATTAATAAATAAACATGTTTTGATTTAACTCGATACAAAGTCAAAAATTCTTCTCGATAATTAAGATAGAAAAGCACGTCAAACATTTCAGATTTTTTTAATTCGAAACCATGATGAACCATTACATTATTAAATAAGTTTTTACAAATGCCCGTACCTTATTATAAGCTAAATAACGTGATCAACGGAGTCACCAGCTCCCGGACTACAAACGCGTCTAAGATCGGCGCAAGAGTTCGTAATGTATGCGTAGTAAGGACACGGATTTCGTCTCCCGCGCATACCAGAGATAATTTTATTTATTGCGACGTAGACGATGATATTGTGGGTTCTAATAAAAATACTAGCTTCCGCCTGCGGTTTCTTCCACGTCCCGAGGGAACTTCTTCCTGCACCACGAACGAGGATAAAAAGTCCTATATCCTAAGCTACCTATCCACAAATTTTCAGCCACATCGGTTTAGCTGTTCTTATTTTTCGGTGGAAAGTCATCACATGACCCCTCCCACTGTGGGTGCAGCGTGAGGGAGTGTCAGACTTTTACTAACTAAAACCCACCGTGTTTCCTCTTGAGCCCTTCGTGTACCAGGGCTGCGGTAATTTTTTGGAACATTCCCGCAGCCCCGGCAGGCTCTGGCCCTAGAAGGCTTCGCTGGGGTTTCCTGACTCTCTTTGAGGAGCGCGTGAAACAACGTGCGCCGCCGACACGGGGGTTTAGCCGTTCTTGAGTTCTAAATAGCGTTACTAAGAACAATTTAAACGGTTTGTTATTTATTGCATCTATTGCACATAGTAAAATGGCCTATTTCTAATGTCTAGACTCTATAATGGTTATAGCACTTTGGAACCTGGGCCTAAATAACTATGGTGTTATATTTTAATGATTTTGTAATGGGTAGATGCCTAATTGATAGAGCCACATATTACACCATCAGTTTGTCCTTATAGAAGCAATCCAATGATTATTTTATTACATTAATTAGTCCACTAATTTATGATTTCCGTAAAAGATTCAAGCCTGAGGCAAATTGTTTAATGATTTCGATTTTAAAAGTGTAGAATAACATTATTTACATTAATTATAAGTGTATGCGTAGGTACGTCATCCGATATTAAGTAAAATGAGGGACATTTTAGATAAATAAAATAACTCCGGTAATATTTAGGTATGCAATGCTTAGGTATGTAGTTTAGGTTTTCTCAAGATTTTTTCCTCAATCATTGAGCACCTCAAGAGAGTGTTTTTAACCACTAGATCAGGGGTCGGCAACCTGCGGCTCGCGAGCCACATGCGGCTCTTTGGATGGGAAGCTGCGGCTCTTTAGTTCCATACAATTATTATTTATTTCATAAAATAAAAACCAATTAAAAAACTTTCTCAATCGATTAACAAAGATTTGGCACCATTTCTATCTCTCAGCCACTTGTACGTTGATTCCTGAGGAGGCCTCGCAGAAAAACTAGTTACCTATTTATTTTCGTTTCGCCAGTTATCCTGGTTTAGATTAAAGTTAGGCAGCTGATAATGAATTTTACTATTTTAACATTTATTAATTTATTTTAAAATTAGAATTATGCTCACAGTTCCGGTCAGAACAGCTTTCGCTGAGAGAAGCTTCGTAAAGTTGAAATTTATAAAAACCTATTTGAGAAGCACGATGAGGCAAGATAGACTATCCGCGTTATCAGTTCGGATAATCGAAGCTGAAATATATAATAATAAAAATCTGTGAGGCTAAACGCTGAAAGGTTCGACTATTTTAATTTCTATGTGTGTGATTATTTTTCGTCATCATTTTGTTAACAATAAAACTAGATTATTTTTTTATTTGGCTCACTTAATTTAACGATTTTTCACTGCGAAGTAAAGGCCTCGCCTCGCGGTTCGTGGGGGTCTTAATGGTGGTCAAAATGGAATGTGCAACTAAATTAATTATGAATTAACTTCCAGACCTATATTTTGTCTTGACTTTCATTAATCCTAGTTAAGGCCTAAGTGTAATAAACGACTTGATTTGGAATAAAAATCGCGCACTCTTTTATTACTACGTGCACTTTTTCCTATGTTTAATCCTCGAACTGATAAAAATTTTCGCGCTCGCTTCGCTCGCGCATTTATATTATATACTACCTTCTGCTAACGACTTCGTTCGCGGATTATGTCACTTATGCCAGCGACAGCGGGTCGTCATAATCAAAGATCTTTCCCTTCACTGCTCTGCTCCTATTGATTGTAGCGTGATGAAAAGTATACTATATAACCATCTCAGGAGTATAAATAATAATTGTACCATGTTTTGTTACAATCCGTCGAGTAGTTTTTTTTTCTATATTATAACGGATATACAGACAGACAAAAATTCTACTGTTTGCATTTTTGGCATCAGTATCGATCCCTGATCACCCCATTATAGTTATTTTGGAAATATATTTCATGTACAGAATTGACCTCTCTACGGATTTATTATAAGTATAGATTGCCTGTCTTTTTTCTTGCTTTATTCCACCAAAAATTAACTTAAACAAATCGTGGTAGCTTCAGCTTTACAATATTTTAGGAGGTACCTGAGATACATTTTCAAAATTATATATTTTTGTGACTTGACCTAAAACTGTCAAAGAAACCGCGCTCGCTCTACTTATGCCCTTTTCTCTACGATGTTTACACATCGAGCTGAAAAAAAATCGCGCTCGCTTCGCTCGCGAATTTTTACTATTTTTCTATGTATTTCTTTACTTCATGTATCAAAATAAAAATAATGTATTGGTACTTGATAATTGTATGACCAAATAGCACAAAAGCTTGATCCGCCCTTGGGCTTCGCGAACTTATGTCGCCGACGTACACATTAGGTTTGTTTGTGGCTCTTTAAAAACTTAAAAATGTTGTAAATTGTAATTTTTGGCTCTTTTGACTCAAAAGGTTGCCGACCCCTGCACTAGATCATCACGACATAGAGGCTTAACCATACCTTTAACACAGATTTCAGATACGAATTCACCCTATTTGAAAGCCCATCATATAAAAGCCTTACATAACACGGTTATCATTACTTAACACATACTTATTTAAATGATAATTAAATAAGATATATCTGGTATCATAAATCATACACGCTGCAAACGTTTAGTGTCAACCGTTCCAGTCTACATACCGTATAGCTGAATGACCTACGTGTAGATGTGCGTACTTGTTTAGTTATTTATCTTTGGTAGTATAGGTACCTAATATTCGCATTATCTTTTTACTTTTTGTTGAGTAGGTAAATGACAAATGCTGAAGTGGATATGGTTTGGTACGGAGTCTTAATCCTTCGCTTATCTTTTGAAATGGTTGGTCTAAGAAATGGTCCCTAGCAAGTAAGATGTAAGTATATGGACGTGCTGTGAATTTTTTGAAAGAATTATAAGAATGCATAGTTCTTACCTTCTAGTTGTTCACATTAAATAATAATATTGCCCAACTACAGTGCATCCAAGTTGCATACCCGTTGGTCCTGCCATTTTCTTATCCACAAACCTAGACAGACCTAGATGTAGACTGCCGAAATTATGTTTCTTTAGGTAGCTCCTTCTGGTTCACTCTTTACCTAAAACAGTTATTCCCAGTCCCACTAATTACATACTCATCTACCAACTACAAAGTTACAAAAGCCAGGACAAGAAAAACCAATTTAGCTACATGTTACCCAGCACCTACGTTCATTACCTGATTTCTGAGAACATTTGCTTTAAAAAAATAAAAACAAAAGCGTAAACACATGAGTGAGTAAATTATATTCACAAGGACAGTGAGAGCACTTCCGTGGCCGACTGCTGACTCATTCCATTCAAGTTTCAACGATCTTTACTCAGGTATGTATAAGACCAAGTCATCTAGATACTACCTACTTGACGTTGCCTATTTACTTCTTTTGGAAGGCTTTAGTTCTGTAAGTGACCTCTAGAGGCGCTGTAAAATTAATTAAAGATTTCGAAGATTTGCCAACCTCCTACTTTTTGAAAAGTCGGTTAAAATAATTACATAGCTGAGAAAATTTATATTGCTTTAAGCACATGGTATAGGAAACTTCTAAAATTAAAGTTCCTTTGGCACATTAGGCACACTTATTCTTGAACCAGCTACTCTGTTACCCCACGTGTGGAACCAGTCGCGTCCCGAGGAAACCACTTCCCGTACCCGGATAAAAAATAGCCTTATGTTTGTTACCCAAGGATAGGTCTGTGGAAGAATTACCTACCTAATCCTCTTTATTATTCTTCTTCACTGTTAAGAAACTAGACTATCACCGTGTAACATAGGCTACATTTTGTCCGAGTAGGGTAAGAAGTTCCCCAGGGAGGCGCGCGAAACCGCGGGAAACAACCAGTAATTGAGTATAAGTAGAATAGAAACCATAAGACTAGTTCTAGACTTTCGTCAATCTAGGACCGCAGGGGCATATAGCCCAACATTAAGTAGATAATAAATATAAGATCTTTAGGGGATAGCTGGTGCAATTGATTATTTGTAAGTTAATGTGTTAGAAACTAGAGTAGTGTGGCAACACTGCAACAGTAAACAGTATTGCAATGTCTGCAGTGGCCAAGAGATAACCTGTTATCATCGCCTCAGAGGACTATTAGCGTTTTATGTGAATTCTTGTGTTGTAACATTTTTTATGACATAGTGGTACACCTAGTCAATTATTTTTTTTATTAAATTATGGAACCTGCAGCTTATTCCCAAGTTCGTCCACAAATTATTACCAAAGCAGTGTGGTGTGTACCAAACCAGGTTCCTATTTAATTTCTTTCGATAGCTAAGTATATGCCTATGTGTCGTGTTTTTATATGAAAATTAGGTGTTAACTTCACACCAAGTCTCCATAACGCACGTAGCGTGTAAAAATACACTAGGTAGCCTTAGAAACCACTTACGGTAGATTGCACCATTCATCATCTGCCTAGCCTTTTCCCAACTACGTTGGGGTCGGCTTCCAGTCTAACCGGATGCAGCTGAGAACCAACTGCCTGTCTGACTCCACAACCCAGTTACCTGGCAACCTGGCACCCCTTGGTAAGACTGGTTGTCAGACTTTCTGGCTTCTGACTACCCATAACGACTGTCAAGGTGTTCAAATGACAGCCGGACCCACCAGTTTATCGTGCCTTCCGAAACAGAACTCGTTATGATAAGATGGTCACCCATCCACGGACCGACCGCGCCAAGCTTTGCTTAACCTTATGATCGATCGATTCGCGCGGCTTTGTCTTAGCCACGAGCTCTTCAGATTGCACCATTCAACTATAACAATAACCGAATGTTAGATGAGTAAATAAATGGTGTAATTCACCCTTTTCATTAATTCAAAAAACTTACCTAAAAGGTGTAAAACGAGGAGTGTAGATATTCTATGCGTTGATTAACAAAAACCTCTTCCAATGAAGTTAAATCTCAATGTCGAAGGGTAAGTGGCAAAGCGCGAAACTGTCGTAATTCATTGGCATAGATCCAATGCGAGTAGGTACATAGTGGAGTACCAAGGGCTACTGCACGTTCTGATGGTTATCGGATATCTTGTTGTCATGTGTTACTGAACCAGTTTTGATGTTTTGATAACATGTTTAGACCGCCTTGGGGGTAAGACTGAGTTGAAGACAGTGTATACGACCACTGGTACCTAATACTCGTTTATCTCCTGTCCTCTTGTATAATTTCAATTTAGAATCCCTTTTTCAATGAAGACGTAACCTCATACTTACCCTATTTTCAGGCAGAATAAGACATAAGTATCAGAAAAAAACAGTGTTCCAAGCAGAAATAGGCCGTCTATCCACAGAACCGAATCGAGGCTAGATGCGGAGGAAACGAGAAATATTATCCGATAGGATTAATTGTAGGTATGAGATTGTTTCAGATTATAAGTGCTATTAATTTAAATTTCTACGCACCGCATCCTCGATCCACTTCTGTAGACACTGGACAGACAGCCTTAGAAAGGGTTTCCATCTGTTTTCAGGAAATTCCCAACAGTACGAAAACCTTATCAGGTACGACATACAATTAGGTACAAAATAAACCTCATAACCACTATAGTATGTCCTTAAACGCTAATCAAATAAAATAATCAGCAGAAAATTCGAGGACTTGCCGCCAAATTTTCTCCCCATTACGTCTGCAGAGCGCGTGCGCGAGCGGCCATGACACCGCCGCCATTTGTATGCGTCGCACTAACAAATACGAAACGGTTACCGATAATTGCATTATTATTTCACTTGTTACACGTAAGGCGTTATGTATGATTAAATGGCACAGTTTTTGTTCCTGCTGATGTTGCGACAAACTAACATCGGTTTCGCAAGCTACGTTTTATTTAAATAGTTCATCTTGAGGCTTCCTCATTACGCAGAATTTAGAAGGAATATTTGTTCTTGACACGGGTAAACAGAGTAGTCGAAATAAAAGACTGAAATTATATCAATAAAAGAAACTTTATTAATTGCTAAACAGAGAAAAATATACTAAAAATTACATGAACAATGGCTTCTATGCGCTTACATCTATCTTACAGTAAATAGAGCGAAACATTCACAATTTTGTACACAAAGCTCTTCACCCACTGCAGAGTAACATTAGGTTAATTTTACAACCATTTAGATTAATTCACATAATGTGTGCATTTACTGTGTTTTTGTCAGTATTTATAATTTTTTATTTAAAAAAAACATTTATTTTTATTTTTTATTATCTGAAATCCCGTTTGGTTTGAAAAATATTTACATCGGACATATAAAACTTGTGCGTTCTTCAACAGAGTCATGTTACACTGCAGTGGAAGGCCCTAAACCACATAAACTCACTTCATATAAATCCGACAAAACGACACTTACAAACCTCACAAAATCAACAGACAGACTTTTTGGGTTTGACTAACTTATTTAACTAGATTTATTAGTATGCCAAATTTTGTGCTACATTGTGGGTCGTAAAATCAAAGAAATAAACCTGTGTTACAGTTTAAAATAAGTATTAGGATTTCGATTTAGCAAAAGCATTTAATTTACTGTGTTCTGTAGAACTTAATTGTGCGACTTGAAAAGAGTCTTTAATTCAACATTTTTTTTTTGTGTCAATCACCATTTCGTAATGGCGGAGTATAATTAAAATTAATCAAACCCAAATTCAGTCAAAACGAACCAAGATAACATTAGCCACACCATCGTAAAACAATATGTACAAACAGACATTCCACTCTGACTACAAGTTCACACACACGCACATACATACACGATGAAATTTCATTCTTTTTAATCCCTGAAGGAGGTGAAAGTGCTCATGAAACTGAACAACTTTTCCCAAGGAGCATAGATCGAAATATAAAAAAAAATTTAGCTTCCATAGTAAATCAATCAGCTAGTCGTCAATTTTGTTTGGAAGGTCCAAAATTTTTTTTCATATTTCGGCCTATGTTCCCTAGAAAAAGTTGTTCAGTTTGATGGGCACTGACCTCCTTCGGGGATTAAAACGAAAGAAATTTTACCGTGTATAACCATTATTATTAGTATTTTAGTTTTTAGATCCGACTGTACCAAAAGAAAGAAACAATATTTCTCTAATGCTGGATTCCTAAAATCTTTATATCCGTAGTTATGCGATTGAAGATTGAATTTAGAAATAAATTGGATTTGACGGATAGGTTATAGAAGTCGACCATGAATGAATCTTAAGTCCATTAGTTATAACATTTTACTTTAAAACAAATCATCATTTTATCTGGCAGATAGTTTATTAACTTGGTTCATATACAACATTCATTTTCGTAAGTGGTAAATTTTTCTAGTTTTATTTCAAAATGTCCATGAATTTTGTCGATTTTAGAAAAGAGAAATCATTCCATCTATTGGTACAATCAATCGCGAATAAGTATTAAATATACAGTGTAATATCAGCAATAAGTTTACAGACTTCTACGTTTTTTTAACAGACATATACAGGATGTTGCATAAAAAGTAGTTGGGGTAAAATTGACAACTGGCATTACCCCTACAAAGGGTGGTGTTTTATTGTTATTTTATTTTTTGTAACTTTATAAAATCATTCACTGATTATTTTGCAAAAAAAAAACAATTTTTTGATGCTCTGTATTAGATTCAAGCTGTATATATATATGAATAATTTTAGTTGAAGTAAGAAATGTAAATATGTACAATGTTGAATAAATAATAAAGTTTTTAAAAGAACTGTTTTGACAAGATATACTCCACTACTTTTTATACAACATGTACAATAAAAATATGAATTCGAAAAATAAGGCATACAAATGGTATTTATACTAATTTATAAGAATAGGCACTATTAAAATTATGGTCAAATTATAATAAAAAAATAAATCAAAAATGCAATATCGTAGATAATTCCAAATATAAATATGAATACTATTCTCATGTAATAATTAAAATAATAAGGCATTCGTCGAAGTTCAGAGTTTAAAAGGCACTATAATAATATATAAATAAGTTTGCATGTATTTATGACAACAAGCCAATACGTTATATATGGAATAACATTTTGTAAAAGAAAAATACATATGATGTATACTTTAATAACTGTGTATACGTAACTGATTTTATATGGATCTTGTCATAATGCCATTATATAACTGCTCAACATAAAGGATGAATTTGTAGAAAAATCTTTTTTATAATTACTTTACCAATATACTGATTATAGTTGAATCTAATTGTATACTTGCACTAATGAGCATACAAAAACTTCAACAACAAAGTTGTCTACGCTTACCCCATTTCAAAAGATGGGGTAAGTGTAGACAACGAGGGGTAAAAACCCACCTGTAGGCACCTTTACACACGGTGATAATAAAATGACAAGATCCGTACAAAAAATCAACTATTAATGTGGACGGTAATATAAACTACATTTAGGCACATTCAGAGGCCATAAGTTTTTGTAACAACACTATCAATTGTATATGAAAACTGTTTTTGACTCTACTATAAGACAAAACAGATTTAAGACACTTTATTTTAGTCATTAGATTTTATTTATTTGAAATATTCAAGTTTCGTTATATATCCATACAACCTTTTATTGTTTAGGATTTGTTTTTGTTTATTTATTATATATTTTTAAATGCAAGGTCATTATTTTTTATTCATATTTTATCAAGTATAATTTTCAATTCACTGGTATTGTACCACACCTATCAGTAAGCTAAATGGTTGAACAATATTTTTAATTTTTCGTGTCAAATTGTTAAAAAATATTTCATGAATTTCATAAGAACTCATTTGTTTAAATTCATTTAAGTTTATTTGTGCAATATTGTAGTAATTGAATATTATATAATGTGCCCTAGACCATTTTGGCTATTCACGGAACTAAGCACTTTATACATTTTAATAAATCTTTGTGTAAAGTATATATTTTTTGTTGAATTATGTGATTCTTATTGAAGATTTATACGGAGTTTATAATAAGAAAATTGATTTAATTTACCCTTCCGTTGTAATACTAGGGAAGTACAGTCAGCAGAATAAATCTGAGATATATTAAAGACTTTACTTGGCTTGTGATTAGTTGAGTTTTGAAAATTAGTCACTGCAATATTTTAATAGAAAATATATAAGTTTTATCTATAACTCTACTAACTGGGACACGAAACAGTCACTCTTTTTGAGGAACTAAATCATTTCTTATTAATATTTTGAGATCAATCACATTTTTTCTTTACTCTGCACATGTCCCTGATTTGGTTTTAATTCTTTATTTATTTTTTAGTAAAACGGTCATTCCTAAAATTCTACATTCCAAAAATTTTGCATTGAATTTCGACTTTTATATTTTATCAAAACTTCCGAGTTAATTTTATTTAAAAAAACAAAATCTTTTTACAATATAAAACAACTACGAACAAAACAATTTATAAAATGAAATTGCAACATTCTCATTTTTCAATTTACACGACAAAATATATTCTGTCAACTTTTATGATGGCACGATTTAAAATTATTGTCAAATATTATTTTTTCGACTCGTAACATCACTAAAACCTCCCATTTTGTTACCCTTTTCTAACATACATTTTCTCTTTTGCACGTGCGCAAACCCTGTATGACTCTTTCTCTCTCTTCTACACTATATATTCATATTTTTAATCTATATAAATTCTCTCAATAAGTGTTGCAAGTCGAAAAAACACATTTGACATACCTATATAAAATATAAATACAATTACTGTAATATATAGAACACATATTCGTCGCTACACTATACCTACTGTTAGTTTTGTGGTTTGTTTGTATAAAATGTTATTGTCTTCCAATGTTTATTTTATTCTGATTGTGAAAAATATTATTGCATAATAACATATTATAATAAAAGTTTGTATTTTTTAAATAACTTTGTTTTTGTGATTGTTACCCATATTCAATAGCTGTTGGAATCTACATTAATGCGAAAGCGGAACAATTTTACACAAAGTGCCACAAAACCAAAACCATGATTCAAATGTTAGTTAAAAATAAAAATTGCATTAAAACTATATCTAAGCTACTCATACAAAGTATACGAAACTTACATATATATGTACGTCTTATCTTAATAATATATTTATAATAATATACTAAAATAATATCATCAATATCGTACGAATTTATGGCGAACTTATACTTTTGTGCTTGACGTTACCAAAAAGTTTTTAAGTATTATTTATTTACACCAATAATATCTTTTTTACCTTGTCATAAATTATATTGACGAGCATAGTAAACCTTAATGTCTTTATTCGTTATAATACGCTTATAATATACGATTCAATAAATTGGACACATGGTTTGAGCTGCATAATTGTAAAATGCCAATTGGGGCTTTATTACAACACAAAACATTAAAAAAAACGATTAAAAATATTCTGTCACGTATAAAATACAAAATGCAACGGTTGAAATGATTTTTGAGATTAAAGAATTTTAATACCGGATACCAAAGTACGGTGGGGGTTGTCGAGAAGTGGCGACGCGGCTAGGACACCGACGAGATGGCGTTGTGCGGGGAGCCCATCTGCGTCAGCACCTTGTCCAACCACTGTAGCGGCCCGTGCAGGTGGATCTCTATCCAACAAGGAGTCGAAGTCACATCCTGACGATGATACTCCGCCCCCCAGCCTTTCACAAACGACATACGGATCGTACACATCTTCGTCAGCTCGTAGACCGCTTCGAAACCATGATTGACGCTTTGGGACAATAGTTGAGCGAACTCTCTATTGTTGAAGATCTTAAGGGAACAACCGGGAGGTATTTTACACACCGTAGAAGGATGAAAGCCGTGATGATGATTACAGTTGCGACTCTGGACGAAAATGGCGGCGTCCGACAAACATTCCGCGTAAACTTCCCCACCTACGTAGTACAAATGTACGCCCTTCCCTATGTGACGCCTGGTGTTCTCAATCGTCGAATTCCTGTTCACATTACTGAGCTGTCCTAAGCAGAACCTGTCGCTATTATTTGAAGGATCCGTGAAGCCATCCACCACAACCGAATGGGAGTTGCAATGGAACACCTCACCGACACGGCAGTTCAACTCGTAGTATGCAACGGAGGCCCAGTACAATGGCTCCTGATAGGATACTGGGGCTACTTCTCCAGGTGGTTCTGAATCATCAGAAGGTGGGGAATACGCTGGAGGTGGCGTGTCAGGGAGCTCTGAGCTAGCTGATGGAGGGAACCCTGATCCGGAGTAGGACACATTGTGAGGCATCGAAGGTTCCGCAGTCCTTTGGAAGGGGAGTAAAGAGTGACCTGGAGCAAATTCAGAATGTCTTGGTACTAACACTGGCGGTAAGACTGGGCTCTCGACTCTCTTGTAGTGGTAGGGGTTGATGCAGACTTCCTTCTGCTTGGCGCTGAACGGGTACTGACAGATCTCCAGGGGTTTGAGCTCGTGGTGGCTCTGCAGGTCGGGCCAGCGCCACACGCGGCAGTATATCACGTGAGGAAGACCTTTGCGGTGTGATACCTGGAATTCATTTATTATTATTATTATTTTAAGAATCCAAAGTAGTATTTATAAAGACCCATGTGCATGAAAGATTCAAAAACTTATTGTACAGCTGAAATACAACATATTTTAAGAGTAGTTGATAGTTCTTATTTCTATGTACAGACAACAGCACATCAATTTACCACAATCTGTAAAATTTCTGCAATAGATTTTCAACCTTATCACAATGGAGGTAGGTTAATGTTTGAGTTGTAAAATTTGACAGATTCGTATCCATTGACCTGATGTCGTCTGTACAGAACTACGGTAAACAATACTCGAGGATCAAGCGCAGGTATAAAATATACTCCACGAACCTGCAATCTGCCATCAAGCGACCTAGGTATAGTGACACACTTGGACGGTGTGCCAGGACACGACAGCGCTCGCTCTAACTCCTCGATGGCACCTTTCCGTTTCTTCAGCTTCTTCACCAGGCTGTCAACTGCCTTCTCCGCCCATTTCTCTTCTTCATCACCCTGTAAAACAATTGTTTGAAGTTGAAGAATTTTCTTCTTTGCGTAGTTAAAAAATACATTATAATCATCGCGAAACTTTTTGTCGGCATAGGTATAACATTGCACGAGTCGAGCCATTTTTTAGTAAGAACGAAAGAGCGTTATGTCCAATTTTACCAAGATCCCCTCCCTATACTGGAACCTGAGTATGGGATCCTTTACTTAAAAGCTCTCCTTACCCAGCCCCTAAATGGTATGTTGTTTCACTGATATTCTGACCTATAATGGCTGGTGAAAACGAAACCTTCTCGTCTTCTAACCGTTCCCTAAACCTTTTAGGGGAAAAACCCGTAAATTTAGAGGCTTTTGGTGAAATTGGGCATTATGCCTTTGTATTTTGTTTGTCTCGTGTGTAAAATGAGCTTAGGGAATAAAAAGGCTCCGAACAGTGGCGTAGCGTGGCTGTACGCCGCCCGGGGCGGAAGTCAATTTTGCCGCCCATGACTTTTTACAGGTTCCAAAAAAAAATACAGTAAAAAAAATGATTTCATTGAGAACTTTGAGGACAAGGGTTAAGACAGTAAATACAAATATTTCAGCAATTTTACTACTAATATACTTTTTAACTCAAGAGTATTTTGATAGCAAAAAATCTTTCATGTTTAATCGAAGATTTATATAATTTTTCAACGGAAATTCTTTTAGTGTACCATCAATGTCTACAGCAAAATATTGCTTCAGAGAGATTTTTTTTTTAGTTTTATGTCTAAAAGATAAACAGAAAAAAGAAGCGAGAGTATTGAAATGTCGTGAGCGAACCGGGCGTCAATATTTTTTTAGTTTGATGATTAAACGATAAACACAGAAAAACTGTGGAGGATTGAAATTGCGCGAGCGAAGGGAGCGCGAAATTTTTTTTTAGTTTGAAGACTATACAGCAAATAATTTTAATAAGTGACACCCGGGACACTCGCGTCGTAAGCCTCACATGCTGTGCCAATACTCTCATAATTTTTGTGCCGCCCCCGTGTGCTTCACACACTTCGCACACAGGGGCGGCTCGGCCGAATTCGTCACAAAATAAGTAGGTAATCAAAAATTCCGTGCTCCTTTCAATCGGTCAGAATTTCTGGTTACAGTAAAAATATAAAATGGTTCAATTATTATTATTTATTGTTCTATGCAAATAAATGTTTTTTTTTCATTCTTAAATTTTGCCGCCCCCTAAAAGTGCTGACCGGGGCGGGCCGCCCCCACCGCCCCTGCCACGCTACGCCACTGGCTCCGAATGAAGCTAAGGCGTGAACTCACTCAGACACGACACCTGTTGGCATGAAATTCCGAGAGAACAGCTATACTAGTCTATACTAATATGATACAGATGAAACATTTTTTTTGTTTGTACCCTATAGGCTCTAAAACTATAGAACCAATTTTTAATAGAAGCTAGACTATCCCCGAGTTACATCGCCTATATTCAATCCGGGCACAAAATCCCACAGGACGGCAAAAACCGCGGGAAAAAGCTCGTACTCAATAAAAGGACACTAGATAGACAGTAATCAGTATTTAAATGACATACAGGTTTTGCGCGAAGAAGGAAACTAGGCAGACTAGTAGATACATAGATCATTAATTCTAAGCATGTGATCTGTCAAGAACACCACATTGGGAATGCACGGCTCATGCTAAAGTGCATCATTAAAATGTTAGAATTTCACCATTTCGCACAGGTTTTTCTAGTTGATATACCAGTTCTAGACTTTCTTAACACAATTAATAGGTACAGATGGTTGCTAGTTTTCTCTGGAATTTGTATTTTATCTAATTTCAACATCTTGGTAATTCCCAAAATTAACTACTTAAAAATTGGGGAATTTGCACTTTTATGTGAATAAAAAAGAATAGCATAATAACATTAGCATAATTATGCTTTGTCTGCCCTAATATATTTGCCCTAGATACATTTTTTCGTTGATTTTCTTTTAAAGTATTCTTAGGTTTCTTTTATTAAAAAAAATATTTAAGTTAAATATTTTTGTGACAAAAGCTTAAATAAAAATATATATATCAAAGAAACAAAAATCAATAATACCAGGTAAAACATTTATCAATAAAATTACTCATAAAAGTCAAATAGGTAAACATTAAAATGTTTTCCTTAAATAATACTTGAGTTTAGTAAAAGAAAACCGATTGTGTGATAGTAAACAAGCCATGAATCACAGTTACTAGGAACTGACTGACTATGAAGATGACTCATTATGTGTCAGTCAATAACTCCTACTGTTTATTTTTGTAAGTTTTTGAAGTTTAATACATAATAGTGAAATAGTATTAATCCAGGTAAGTAAGTTGGGAACTGTCTAGCGTGTACTTAGTGCAGAATTATAAATCTAAATTAAGACAAAATGTTGAAAATCAAATCATATAGATTTTGATTGGTCACCCATTTGGTTAATATTTAGAAAACCATCAAATACAATTGAACTGGAAACATGGATAGATTACCTAAAAGTTGGTAAATATAAATAATGTCTTATATGCATCTGCATTTCTGTCATACAAAACTTGTGATCTGGAGGCAAAGCATAATATGTATGATCTATGCATAGATTATAAAAAAGTTTTTTTTTTGTTTGTACCCTAAAAACCCTGGGATTATAAAACCACTTTAAAAATAAAAATGTACAATATATTTCACTGTTTTGTGGGGAGCTACTTCTACCCCTGGTGACAAAGGCTACATTTTATCTGAATACGGGAAATAGTCTCCACGGGATGCAGATGAAACCGCAGCAATTTGCTAGATTAGAATAAAATCCTTACTAATATTATAAATCGGAAAGTGAGTTTGTTTGTTCCGCTTTCACGCCGTAACTACTGAACCGATTGCTTTGAAATTTTGCAGACGTAAAGTTAGAAGTCGGGATTAAATAATAGGGTACTTTTTATCCCGAAAAAAATAGATATTCCCGAGGGAAAACAAAAATATTGTTTGCTGTGGCGATGGCGCTGTGTGTCGAACCGAATTCCACGCGGGCGAAGCCGCGGTCGGAAAGCTAGTCTATAAATAAGTTGTATACTGCATAAACCTAGCTGATGTGAGGAACCATGAGGAGCAAACAGTAAAATTGGCACCAGCAATGCCTCAACATTGCCTGAAAGTATTGCAACTACCACTCATTCCTTCCCTGTATGAGAAAAGCTCTGTGCTCTGCAGTGGAACAACATAGAGGCTGATGATGATGATCGTCAGCTATGTAACTATGGAAATTTTACAGAAAAGCCATCAAGTCAATTCATGTTTTTTTAAGTTGATGCCGCCACCTTGGACATCTGAAATGTCTTTAAAGGGCAGCAATGGCTATTCGAATTCTACTTTCAAGGATCTTAATTAGGAAAACACTGAGCCATACACAAATTACCTATTCTTCTGACACATTTTGATTTTACAAAATCTTAAATATTTAAATATTACTTAGCCAGACTATGGTGTATTGACCAATAACCTGACACTGAAATCAACATCTATATCTAATATAATAAACAGGAAATCTCTTTTGTTTGTATTGTAAATTCTCTGAAACTACAGGACCAATTTGAAAAATTCTTTCACTGTCCTGAAGCTAGACTATCTCCGAGTAACAAAGGCTATATTTTGTTCAGGTAGGGGCAGTAGTTCCCACAGGACGGTGAAATCAAGGGAGAACAGCCAGTGAAATATTATTGCACAATGATCATGAAACATGAGAGTTGCATAAAGGAACATTTGCTACATAACAGGAGTTTATAAAGTTATGAATACTGGTTATGTTTGCAAGGAAAGGTATGCTAAGTAATTTAAAGGAGCTATGAAATGAATATTATTTAACAGAATATGTAATAGACCCAGCTCTTCTGTTGCTAGATGATTTTTTACTGTTTCTGTTAGCATCAAGTTATTAGTAAAATGCTGTTTTGGTAGAGTGGAGACACAGAAACCGTGGAAACATTTTCAATGAACTCAAAAACATCACGGAATCTGCAAATTCGTGGAAAATTCACACAAAAGTAACATGAGACATGAAGTAATGATAAGGTTTGTAGCCATACCTGTTTCCACCCCAACAATTTCTTGACAGCAGGACTTGTGAACGAGAACAGGCTGTTCAGGCTTGACATAGGCCCACTGCTCGAGGATTCTCCATCATCGGTATCCATGATTTCAGTCACCAGCCCGAGAATGAGTCACCGAACTAAGGGAGCCCGCCTCCCGCCAATAATCACACCGCGGAAGCACTCAAGCCGCCATCGATCCCAACTACCACTTGGTATTCCCCACAACGTCTAGGAACCAATTACGAACACTACAAAATAATGATTAGCGTGACAAGCGTCGGTCCTACTAAATGATTTACGACGACACTATTACACGACTGTCATGACTCCATTTGTACATCCACAAGTTGCACAGCCTTGCGGTGGGTATGAAATAGATTTTTTGTGATTTAGCTAACAGAAAACTATGCAATTATAAAATAAAACACTCGTCAAACTGCATAGGACAGCTCAGGAGACATTTTTCAATGCACAGATTCAAAATATTTTTTTTTTTTTTTTTTTATTTATTCGTGACCATAGAGACTAGTCTTTCAGTCGAATACATTGTCATAACTTATGGACCTATATATTACAATGGTATTACTTACGTACTATTACTAATTTATTTACAAATTACACCTAATACAATTTCAACTTAAATTTTTTCTATGGTATTACAAATATATTTATATATTGGTATATAATTTTCCTTATATCTAAGTAAGTCCTGTACACGGCGTCAAAATATTTAAAATGATATAGTTGCCAACGGTAAATAAGGGAATTCATGTTTTTTTTTATGTTGATGCCGCCTCGGACATCCGAAATGTCTTCAGAGGGCAAGTATATGAATTCGAGTTCCACTTCCAAGGATCTTTATTGGGAAAGCAGTGAGCTATAAACAATTACCTACTCTCCTGACACATTCTGATTTTACAGAATCTTAAATACTGAATATTTAAGATTCCGTAAAATCATTGATCTTTTGAATGATGCTGACGTAATTCAGACAGAATTTATATGAGATGAGAACGCTCGGGTTTCTCTACATTTCTAAGAGTCCACTCATTTACATATAACTTTCTGATTTCTCTTAGTTTCCTGAAAATGAATTCATAAAACAAGTGTGAGGCCGTCGTTTGGAATTTAGTTTGTTTCACTAAGGATGCTCAAATTTTAATAAAAGTAGTAGATAGCCATTCCGTCTATTTGAAATCGAATCGGATTGAGTAATGGACTTAGCACTTTATATTTCTGAGACCGGGACTGACCAAGATCAGCTGTCAGGCTTAAAAGACTAGTGTTTAAATTTAAAAGTAATAACTTCGTGAAATCATGAATGTTCTGGTTTCTGAAGCTGCTATATACATATAATGAAAAACAATAAAACACACGTTGCAGAAAGAGATAGCTATATACAAAACTAAATAAGCATGAAGGAGTTGTATATAATTTTCAGTCTTCGTTAATGTTAAATATAGGACCAATATTCTGGAACGCTGTCCTTTATCGCATTTTGGCGAGAATTTTCTCGAATTTGAAGTGTCATTTCTGGACTTCGTGTTGCTTGTTTGAACTCGACGAACAAATTTAGTGAAATAGAAAAGAAAGCATTGTGAAGCCAGAACCTTAAGTATTTAGCAATAAATATTTTATTACAAGTGCGCCTATTGTTTTACCAGTTGTTAGCAGAAAATAATCATGGAACAGGTAAGAGGTTATACCGACGCTTTACGATTAGAATTTTGAATGAAGTAGCTGAATAATTCTGTCACGGGTAACGTTTTTAGGTGAATCAGTTAAAGGAGAAGGGTAACGCGGCGTTATCGTGGGGGAAGTTCGACGAGGCCGTGAAATACTATTCTGAGGCTATTGCTTTGGACCCTAAGAACCACGTTCTGTATAGCAACCGATCAGCGGCATACGCAAAAGATGAGAACTACGCCGCAGCCTTAGCTGACGCCAACGAGACCATCGCCCTCAACCCTACGTGGAGCAAGGGATATTCTCGCAAAGGTTCAGCATTAGCATTCTTGGGACGGCATGAAGAGGCCATTGAAGCTTATGAGAAGGGTCTGGAGCTGGAGCCAGGTAATGAGCAGTTGGCTTCAGGGTTGGCTGAGGTTAAGAAGCAAGTGGTCGAGCTGAAGCAGAAGACAGAACAGCTGTTTGAGAAGCTGAGAGCTAACCCACAGACAAAGGAATGGCTGAATGATCCGGAATATGTCAAAACCGTTGAAGTGAGTATGCTATAGGTTTTCATTTAATTTTTTGCTGTTCTTCAACAAAGGAGAATAAAGAAAAGTATTAAAAATTTGAATACAAAGGCTTATTAATGAGATAATGGTATAAAATTGATGGAGTGATTCATTATATTGATGATTTTTATGAGTTCCATTTCCATTCAATTATGTTCAGTAATTTTGTTGGTTTGTGTATAAATTAGCATTTTATTATGGATGTCGCTTAGCAACAATGCTTTTGACAAAGGAAGTAAAAAAAACTTTAAAAATATGCCATAGGTTATGATCTATGAATTAGTCTTTATTATTATTTAGGTACTTTAATAATTTACAAAAGATTTGATTTTAAACATAAATCCTGCCTTTGTAGTTTGTTTGATTTCCTGTAACAAAAAAATGAATTTAATTAACTTATTTACACATTGTACACACTTGTTTAAACAATTTGTATAGGGTTGTTGTGTCTTTTGTGTCCATATAATATCATTATTATTATATGGACAGCACACAACCAATTTTATTATTATGGAGCTTCTACAAATGATGGAGTCAAGATTTCTAATAAAATTTTATTATAGAATATTAATCATCAATCAATGAAGCATTAAATATTATGAACATGAATTTATGTTTTAAATTCTATCAAATAATTAGCATATCCAACATTTTTGTATTAATTAAGCAATATCATAATATCCACAGAAAATAGCACAGAATCCCTTCGACTTCCAAAACCTCGGAGCTAAAATGGAAGACAAACGGGTGCTCACCACAATCAGCATCATGTTCGGTCTAGACCTTCACATTCCAATGGACGTAGACCCACCAGCAGCACCAGAGAAAAAGACTGCAGAACCACCTAAGAACGAAGAACAGCCAGAGAAACCTAAATACGAGAACCTTCCGGAAAACCGAAGACAGGCTTTATTAGAAAAGGACCAAGGCAATGAATGTTATAAAAAGAAAGATCTAGAAAGTGCTTTGAAACATTACCAAAAGGCTGTGGAATATGATCCGACAGACATTACGTTTTACACAAACATGGCCGCTGTATATTTTGAACAGAAAGAATATGAGAAATGTGTTAAGGAATGCGAGAAGGGTATTGATATCGGTAGAGAGAATAGAGCTGATTTCAAGCTAATAGCCAAGGCTTTCACTAGGATTGGTGAGTGAACTTTTTACTTTAATTTCTAATTCTCCTCTGCAGATTTACTCTTTCTTGATGTCCCATTTTGCTTAGCGTCATCTATGTATACTAATATTATAATGCTGAAAAGTTTGTTTGTTTGACCGCGCTAATATTAGGAACCTACTGATCCGGATTGAAAAATTCTTTCTGTTTGTGTTGAAAATTTTTGCATAGTTAGGTAATTTGTGGTTAGAATTTTGGATAATAACCTTGTCTGACATGCTAAAGCCATTATTAGGTATCAAGATTGGCAATAGCAAATGTTAATTTTCTTTGTCTTCAGTAAATACACAGATTATTGTAAACCCACAAGATTATTTGCACAAACAGCCAATTAACTATGACCTATCAGTTTTATAACAAAGAAAACTTTGTAACAATAGACTTTAAATCATAAATCACTAATTATAGTGAATGTTCCCACAGTTTCAGTTTATCAGCCGCTGATAACGACTGTTAGAAGATAACACCATATTAGATAATATGTGGTCACTAATATGTACATGATAGTCAGATATTTGAGACTAACATATACGTAGAACAGGGTTGGTCAACCTTTAGTGACTAATGTTTAAAAAACCATAGGCTTTATCCGGATGCGCGCAGTGGTTCCCACGGGAAAGCGGGTGAAACCGCTGGCGGAAGCTAGTACTTTGGCATGTTTTCAATCAAATAGTCATACTTAAAAAACTAATGGGTGATTTTCAAAATTATTTCGCCATTGTAGTGCTCAAATTTCTTACATAGGCTCTATTTTATCTGGAAGTGCCAAGTAGTACCATCGTGACGCGATTAAAACCACAGGAAACTCATATAGAATTCTCAATTGCAATAATTTTGTGCCCAAATTGTTTTACTGTGTGCCACTGATTCGACATCCCTGGTAGAAGGATACCATTTTGAATTACAAAGCAATATGAACCTTATAATGTAAACTTAGAGCTTATTTTTGTTTATAGTAGTATGCTTAAGCTTGCTTACAAGCCTAGTGTTGTTAGGCGTTGGCTATTGAATATCTTTTAGTACAAGTTCAATATCCTATGAGATAAGTAAATCAAAACAGTTCTTATCGGTACTCTTGACTGTAGTAATTATTTTAAGAATACCTATGCAATTACTAAACCAAAATATTTGGATAAACTGACAATCAAATTTAGTAAAGAGTACAAAGAGGTAAAAAAATTAAAGACACTTATTAAATCCAGTATGAGCATTTAATAGGCTTCCTTCCTTAAGGTGAATGCGACGACTAGAAGCGGGAAATTCAAATATAAAATGGTTTTTTCATGTTTTACCTAAGTTAACATTCAATATGAGGCGTGATCTTATGATTGGCGGTTATAATATCCCACAAAGTAATTTCTGATGTCCTTGTTTAACTCCGAAACTTCTTA